>OZ018317.1:6422911-6987798 GCA_963969495.1 Ceratothoa steindachneri | reverse complement strand
AAAGTCAGAGCCTTAGGAATACGTGGAAAATTAGCAAATTGGATTGAAGATTGGCTTAGCGATCGTAAGCAAAGAGTAGTGATTAATGGAGAAGAGTCCAATTGGAAAGCTGTAACTAGTGGAGTTCCCCAGGGATCGGTCTTGGGACCCTTGCTCTTCATTATATATGTGAATGACATAGACGTTGGAATAATTTCTAAAATCTCAAAATTCGCCGACGATTGTAAACTGGGTAAAAGCATAGTCACCGAGCAAGATAGACTAGATTTTCAGAGTGACATTGATCACATAAGTGAATGGTCTAGGAAGTGGAAACTTCCCCTTAACCTGGAGAAATGTAAAGTAATGCACATTGGTCACAAAAATCATAAGGCAGATTACAAACTCGAGAGCGAAACAATAACAGAATCAGAAATCGAAAAAGATCTCGGTATCTATGTCACAAACGATCTCAAGTTCACTCGACAGTGCGTCAATGTTGAAAAGAAAGCGCGGAAGATACTAGGTTATATAAAGAGACAAATCACTTATAAAAGCGATACAACTGTAATCAACCTGTATAACGCCCTAGTGAGACCCCATTTGGAATACTGTGCGCAGGCTTGGTCACCCTCCTTCAGAAAAGACATTGAAAGATTAGAAAGAGTTCAGGCCACAGCTACTAAAATGATACATTCGTTAAGAAATTATAGTTATGAAACACGAATAGACAAGCTAAACCTTTACAAGTTGGAAACTAGACGTGTACGAGGCAAGTTGATTCAAATATATAAAATACTAAATAGAATTGATAATGTGGATTACTCAATCTGGTTCGAGTTCAACAGAAATGTAACAAGGAATAACAGTATGAAGCTAATCCCTCCAAAATACAAATTGAATGTATGCGGTAATTTCTTTTCGTATAAAATAGTAAATATTTGGAATCAGTTAACGGAAGAGGTCGTTTCGAGCCCTAGTGTCGAGGCGTTTAAAAGGAGGTTAGATAAAATCATAAATACGCTTACATACTAAAAACATAAGATTACACTGAAAATAATTAGATTAAGAATATTAAAAGAAAAATAATAATGTAGAAATGCATTTCTGCTTTCCTGTCGAAATTCCTGTTTGTGTACTTTTTTTCTAGCACAGCGGGTATCTTTTCATCTTTCATTGCCTGAAAGATCGGGCGGGAGAGGTGGGAGGGGAGAGCCTTGAACTTTACTATACTATTTCTATGACGAGTAGATTGAATATCAATATTAAATGAGTACCTCCTCGGTATGGACTAACTTAGTCTTCTGAGGTACTATCTTTCCTTGTAACTCCTTGTAACTCTCTTCTCCCTCTCTTCTCCCTCTCTCTTTCTTCTCCTCTCTCTTTCTTCTCCCTCCCTCACTCTCTCTCTCTCTCTCTCTCTCTCTCTCTCTCTCTCTCTCTCTTTCTCTCTCTTTCTCTCTCTTCGGCCCAGAGTGAAGGCGGACGTACGCCAGTACGCCCGTGTCACTCCAGGGACGACCTTCTCAGAGGTCGCAAAAAGGGGTGCCTCGCCAACAAACAAGCCGGGAAACGGAAGAGCGTAGGGAGTCCTACAGTCGGGGACTCCCTGAAAGTTCTTCTGTTCAATGCGAGGTCAATCAGGAACAAGTTTCCTGAGCTCCGTGGCCTCGTAGCGACGGAAGAACCCGAAATGGTAGCCATAACAGAATCGTGGATAAAAACCTCAAACCGAGACTTTGAAGGCGAATTCACGGTTCCTGGCTACCAACTCTTCCACAAAGATAGGCCAGGCAGAGAGGGTGGCGGTGTAATGTTGTATGTCAAGGATACTCTCAACTCGACGGATTGCAACATCGTATCCGACCATGAACTACTAGGTTTTGACCTAGAGATAGGTCCTGTCAGATACAGGACCCTGGTGCTTTACAGACCCCCTTCCCAACCCGTTGAGAAGGACAGGGAACTGTACCAGCTGCTGGGTGAGCTTGTTCAAGGCAGAGTGTGCATCGTTATGGGCGACTTCAACAGACAAGTTGACTGGGAAACCAGGGCAGCGTGTGGCGAGAGCGCGCTACTCTTGGAGTTCGCCAACAACGAGTTCCTCACTCAATGGGTCAGAGAATCGACGAGAGGAGACAATATCCTCGACTTAGTCTTCACCTCTGAGGATGATATCGTTGAGGATGTCTCTGTAGGCGAAGAGCTCGGTGGCAGTGATCACCAGCTAGTTAGATTTACCGTCAAGATCCCGAAGGTAAGTTCTGTTGCCAGTCAATCAAGGAAACTTGACTTGAGAAAAGCAGACTTTGCAAGCCTTCGTGCTGGAATGAATGATGTAAGGCTAGCGGAAGGCGAAGAGGTTGAGGATTCGTGGAACAATTTCAAAAATAAGTTCACGAGTCTTCAATCTAGTTGCATCCCTCTGAACTGCCTCCGTCGGACTTCTGTTCAACCAAAGTGGTTTAATCGAGAAATCGGCCAACTGCTTAGGGAGAAGAGAAATGCGTACCGGCGATCGAAGATCTCGGGTGCCTTTGACGAGTACCGGAGGCTAGCCAGGAGAGTGAAGTCCAGCATAAGGGCGGCTAAGCGTACTGAGGAACTCCGAGTGGCGAAACTCTGCAAGGAGAATCCCAAGGAGTTCTTCGGCTATGTAAATAGCCGTAAACCAATCCATCGTAGGATTGGGCCCTTAGTGGACGAGGAGGGTGCATTAACTCACTCAGATGCATAAAATGCTAACCTTCTCAATGGCTACTTCTCCTCAGTGTTTACTAAAGAGTGTGGTCCCCATCCCCCAGCCCACGTATTCCTACTCGGGGGGGAAAGCTGGAGGCAATGGACTTCACCGAAGGAGAAATAAAGAAAAAGATCGCTGACCTAAAGACGAATAAGTCCCCTGGACCGGACGGGTTTCTACCTAAGGTGTTGAAGGAAGTGTGCGATGAAGTATCACGACATCTGTGCGCTATCTTTAACATGTCAATCCGGACCGGATGCGTTCCTAGAGACTGGCGTGAGGCGGAGGTGACTCCGATCTTCAAGAAAGGAGACCCCATGCATCCGTCAAACTACCGACCCATCAGTCTGACTTCGATAGTCGGTAAACTCATGGAAAGCATGATGGTGGACAAAATGACGTCGTATTTAGAGTCAAACCTGCTACTGAGGAGTTCCCAGTACGGGTTCCGAAGTCAACGGTCATGCCTGACGAACCTTGTGGAATTCTTCCACTTCGTTTTCAGTGAGCACGATCGAGATAAGGCGGTGGATGTGGTCTACTTAGACTCAGAAAGCCTTTGATAAGGTACCACACCGCCGCCTTCTCCGGAAAGTGCGAGCGCTGGGCATAGATGGAAAAGTAGCCGGCTGGATCGAGAACTGGCTAAGTGGCAGACGGCAACGGGTGGTGGTAAATGGACAGGCTTTTGAGTGGGTGCCCGTTACTAGCAGGGTGCCTCAAGGTTCTGTCCTGGGACCACTACTATTCATCATCTACGTCAACGACATGGACGGTGACATGGTTGCCAAGATTTCCAAATTTGCCGACGATACCAAGCTTGGTATGAACGTTGCAAAGGATGGAAATACTGCCCGCCTGCAGGAAGATCTTGGGAAGATTGTGGAGTGGTCGGACACGTGGCAAATGCCTTTTAACGTGGGAAAATGCAAAGTAATGCATATCGGCGACAGAAACCCCCAATCTCATATCTTTAAGGGCACTGCTCCTGAATCGAGTGATACTGAGAAGGACTTGGGTGTTACTATCACTAGCGACCTCAAGTTCTCGAAACAGTGCATCGAGGCAAAGAAGAAAGCCCAAAGGATGTTAGGCTACATAAAGCGCCAGTTTGGATACCGTAACAAGGAGATAGTACTTTGTCTGTACAACTCCCTCGTTCGGCCGCACCTGGAGTATGCCGTACAATTTTGGAGTCCATCGTTTCGAAAGGACATCGCAAGGTTGGAACGCGTACAAGCTAGGGCAACCAAACTGATTCCCTCTATCCGACATAAAAGTTATGAGGATAGACTAGGGGAATTAGATCTGGTCTCGCTGGAAACCCGTAAACTGCGTGGTCCGCTTCTCGAAGTTTTCAAAATACTTCGAGGGTTCGACAATGTTGACTACCGGGATATTTTCACACTGAGTGAGAACAGAACGCGCAATCACGGCTTCAAACTTGAACTGAAGCGTTACAACCGCAATATGTGTGGAAATTCTTTCACTTACAGTATCTGCGGTAAGTGGAACACACTTCCAGTGGAAGTTGTCAAAAGTGAATCTGTTGACCAGTTCAAGTCAAGACTAGACAAAGTCTTAAAGTGGTCGTTTAGGGACGCAAAACAATTGAGCAGTCATGTGCCTGCTCGATTGATAGCCAAAGGTACCCTCTTTGAATGGGCCGTAAGGTCTCCTAGGGTACTTACTTTCCTTGTTACTCCTTGTTACTCTCTCTCTCTCTCTCTCTCTCTCTCTCTCTCTCTCTCTCTCTCTCTCTCTCTCTCTCTCTCTCTCTCTCTCTCTCTCTCTCTCTCTCTTTCTCTCTCTCTCTCTCTCTCTCTCTCTTTCTCTCTCTCTCTCTCTCTCTCTCTCTCTATATATATATATATATATATATATATATATATATATATATATATATATATATATATATAAACCAGAGGGAGAGGTGACGCCCCCTTGTCGCGGGAAGAGAGCTTGTGTGGACCTTTGACTTTTCGAGCTATGTCGGCGGGGGTACCTCTTCTGGGTACCCCTGGCAGGGCTTCCCTTGTCGGTTTGGTCGGAAACGAGGTTCCAGACTAAGTGCGTCATCTTTTCTTTTTTCTACTCTATCCTTCTCTTTTTTTACTTTTATCTTACTTCCCACTTATACAAAAAAAAACAAAAAAAAAAGCCTACTCCTATCATGTCACCCTTTCCCTTTTTTCCCTCTATCTACATATAAGGACCTGGCAGCTACCTCACGCGTCAGAAGAGAGGCTTTGGAACCTCTATAAACAACGCCAATCGACGCTCACTGGTTGCGAGAGACTAGGACTAGAGGGGTCCTAGGCGTTGGGGCACGATGAATGGGATGAGGGTAGTGCCCCGTTAACCCCTTCCCTGGCGCGTAATTATTGACCGTTCCCAGTGCCCGTTGACGGGTGCCTCTGGTAGCATCGGTCCGAGGTGACGGCCCTTTGTTCCCAGGTTGGTTGCCAGGCCAATAAAAAGCCTTGGGTCGAGTTCCTTGGTGTGGCGGGATATCCATTGAACGCTACTCCGAGATCCTGGCCGTTGTGAAGGGAACTAGTAGGAGTTTAGTAAGGGGTGTGCTTCGTTGTTGTTCACCTGGTGAGAAATCGATGGCCCCTTCGGGGACCGTCTGTGCTGCTTGGTTGGGAGCCACGGCACGCCGAGGCTTGACGACTCGGTCGGACGAACAGCAGCACATGGAGCGTGCCTTCTGGAAGACTCCGAAACGACTCCGATCAATAGGCGGGAGCGACTCACGCGGGGAGAACTCACCAACCCCCTTTTTATATATTGATTGGTCACAAGCTTAAGAAATAGAGTGTTCGAAATGGCAGGAAAGAAAGGTCCAGCAGCGCTAAAATTCACGTGTGCCACATGTAAGAAGGACAAGTGGTGCGTTGACTTCCCGGAAGGCTGCTATGCGAAATGCCACCCAGACAGTGTATGCACCACTTGCATTTTAAAGAAGGAAGTGGAGGAAGTAGTCGCCTACTACAGGGAAAGAACTACAGACCTCGAACAGAAAATCGAGAGGCTCAAGGAGGAGCACTCCCACCAGATCCGCAGGCTCGAAGAGAAATTAAACGATCTCTCGAGTCCTGTGGCAAACACTACCTCTGCAGAGAGCCCGTGCCCGAATGTGGCAGCGACACCAAAAGGGAAAAAGAAAAATAAGACGAAAAAGGGAAAGAAGAAAGAGGAAGAGAGAGAAATAGAAGAAGAAAGTGTAGAAGAAGTTAATGAAAAGGATGACAAGGGGGAAAAGATGATAGAGAAGAAGAAGAAGAATAAGAGGAAGAAGAAAAAAGAAAAGCCTGAAAACACTATGATGGGGAAGAGAGAGGAATCGGAGAGCTTGCCTCAGAAAAAAAAGAATCCGAGCTCAGCAGGCAAATGTGCCAGGGTCATCCTTGTGGGCGATTCCCAGGCACGGGACCTGCAGCCCCTGCTAGCGGCCCGCCTTCGCACAAGCGTTAAGGTAAGCTGCCTGCCAGGATGTGGTAACCACCACATCAGAGTAGAGGCTGAGAAATCACAGATTTCTGAGAGCTCAGTCGTTGCTCTGATGGTCAGTGGAAACGACCTCTACCTGAGAGGAGGTAGGGTAGGCCCTACAGATAAAATCCTCCACACGGTCATGGGTGCCGTGGACGACTGTGGGCTGAAAACCCGCAAGCGCGTGGTAGTCGGGATGCTCCCGAGGAGAGGTCCAACACGGACCGCTCACTCGATGAATGTGTCTTTAAACCGGCGCCTGGCAGATTTGTGTACGGCAGAGGGGGTCTTTTTTGTGGACCCGTACCGCACCTTTTATGGTAGAAATGATCTCTACCAAAGGGATGGGGTACATCTTTCCTTTAAAGGAAAGGCCTTTCTGTCGAACATGATCCAGGATGTCGTAGAGAGGACCGAAAGGAGTATCCGGCCCAGAGTGAGGGCGGACGTACGCCAGTATGCCCGTGTCACTCCAGGAACGACCTTCTCAGAGGTCGCAAAAAGGGGTGCCTCACAAACAAACAAGCCGGGAAACGGAAGAGCGTAGGGAGTCCTACAGTCGGGGACTCCCTGAAAGTTCTTCTGTTCAATGCGAGGTCAATCAGGAACAAGTTTCCTGAGCTCCGTGGCCTCGTAGCGACGGAAGAACCCGAAATGGTAGCCATAACAGAATCGTGGATAAAAACCTTAAACCGAGACTTTGAAGGCGAATTCACGATTCCCGGTTACCAGCTCTTCTTGAAAGATAGGCCAGACAGAGAAGGTGGCGGTGTGATGTTGTATGTCAAGGATACTCTCAACTCGACGGATTGCAACATCGTATCCGACCATGAACTACTAGGTGTTGACCTAGAGATAGGTCCTGCCAAATATAGGACCCTGGTGCTTTATAGACCTCCTGCCCAACTCGTTGAAAAGGACAGAGATCTGTACCAGCTACTAGGAGAACTTGTCGAAGACAGAGTGTGTATCGTCATGGGTGATTTCAACAATTTCAACACACAAGTTGACTGGAAACCAGAAGAACCCTGTGGCGAGAACGCACTACTCCTGGAGTTCACGAACAACGAGTTCCTCACTCAATGGGTGAGAGAGCCAACGAGAGGAGACAATATCCTCGACTTGGTTTTCACCTCTGAGGATGACATCGTTGAGGACCTCTCTGTTGGCGAAGAGCTCGGTGGCAGTGACCACCGACTAATTAGATTTGTAGTCAAAGTCCCCAAGGCAGAGCCTGCAACTAGTAAATCAAGGAAACTGGATTTTAAGAAGAGCAGACTTTGCAGGTCTACGCGCGGGACTGACTGACGCGAGGCTAGAGGAGTGCGATGCTGTTGAAGACTCTTGGAACAGTTTCAAAACCACATTCATGAGTCTTCAATCGCGTTTTATCCCTCTGAAATGCCCCGTCGGTCTTCTGTTCAACAAAGTGGTTTAATCGAGAAATCGGCCAACTGCTTAGGGAGAAGAGAAATTGTGTACCGGCAATCGAAGATCTCGGGTGACTTTGACGAATACCGGAGGCTAGCCAGGAGAGTGAAGTCCAGCATAAGGGCGGCTAAGCGGTCTGAGGAACTCCGAGTGGCGAGACTCTGTAAAGAGAATCCCAAGGAGTTTTTTGGATATGTGAACAGCCGTAAACCAATCCGTCGAACGATTGGCCCTTTGAGGAACGAGGAGGGGACATTAAAGCATTCAGATGCAGAAAATGCCAACCTCCTCAACGACTACTTCTCTTCAGTGTTTACTGAAGAGTGGTCCCATTCCCCAGCCGACGGATTCCTACTCGGGGGAAAAGCTGGAGGCAATGGACTTCACCGAAGGAGAAATAAAGAAAAAGATCGCTGACCTAAAGACGAATAAGTCCCCTGGACCGGACGGGTTTCTACCTAAAGTGTTGAAGGAAGTGTGCGATGAAGTATCACGACATCTGTGCGCTATCTTTAACATGTCAATCCGGACCGCATGCGTTCCTAGAGACTGGCGTGAGGCGGAGGTGACTCCTATCTTCAAGAAAGGAGACCGTAACCAACCGTCGAACTACCGACCTATCAGTCTGACTTCGATAGTCGGTAAACTCATGGAAAGCATCATGGTGGACAAAGTGACGTCGTATTTAGAGTCAAACCTGCTACTGAGGAGTTCCCAGCACGGCTTCCGAAGGCAACGGTCATGCCTGACGAACCTTGTAGAATTCTTCCACTTCGTTTTCAGTGAGCACGATCGGGACAAGGCGGTGGATGTGTGTACCTAGACTTTCAGAAAGCCTTTGATAAGGTACCACACCGCCGCCTTCTCCGGAAAGTGCGAGCGCTTGGCATAGACGGAAAGGTAGCCGGCTGGATCGAGAACTGGCTAAGTGGCAGACGGCAACGGGTGGTGGTAAATGGACAGTCTTCTGAGTGGGTGCCCGTTACTAGCGGGGTGCCTCAAGGTTTCTGTCCCTGGGACCACTACTATTCATCATCTACGTCAACGACATGGACGGTGACATGGTTGCGAAGATTTCCAAATTTGCCGACGATACCAAGCTTGGTATGAACGTTGCAAAGGATGGAAATACTGCCCGCCTGCAGGAAGATCTTGGGAAGATTGGGGAGTGGTCGGACACGTGGCAAATGCCTTTTAACGTGGGCAAATGCAAAGTGATGCATATCGGCCACAGAAACCCCCAATCTCAGTATATCCTTAAGGGCACTGCTATTGAATCCACCGACACTGAGAAGGACTTGGGTGTAACAATCACTAGTGACCTCAAGTTCTCGAAACAGTGCATTGAGGCGGAGAAAAAAGGCCCAAAGGATGCTAGGCTATATTAAGCGCCAGTTTGGTTATCGGAACCAGGAGATTGTACTGTGCCTGTACAACTCACTTGTCCGACCGCACCTGGAGTATGCCGTACAATTTTGGAGTCCTTCATTGCGAAAGGACATCGCGAGATTGGAACGCGTACAAGCCAGGGCAACCAAGCTGATTCCCTCTATCCGACATAAAAGTTATGAGGATAGACTAAGGGAGTTAGATCTGTTCTCACTGGAAACCCGTAGACTGCGTGGTCAGCTCATCGAAGTCTTCAAAATACTTCGAGGGTTCGACAATGTTGACTACCGGGATATTTTTCACACTGAGTGAGAACAGAACGCGCAATCACGGCTTCAAACTTGAACTGAAGCGTTACAACCGCAATCTGTGTGGAAACTTTTTCACCTACAGTATCTGCGGTAAGTGGAACGCACTTCCAGTGGAAGTTGTCAACAGTGAATCTGTTGACCAGTTCAAGTCAAGACTAGACAAAGTCTTGAAAAGTGGCCGTTGGGACGCAAAACAATTGAGCAGGCATGGCCCGCTCAATTGCTAGTCCAAAGGTACCCTCTTTGAATGGACCGTAAGGTCTCCTAGGGTACTTACTTTCCTTGGTACTCCTTGTTACTCCTTGTTACTCTCTCTCTCTCTCTCTCTCTCTCTCTCCTCTCTCTCTCTCTCTCTCTCTCTCTCTGCTCCTTCTCTCTCTCTCTCTCTCTCTCTCTCTCTCTCTCTCTCTCTCTCTCTCTCTCTCTCTCTCTCTCTCTGCCTCCTCTCTCTCTCTGCCTCTCTCTCTCTCTGCCTCTCTCTGCCTCTCTCTCTCTCTCTCTCTCTGCCTCTGCCTCTCTCTCTCTCTGCCTCTCTCTCTCTCTCTCTCTCTGCCTCTCTCTCTCTCTCTCTCTGCCTCTCTCTCTCTCTGCCTCTCTCTCTCTCTCTCTCTCTGCCTCTCTCTCTCTCTCTGCCTCTCTCTCTCTCTCTCTCTCTGCCTCTCTCTCTCTCTCTCTCTCTGCCTCTCTCTCTCTCTCTCTCTCTCTCTGCCTCTCTCTCTCTCTCTCTCCTCTCTCTGCCTCTCTCTCTCTCTCCTCTCTCTCTCTCTGCCTCTCTCTCTCTCTCTCTCTCTCTGCCTCTCTCTCTCTCTCTCTTGCTCTCTCTCTCTCTCTCTCTTCTGCCTCTCTTTCTATTTCTTTTGTCTTCGCCTCTCTTCTATTTCTTTTTGTCTTCGCCTCTCTTCTATTTCTTTTTGTCTTCGCCTCTCTTCTATTTCTTTTTGTCTTCGCCTCTCTTCTATTTTCTTTTTGTCTTCGCCTCTCTTCTATTTCTTTTTGTCTTCGCCTCTCTTCTATTTCTTTTTGTCTTCGCCTCTCTTCTATTTCTTCTTGTCTTCGTTGTTCTTTTTTCCCTCACGTTCATTCCTTTGTTCGTTCTGAACGTATTCGATCAATTCCTTGCCCGAAAGGCCCAAAACTTGTCCCTGTTTATGGAACATCTCAAATGAGGAGGAATACATCTTGGATACGCTGTGGGAGCTGCTGATTTACGAAAGGGCTTTACGACCTAACCCAGATTATACAACAGTGACAAATAATATACAAAATAATAAAAAAAATAAAGAAAATACAAATAGTTACTATGCTGGGTGAGATGCTGCAAGCAAGGAAATTTCAAAATTGACCGGTTCGAAACAAACCCCACACCTGATACCGAAATTCAATGATATAATATGTATACTATATGTCGAAGAAATAGGCAGAGGGGTGGTTGGAGTTTTTCTCGACTCATATATATATATATATATATATATATATATATATATATATATATATATATATATATATATATATATATATATATATATATATATCCTATTATCCCGAATGCGGAGGATTCGTCTTACTACTCCTTATACTTCGTTCGGCCCGTGTCCTGAATGGGTTTATTGACTCAGAGTACTTACAGGTTGTCTACGGAGGGATTGAAATGAACTTTGCCAGCAAGCGACCCAAAGGAAGTTAGATACACAACAATATGCAAATAAAGTTTTAATGAACACTAAACAAGAATATATATATATATATATATATATATATATATATATATATATATATATATATATATATATATAATGTGCTTTGAAAGATAAATTAATAAGTGAATTTCGGATATCTCACTTGGCTTGAAAATTACTATTCAGCATACAAATCCCTATGCACTTGTAATGCTGGTAAGCTTCGCGGTGAATCAAGGAATATGAAAGGGAAGGGTTACCTTGGAACCTGATGTTCGGGTGGTGCTGGTGAGTGAAAGTGGTGAGATAAGGGGTTGAGACGATGAGGTAGCTTCTCCAGGAACCGACCTGATCCCACAATTCCGTCACGATTCTGCGGGAAGAAGGCGGTGACGGGAGCTGAGGAATCTTGGGTGCCTCAGTGAGGGTGAGGTGGGGGCGAAGTGACCTATCGACGCGTAGGGTCACAGAGAAAAGCAGAGATGTAGTTTTCTCGCTTAGGGAACCAGAGTGAGGCTGTTTGTGGCTTCGGCTCTTACACGCGAGTACGAGCTTGGGTCAGCACTGACTTGCAGACCAACGGGGGTGAGGAGCCTCCCTAACTGGGACCGATCTCCTCTCTGAAGACTTGATGCTTCGACGAATTACCACTACACCGATAGATTTCAATTCCTGCCCCGCCTGACGCTGTGCAAGCTCTACTCCTGCGGGTTAAAAGAATTCGTCTTTTATACTCGAAACTCGGGATAGGTTCTCAGGGCGCCGGAAGTAGATTAGATGTCAAGCTACTCCATTTCGTCATTTATAAACTTCTGGCAATTATCGGAAGTGAAGATGGGCTCTCATTTATCGATAAACAGTCCGGGAAGGAACTCTGTGTTTAGCTGAAACGGCTGGCGGTTTCTTCCGGCTGAAGACCACCAGATATTGGGCCGGAAGGGGAAGGGTTGATAAGCGGTCTGCCCAGAAGGGAGGTGGGAAAAACTTGGGAGCATTATGCTATTCTCCTACAGTGATGTATATAGATTCGGGAACAAGTTCGAGCACACGATTCTGTATTTCGATCCACGATGAGAGAAATTTGGGGGATCGTAGCGAGGAATGTTTGCAGAGGCAAATATTGGAGGAAACAGACGCAGAAATAAAAACTGAAATAGGAAAACAACCGAAAAAATATACAAACATCATCCATCGCCCCCTCAAACACTGGCGTAGTCACCAAGACTGTTCTACATCTTGAGAATCGCATTCGTTAAAACACCCTTCGACTCGTATAAAATAAATTGCAGCGTCCTTTGGATATGAAGGATGAAGTATGTCCTCCGTAGGAATGTGGCTAAATATTCTATAACGTTGACCAATCTTAAGAACAAACTGATTGCGTCAAAATGGAAGACATCGCGATCTTTGCTCCCTCACACACCAGCGATTGTCATCTTCCTCCTCCTCCTGATAGATAATGCCTATCTGTCAGTTGGAGTACTCATCCGAAACAACCTCCATTCCATTCGGTCTTCGTATCCTCTTTGCTCCTCCACTTTTGTCATACTCTTCTTTTATGTCTATTTCATTATCCGGTCATGATCCACCTGGACAATGGCAAGTTGGGAAACAACTACTAGTACTACCCAAGACCCTTTTAACCGTAGTTCTAATTTCTACTCGTGAGCCGAGCAAGGGACTTTCAGGATCTTGTTTGGAAAAAGTTTGCTCTTAAAGGTACCTTTAACAAAGTGGTACCAAAATGTCCCCTAAGAGTAATTCTTAAAAACGATCATTGAGTATTTTGGTGGTGATCCCATACGTTTTTCACCATGATATAAAACCAGGTGTCATCAATAACAAGTAGAGCAGTGAATCGTAAACTGCCACCACATACACCCGTGTTCAAATATATAAAGAACCCTATGGGATCAATTATATGGTTTTATCTACAACCATAATTCTTCGTAGCATTGATTTCACTATTTCTCATTTGATTTTCCTCACTGAGCTTGTATTTTTCCCGTTTTTTTATTTGTAATTGTAGTATTTAATGTTTTTTCAAGTAATCCAAACAAGTGTATTGGGTTTAAGTTGATCTCTGTTGTGACCACTAAATAGGACCGACTCGAAAGGTGCACGGCGATGTATTTTCTGGCAGACGTTCTGACCAGACTCGGCGCCCCGTCCGGCCACAGCTTGGCCTCTTCTTCTTGCGCTAATATAGATATTCTTATTTTCTCTACCAACTTTCCTTCTCTCTTTCACCAGTGGTGTACCTTGTGTAGTTCGCTACGCATTGGACCTAGACCTGGATGGGGATGGACGTTCCACCGCCCGAGTACCCGCAACTAAGGTTTAGGGCTCAGAGTTTACTCCCCCGTAAGGGGCGCGGCGATTTGCCATCCTGGCCGCCGTACTGACGGGATCCGGCGCTCCGTCCGGCCCTAGCTCAGCCTCTCTTTCCTTCCTTGAGATAGCCTGTATTTCTCCCCTACTTCGTCGCTTTTCATACAACCTCCCCCACAACTTTCAATGTTCAGCCTCTAATTTCACAGGGTAGATGCTGACCTTCTTCTCAAGCCAACCGTCCGGATCGGGGCTGGTGGGGGAGGGGACAACGTTTCCTAACCTCTGAGCTCCGGTTCGGAATGGGTTTTTTTAACAACCTGCTTAATCCCCACCAATACCTTCCTCACATCCCTTTTCCTTTCTTCTTCACACTCAGTTTTACGCCGCATCTAAGGTGGAGCCGCCATGCCGATGGACTGCCAGGCCACCAGGCGGGAGGGGTGGTCCCAAATGGGGGCGCCTAGCTCTGCCAGGCCTGTAAGCACCTCTTGCGATGCGGGCAACTGCGAGAGGTGAGCTATTGCGTCCCGTATAAAAAAGAGGGTCACCATGCCCATGTATGAACAAATAAAAAAAACCCCCTCAACTTCCTCTGTAACAACAACCGATCCGCCCTCGGGCAGCTCCACCTAAAAAAATGGAGGTCCCCTCCCCTGTGCTTGCGCAGGGGACCCTCCATATTTCTTAAACCGGAGAGGAGGCTTACTCCTCTCCTACGCCTATGGGTGAAGGGGACTCCCCCTCACCTCCTTCTCTGGAGGTGCTTTCGGGCACCTCCCTATTTCCAGCGGCAGTCCCTCGTTTTCTTTCTAAGGGACTGCCAAGAAAGCCAGCAGGCAGCCCATTGCCAAACGCCCCTCGTGTAAGCGGATCGGTAGGGCAAACCCCCTTAGAGGGGGAGAGGGAAGCCAGGCCCCTTCGGTCGCTTCCCTCAAAAGACATGCTGGTAAGAATTTTAAACCTTGCCGGGGTCAAGGCCGTGCCTCCCCACACAAGACTGGCGACACTGCCAAGGGGACGTGCGATGTCCTAGGAGGGGATGGCCAACTGGAGACCCCTCCTGTGATAGACATGGTCCTTGAAGAAACCCAGCTTCAGACGGTAGGGCCTTCCATGGGGGGGAATCCGGGCTCAGCGCCAAACACCGAACCCGAATCAGCCACTATGCAAGGTCCTCCTCAAAAGGCTATGGTTTCTTAAGCATTACAAGGAGGGGAGGATCTCCTCCGGACGGTGCCCCTGCGATCACCAGGACCTTCTCCATTTCAGAGAAGGACCTGGCTGAGGCCGGTCCATGTGGCCTAGTGGCTTCTGCCGGCGGAGGTGAGAAGCGGGTTCATTTCCAACCCTCCTCTCCAAAAAAGAAAAAGACTTAGACAAAGAAGACTCGGGGCTCCTCTCCATCCGCGGGGCTGCGGGGACGGATGGGTCTGCTGCCACTTTGGCAAGCGACCAAGCAAAGATCGGCACATCCGGCCCCTCTGCCCCCCCCTTAGGTTGCGGAGCCCCTGACTAAGCCCCAAAAGCGCACAGGGCGGAGCCTCGATGACATCAGGGCCCCTCATTCAAAGGTTACCTGGCGTTTTCGAACTCGCTGGCTTCGAACGCTTCCTCGTCATTCGCTCCACTGATGGCACCATGTTGGCCAAGGGCAACATGATCCATCATAGGAGAGGAATAGCTAGTGTAATTGGTAGAGAGCCGAAGGTGACCCGTTTCTCGGACGGCAGCCTTCTGGCGAATGCGGCGAATCCCGCCGAGGCGGCCAAGATAAGTGCTCTTCGGACACTTCATGGCACCCCGGTGAGTGTGACGCCGCACTCTACCATGAACTTTGTGAGAGGAGTAGTTTATGCGAGGGAACTCGTTGACTACTCCATAGAGGACATCACCTTAGAGCTTGCCGACCATGGGGCGGTCAAGGTCGAACGTGTGATGAGAAAACAGGGAGGGGCCTCGAGACCCACCCCTACACTCTGTCACGTTCGACTGTGACATGCTTCCTGAGTTGGTGCGCGCCGGTTGGTACCGCTACCGCGTGAAGGCATTTGTGCCACTGCCGCTGTGGTGCTATTACTGTCACCGCTTCGGCCATACGAATCGTATTGAAGATGTGCAAAGTCGGGGTCACCCGAAGTCTGTGTAAATTGCTCCAAGGCCGCACACGATAAGTCAAAATCATGTGTTGCCAAGTGTGTCAATTGCGGAGAGCCGCACCCAGCTTCTTCGAAGAAATGTGGTGCATATCTCCTCGAGAAAGAAATCCTGGCCGTTCAGGCCCAGGATCGACTCTCATTCCGCGAGGCTAAGGACTTGGTCCTGGATCGCCCGGCTCTGCCTGGGACGTCATATGCCTCAATAGTTAGAAAGGCACCCTCTGCTCCTGGACCATCTAGGCCAAAGAGCACGGTTGTTTCTGCGCCTATTCGGTGCCCCTTGTGCGGGCTCTACTCAACCCAGGCGCTCCCCTGGTGAAGCTGGCGGCAAAAAAGGTTCATACCCAGCCCCGGCTAAAACCAGGGCTCCCTTCTCTTCCCCCAGCGTGAATTTCAGGAAATGATGGAATTCTCTATCTCAGTCAAGGAGTTTAGATCGGTAGATGAGGCCGCTGAGCTCTTCTCCGGCAACCTCATCGCCGTCGGCCTGACTACTATTCCTAGGAGTTTGGCCGTTTTGCACGCCGACCACTCCCATGGTGGTCAGCCGAGTGTGAGACGGCCCTCAAACAGAAGCTTATGCCTACATGCGCTATAAGCGCCGCCCGAACGATATTTCGTCGGGCTAGGGCTAGGTTCCTGTATATTTCGAAGCACGCACGCCGCTCCTCTTGGTGGGCATACGTGTCTTCACTTAACGGGAAGACCCCTTTAGCAGAGGTGTGGAAGCGAGTCAAAAGGATTTGGGGCAAGTTCGCGCAGGACCCTCCCTTCCGTTCTCCAGGAGAATGGGACCCCAATCTCGGACCCCGCGCCCGTGGCGGAATCCTTAGCGACCGCTTTTTCCGCATTCTCTAGCCGGGATGCTGCTCCGCCAGCATTCAATGCACGTCGTGATGTCTCGGAAGGCCTGCCGACTAGACTTTACCTCCAGAGGCGGAGAACCCTTCAACGACAAGTTTACTGTGAGTGAGTTGCGTTCGGCTCTCACTTAGTGCGCGGACACAGCCAATGGTCCGGACGATGTCCCGTACGCCATGCTTCGACATCTGGGTGAGCGAGGCATGGCCTTTGTTAGATTTGTTCAACAGGATCTGGGTGGAAGGTCTTCTCACAGACTCCTGGTGGATCGCTACTGTGCTCGCCTTCCGCAAACCGGGGAGAGATCACTCTACTCCGACCGGTTTCCGCCCAATCTCTCTCACCTATTGCGTGTGCAAGTTGATGGAGAAATTGGTAAATGTTAGATTCGCCTTTTTCTTGGACAGCGGAGGCCATCTGTCTTCCGCACAGTGCGGCTTCCGCAAGTTCCACTCCACGTCGGATGCTCTGCTCCGACTGGAAAATGCCGTCTGCGAGGCTTTCCTTCGTAGACAGCACTACGCCACGGTGTTTTTTGATCTGGAGAAGGCCTATGATACTGCATGGCGATACGGTATCATGGAGACTTTGCACACCATGGGGGCGAGGGGACGCCTCCCAATGTTTATATCTAAATTTTTGCGAGATCGTCGATTCCGCGTACGGGTAGGGGGAAAGCCCTCTCCGGCCCAAAGGAGCAGGAAGCGGGTATCCCGCAGAGAAGTGTCCTCAGTGTCACACTCTTTGCCCTGAGCATCAACGGCATCACCTCGGTGCTGCCGGAAGATGTTCTCGCTACGCTCTACGTGGACGACCGATCGATCTCTTTTGGCGCGGCCCAGATGCTAACTTTGGAGCGTCGTCTTCAACAGGCATTGAACCGCGTCTCTCGCTATGCCGAAGCGCACAGGTTTGGGTTTTCTTTGGCCAAGACTAAGGTGGTGCACTTCTGCCGCCATCCACGGCTTCACCCCGACCCAGGTTTGTTTCTTAATGGGGTGCGCCTGGATGTGGTTGAGTCGCACTGTTTCCTTGGTCTGGTATTCGACCGACGCCTCACCTGGGAGGCTCATATTCGCAGCCTTAGGGTCTCTTGTACCCTCGCCATGGACATTCTCCGTTCCGTGAAGTTCAGCGCTTGAGGCGCTGATAGAGCTACTGCCCTACACTTTTTTATCGATCCTTTGTTCGCTCGAAGCTCGACTACGGATGCGAGTTTTATGCATCCGCAGCCAAGTGTTTATTGCGGAAGGTGGATTCGATCCACCACACCGGCCTTCGCCTTCGACCGGTGCCTTCCGCACTTCCCCCATTGAGAGCCTGTTGGTCGATGCTGGGGAGATGCCACTCGCTCTGCGCCGCGTGCAGTGCATCGCTCGCCTGTACACGCGAGCCTGGCGTCTCCCTCAGTCGCCAACAGCTCTCACTGTATCCGCAACTGATTTTGATGGTGCCTATGCCGCCGAAAGACGCCAGTCATACCCTAAGCCCTTTGGGTTTAGGGCCAGGAAATTCCTTCGAGAGGTAGATATAGCTCTCGGGCCGGTGGCGCCCATGGTTTTGCCCAGGACGCCACCCTGGAGGGTACCACATTTGGCTATTTGTCGCCACGCCTCTGCTTCCAAAGCCTGTACAGCGCCGGGAGTTTTGCGTTCGACCTTTTTGGAGCACACATCGTGTCACGCTGGAACCGTGCCAGTATATACGGATGGCTCCAAGTCCCAAGAGTGGGTCGGCTTCCACGCCGTATTCCCTCTGTTTGAAGTCAGCGGGGCTCTACCAGGCGCTGCGTCTGTCTTCACGGCCGAGCTGGTGGCAATACACCACTCGGTACGGGAGATTACGCGACGTGCCCGGTTCGGAGACCGGATTGTGATCTATAGCGACTCACAAAGCGCCCTGAGTGCTTTCGGGGCATTGGAATCTCCGCATCCCCTGGTTCGCGATATCCGTGACGCCACGGTTTTGGCGAGCCTGGCAGATGTCGAGATTATTTTCTGCTGGGTTCCTGGACATGTAGGAATTGCGGGGAATGAGCGCGCTGATGAGGGCGCCAAAGAGTCCGCGAGGACTCTGCGACCGGACCAGCGTTTCGCTCTTCCTCACACCGACTACATGGCAGGAATACGGGCAGCTCTTCGGACTGCTTGGCAAAGAAGATGGGAGACGGTCTAAGGGAACTTAAAGTTGCGTGCCATTGCGCCGCGACTGTTCCCGTGGACCTATCCCCCAATGCCGCGGCGGCTTCAGGTTGCTTTCTGTCGTCTCCGAATCGGACACACTCGTGTGACGCTTTGCTATTTGATGGAGCGCTCGCCTGCGCCCTATTGCAACGACTGCGTCGTCCCCCAGACTGTTCGGCACATTCTTGTCGAATGTCCCAATCTGGGTGATCTTCACGCACGATACCTGTCCCGGTTCGGGATGGGTGGGGTCACTACCGCCTGTCCCTTGTACTCGGGACGGATTCGTGCACACCGACCTGTGGTCTTCTAGACTTTTTAGAGGAGGCCGGGCTTCTCCCCGTTATTTAATATTCGACTATGGATCGCGGTCTTCTTCTGCGGGGAGGGGGGACCTTCTCCCGTTGACGGAGTTCGCTCTATATTTTTTTTTAATTTGGCTTTTAATATAGCCTAGATATAGGCTAGCTTGAGTACGGCGACTTAGGCCCTAGGAGGCAGTCGCCAGATGAGATATAAAAAAAAAGTAACCTAATATAATTGTTCTTTTATTACAAACTATTCTCAATCCCAATTGGTTGTCTGCTACGACGTACAACTAGCAGTGCAGTAGTGTTGCTACTTTCCCAGTATAGGAAAATACATACAATTTTTTGGTGTATAGTAATGACTCATCGTAATTCCCCTCCTCTAAATTGCGATCCTAATAATTAATTTATCTTCCAACTTGGCAAAAATTGATTACAGCCCATTCGGGCGCTGCGTCTGTCTTCAGGGCCGAGCTGGTTGAAATACACCACTCGGTACGGGAGATTACACAACGTTCCCGGTTCGGAGAGCGGATTGTGACTTATAGCGACTAACAAAGTGCCCCAAGTGCTCTCGGGGCATTGGAATCTCCGCATTTCCTGGTTCGCGATATCCGTGACGCCACAGTTTTGGTGAGCCGGACAGATGTCGAGATTATCTTCTGCTGTGTTCCTGGACATGTAGGAATTGCTGGGAATGAGCACGCCAAATGCTCGGCAAGGACTGGGCGACCGGACCAGCGTTTCGCTCTTCCTCACACCGACTACATGGCAGGAATACAGGCAGCTATTCGGGCTGCTTGGCAAAGAAGATGGGAGACGTTCGAAGGGGACGTAAAGTTGCGTGCCATTGCGCCGCGACTGTTCCCATGGACCTATCCCCCAATGCCGCGAACGCTTCAGGTTGCTTTCTGTCGTCTCCGAATTGGACACATTCGGGGGACGCACCGCCATTTGATGGAGCGCTTGCCTGCACCCAACTGTGAGGACTGCGTTGTCCCCGAGACTGTTCGGCACATTCTTGTCGAATGTCCCAGTCTGAGCGAACTTCGCGCACGTTACCTCTCGCGGTATCGGGACGAGCGGGGTCGCTACCGCCTGTCCCTTGTACTCGGGACGAGTTCGTGTACTTTGACTGGTGGACTTATTGACTTTTTAGAGGAGGCTGGTCTTCTCCTTTATTTGACCTCTTTTCGTAGGTCAAAAGGGAGGCGGGCCTTTCCCCGACGCCGGAGCATGCTTCCTTTACATGCTTCCTCCATGTGCTCTTGCTTTTTCTCGTTTTTTTTATCTGTTATTTGTTAGTTAGATATTATTTGTTCTGCTATTTGTTTTCTAATATAGCCTAGTATTATGCCGTGTGGTGTACGGCGACTTATGCCCAAGTAAACAGTCGCCAGATTGGCTAACAATGAAAAAAAACAAATACAGCCCATCGGTAATAAACGAACAAAAGGAAGTCGAAGCAATTTCGTCTAACATCAGGGCGAGCCCCCAAGAAACGGGCTTGCACACACTTTTTGTGACATATCCTTCATTCATTCACTAATCACCTTTATTTTGCAGGACATGACACAGAAGCAACGCCTGTGAACACAACTATATCCCAATGGGAGCTCCAGCAAAGAATGTACTGCGTCAAACATTACTACAAGACGGGCTCGTTGAAGAAAGTGCAGGACACTTTCGTGCATCAGTTCGTATGTGAAAAAGCCCCCTCCAAGAGCAGAATTCAGTCCTGGGTGGACCACTTTGAGAACTATGGGACAGTGGACAACCTCAGATGAAGCTCACTTCCATATTTAAGGAAAGGTAAACTCGAAGACAAATGTCTTCTGTGAGACCTCCAGACCAAATGAGGTAGCCACCAAGCCCCTACACTTCCCTAAAGTGAACGGTGTGGACTGCAATCTCAGCCAGAGGCATCATCGGACCATTCTTCTTCGAGGAATCAGGCGCGACAGTGACGGTCACTAAGGAGCTGTATGTTAAGGTCCTCAAAAACCTTCAAGAGATATCTAAAGACCCTGTTCCCGTCACTTATGGGGAAGTTCTGGTTTCAGCAAGATGGAGCAAGCTCTCACACCTCAAACCTGTCCCGAGATTGGCTGAGAGAGAACTTTGGTGGCCGTGTGATCAGTCTCTACTGATTTTGAGTGGGCACATCACAGCCCAGACCTTAACCCATCCCCCAGATTTCTTTCTCCAGGGCTACCTTAAAGACAAAGTGTACGCAGATAGACCCAGGACCATCACGGAACTCAATGAAGTCACCAGGGAGGAAATCAGAGCCAGTAGTCGGTCGGTTTGTAATGGCATCTTGGACAACTTTGTGCTGCACCTCAAGAAATGCACAGAGCTAGATGGAGGTCATCTCGAACACGTGCTCGAGAATAAAGAAGAAAAGTCCAAGACACTCATATTTTGATATGTTTTTAAACAATAAACTAGTTATCACCAATGTTTCATTCAATCCTTGCAGAAAATTACGAAATGAGGCCTATCGAAAGTTGGGGCCCGTTTTTTTGGTGTCACCCTGTATATACTATGAGGTAATCGTGTACAACATGTACATCTATGGTATAGTGTAATAAATTTCTTGACTGCTTAATGTTCGACGCATCATGGTACAGTACCCTTTTCAGGGTTTGGCTGGCCTGTTGCGGGTGCTAAGGCCGGGACTAGAATTGAGGTCTAGAACCGGGTCTTTTATTTCCCCGGTTGAACTCATCTTGCTGCACAAAACTTGTAATATTACTATGAATTTAGTTGCATATATAGGTACGTAAATAGTGGGTGCGCCTCCAGTGGTGCTTTGGTTCAAGCTTGGTTTTAAGAGTTCGTCCCCTCGCCAGTTCATGCAGTTCTAGGCGCTAGATTGGGCTATTATAGCCTTTGTTTCATTTTAGTTTCTTTCAATTCCTTTATGCGCGAATCAGGATGGAATATTGTTTCTATCCTTGTTTTTGAGCCTTGAATGATTGTTTCAAAAGTGCGTATGCCCTTGTCGGACGGAGCTCCTCTCCCAATGGTGTTAATCGCCTCCTTTCTTTTTCACGTATAAGAAACGGAACAAAAACAATTGGGTTTAACCCGTAGAAAAATGGCTCTGTCGCGTGGAGGGCGGCAGCAAAGTGACGTCAGTCTCCACCATTATTGGAGGATCATATGAAGGGGATTGATAGCCCTTTGCGAAACGAGACTGGCTTAAGGCATGTTGATTGATGTGTAGTTGGGAAAGGTGTAAATAATAATAAGGTAAGAGTTTTACCACCAAACTGCTTTCGTTTTGTGGCATTTTGAACCACGGGTAACTAAAGCGTATGTAAGCCGCCATGAAGGAGTCTCGAATCGGTACTCCATCGGAGAAGTAACCACACTCGATGTGGCAAAACGTCGCGGCGTTTCCACTCGGCTCCAGAAACCTCGTCACTAGGAAAATCTCTTCTCATCCACGATCCCTTGTTTATTCAGAGAAGAGGGCGGGTGGGGGAGGTTATATTTCACAAATAGCTTGGCTCGTATAGTTGAGTCCCCAAACTCATTTGAAGGAACGTTTCAGTAGCTTTGAAATGCACCTGTCCAACCCAGCATCGTGTTGTTTTTTTTTTTACTTTAGTTTATCCTTGTCTTTTCCCACTATTTTTATATTTATTCTAATCGGTGTTTTATTTTCGCAAAACAAGGCTGGCGCGCATCATCGTCATTTAGCAATACCCACTCCATCTTACCTCTTTATGCCCTATTCAATGAGGCCGCTCCTTTTTTAGCTCAGACCGAGCCCCTAAATTGTTCACAAGGGATTCGACCCTGGGCAGAAGGATCCTAGCACGTCCCCTCCCATTTCCCGTGTGCAGCTATCATATACGATTCCCTTCACTCTTTCGGGCAGCTCTTCCTTCTCTCTCGTACACTCGTGCTTCACTAATGGAGAAGATATGGAATTGCAGCGTCTGGGTATCGGGTTTGATTTCGAGGCAGAGGAACACATTTCGTTACTCGCAGGGGGCAACCGCCATTCAGGCTGAACGCCCTCTGCCTCAGCCGTGTATGCAGCTTTATCCGGAAACGTCATTATAAATATACACAGCTAATCCCCAAATTACCGTTTCTTCCTCCCTTCTCGCACAACGCATCACTCTTCGCTACAGAACCCGCCGAAGGGGTCTCGATATTCGCACCCCCTCACATGAAAGTACTGGCCTTCCTTTTGGCCCGGAAAGGTTCCGATACTTTCTGGATGGGCTGGTGGCCAAACAATACTGCGGGTCTTCCCCCCCCCCACCCTTCCCGTACGAGTAACGACCCCTAGGTATTGCGGGCTTGCCTGACCTGTACCAAGCAGTGTGTACCCTGGGTAGCCTGTTACACTTTGTACGCAGAGGAACCCCACATCCTCTTAGCCTGAGTGCCAATTAGAGAGGTCCTCATTGGCTTGATATAAACACTGACGGGGCCTGGAAAAGTTGGTGTGGTTTCCTCTCGTCCACACTCAGCACTACTTTACCCTTTTTATATTATTATTATTAGTAGTAGTAGTAGTATTTAGTATTAATTTTAAATTTATTATGGAATATAATTATTGTGTATTATCATTAGTTATTAGTAGAATAAATAGTAATATTAATTATTATTAGTAGTATTTATTATTTCTTAATATTTATTATCATGACGGCTATCCATTCAACCTTTTCTACCCGCACTTTGTACCAGAATTAGTGTTTCCACCTGTACACAGTTAGGTTCGGTAGCCATAGTGCCTTGGCGGACTACATGCTATCTTGGGATCGCCTATCCACAGAGGTTCTGGCGATCTTGCGTCCTCTATTGAGCCTTAGTGGAGTGGCAGTGTGAGGTCCCTGCCTGCTGCGAGGACCGAAAGCCCGCTGACTAGTGCAAGTATTAGGTACGGTGTCTGCTGAGCCGTTGACTCTGCTCACCTTCATCCGGTGCACACACAGTGGCTACGCAGGAACCATCTTTTATGGTTAAAGCTCTGTCATCTTCTCCTGACTAGCGGGCCAGGTTGGCAAAGCCCATCAACGCGGGACCCGTGGACCGAGTATGTGTGAATGATCTCATTCAGGCATTTTCTGATCTAACGGAGACAATTCTCTTAACCTCCCAAATCATTGGTAGGTCAACACATCTGTCTCTGTCATCTATTCGGAATCGGACTTGGCCCGCTCGCTCACTCTTCATCTTACCTCTTGGAAACAGGAGGCAACGAACATGGGAGTCAGGAGGCACGCCTACAAAACCATACGAAAGCTGCTCGCATTGAGGTGCACCAGCCTAAGGCAGTCGCCGTCGTCCACCACCACTTTCGTCACCGCCCCTCCCCCCCCCCCCACCGGAGAGATTTTAATACCATTTGAGCTTTCACCAAAAATGATGGCTGAAATACCCCCCCTCCTCTTGCCGATGGGCGCGCACTGTGGATGAAACTCTTCACACAGCCTCGATGCAACTATGCCTTGCACTTAGGACATAATTGCAGGCCTCGGGGGGTAGGTTTGTGATCTAGCTCGGTGGGGAACCCGAGGTCAAGGGGCAACCTTGATATGGATGGGCCAGAGCTACAAGCTGTGGGGGGTATATACCATGCCATGCGGGACCCGGTCAGGACCATAGAGGGAGTAACACCCATCTCTATGTAAGTTGGACGCAACTCTGAATAACCAAAACCCGTCCGAGGGGGAGACAACCTCAGGTTGAGATCGTTGATTCGGTCCCTTCCAATCATAAAGTCAGCCATGCTCTTGCCCCCCCTCTGAGGAGCTCACCCAGGTCTATAATCATCATTTATCCTTCACCTCAGTCTCATCCCACGGGGCGTGCCCTGTGTTGGGGCGGGGTGATGTGATGACTTGTAGTTTTCTGCACGAAAACTACAAGTCATCACTATACGAAAACTACAAGTCATCACTCTATACGAAAACTACAAGTCATCACTCTGTACGAAAACTACAAGTCATCACTCTGTATACACACTCACTCAAACAAACATGGGTGGCGAGACCACCCTACACTTACGCCACAAAACACACAACACGCTGAACTACTGTCTCTCACGCACACTGGACACACCCATTTCTAAAATCACCAACACGCACACACTGGGCCGACGCTAAATTTTAGGTCAAATAATGACGCCCAGCACTTTCGTTCACATGCGCGAAATACCTTAGGGAACAAGGACCACTACACGATACTGCCCAACACCGTACAAAAACACCAAATAGGCGTACGATGCACCAACCCACTGTGGCTGGATTTCAACACAGATGAGCTTCTCTCAGCCGCCCAGGAACAGTACGGTGTCACAAGAAATAATAGTACCTCAAAGGACATTGCTGACCATACCGTGGAGGTGCTATTTTGCGAAGGCCCTAACCTATAGCATATATGAAGGCTCTACCCGCCCACCTCTCTCACCCGCATTTGCGAGCCAGAAAGCTGAAACGATACCTAAATGTGCTGAAAAAGAACACAAACAGGAAATATTTATAAAAAGTTAACTTATCTACGTTGCTCAGATCTATCATCTATACTAAGGTGCTACCATCTAGGTCAGGGTGTGGATTATCTTTTCAAATCGAGATTTGAACTGTTCAACTGACCACTTCTGGAGGTAGACGGTTCCACGTTCCGCAGATTTTGTACGAGAAGTAGTTTCTGCAAATGCTAGTATGGAATTGCCGTAATTCCAGTTTGTAACCCTCGTTACATGTAGCATTTGCGTTCAACGTGAACAGCCTCCTGTGATCTACGTTTTCAACTACTCGCATTATCTTAAAAGTTTCAATCAGCTGGCCTCTTAACTCGCGTGTCTCCAAGGAGAACATCCCCAGTTCTCGTAGCCTATGCTAATAACTTTTATGTCTGAGGGAAGGGATCACTTTTGTGGCTCTGGCCTGTACCCTGTCCAACCGTTCAATATGCTTTCTCAGGGTTGAGGACCAGAATTGTACGACGTATTTAAGGTGTGACCGGACTAGAGTTGTACAAGCCGAGAACAATCTGCTTATTTCGGAAGCGAAAATGTTTATTTATGTACCCCAGCATTTAGGCACTGCTGATTAGGATGCCTAAATATTCCTCAAGTTCAGTAGTATCTAGTTGTTTGCCTAGCAAAGAGTAATTTTCCTGAGGGTCAGCATGGCCGATGTGCATTACCTTGAACTTGTCAAGGTTAAATGGCATCTGCCACCTCTGACCACTCGCCTATCCTGAGAAGGCTATTTCGCAGGCGTTCCACTCCTTCTCGCGAGCTCACACTACCTCCTAGCTTGCTATCGTCGGCGAACTTGGCTATCGAGCATATTAGTCCTTCGTCTATATCATTGATGTAGACATTGAACAATAGAGGCCCAAGCAATGAGCCCTGGGGCACCCCGCTACTGACTGGCGCCCATTGCGAGGCTATCCCGTTGATCTTTACTCGTTGCCTCCGTCCCGAGAGCCATTTTCTTATCCATTCGGCTACCTTGCCGGTAATGCCGAGGGCACGTACTTTATTTATAAACCTTATCGAAGGCTTTTTGAAAGTCCAGGTATAAGATATCCACTGCTCGACTACGGTCATTCTCGCTCAAAATACTGTGGAAAAATTCTAGTAGATTACTGAAACATGAAGGGTTCTTGCGAAATCCGTGCTGGGAATCCAAGATCAGGCTGTGCGACTCTAAGTGCTGCACTATACGGTCTGCGATTATTCCCTCGAGTAGTTTGCCTCCGATGGATGTCAGACTAATAGGCCAGTAATTACCAGGGCATTCGCGGCCCCCCTTCTTATAGATGGGAGTTAAATCTGCTATTCTCCAGTCTTCCGGCACCTCTCCAGTTTCCAAAGATTTGTTTAAAGTGGTGGCGAGGTATGGAGCGACCTCTTCACTAACTTCTCGGAGGACTCTAGGAAGAAAGCCGTCCGGATCTGGAGACTTATGCGGGTTAAGGTTTCCTAGTCTGGCTACTACTTCGTTTCTCTCTAAGATTATTTCGCATATGTGGTCGCCCTCTTCTAGATGAACCCCTCGGCCTCGGAGCTGGACCGTCAACTTCCCTCGTAAATACGGAGGCGAAGTAGCCGTTCAACACGTTGGCGATGTCTGGTTCTGACATCCGTAACACGCGATTGTCATCTCTCAGCGCTCCTATGCTATGACGAATCGGTTTGCGGCTATTGGCATGCAGGTAAAATTCTTTCGGGTTCTATTTAGAGAGGGAGGCCACCCGAACTTCTTCGCTGCGCTTAGCTCTGCGCACCAGAGCTTTAACTTGACTACACTTTTCCCTGTATTGAAGAAGCCTTTCTTCATTACGGTTGGCTTTCCAGTTATTGTAGGCAGTTTTCCTGTTCCTTATCACTGCGGCGATGCCTTGATTGAACCATCTCGGTTGGAGAGGATTGCCGCTCCTTCTTCCGGGGACAAACGCAGACTGTTGGGTCATAAAATTTTATGTAAACGCTAACCATTTGTCCGAGGCTCCTTCCCATGTTACAGGCCCAAGCAGACTTATCGCATCCCGAATAGCCACAAAGTTCGTGCGTCGGAAGTCCGGCTTAAAGATAGCGACGTGAGAGCGTCTCTCACATGGAATGTGGACGGAAAACGTGACCGTGCGGTGATCGCGCCCACCCAGACACACTTCCACGCTGAGTCCGGATACCATGTCGTCCTCGGTAGTAACACCAAGTCTAACATGTTATCACCCCTCGTTAGCTCCTCTACCCACTGTGTCAGGAAGTTATTCTGAGCGAACTCAATCAATCTCTTCCGCATCACCTGCCCAGTTCCTTCAGTCAGTTCCACGGTTACCAATGACCAAAACCGTGCGACTATTTATCTGGTCGGCAAGCTTTGCTTACAGGCTTGAGTCTAACTCTTCTGACTGTCTTTGCAGCCTGTAAACCACCACTACTCTATAAGAGGAGCTGGTCAATTCTGTCTAGCTCTAAAATCTCGTGACCAGATCTCGTATCGCATATCTGCATTCGGTGCAGATATGGTCCAAGACCTCTATTATAATAAACACAAGTCTTGGGCCTTGCTCACACCAAACACAGAGAGACAGATAAAAACACTACTGGACCAGGGCCTTAAGGTCTTAGGCACACATACACACACACAAAGCAGTTGGAGCAAAAATACATAATTCTCCCTTACCAGTGCCTACACTGTTACAAGACAGGACACCAAACAAGCTCCTTTAAATCAGAGCCTGTTTGTTCAAAATGCGGTGTAAAAGATCAGTTTTACACCTCCTGCACACATAACACACTCCGCTGCGTAAATTGTGGTGGCGGACACTTAGCTGTGAGTTTAAGGTGCTCGTACCTTAAAAAGAAGTGCACTGAAGTCATTACATTGCTGAGTAGGCCTCAACACACATCCACACAAAATACTCATACCAGATCCAGTTCTAACTACACCGTCCCACCACCTCCACTAAAAAAAATACATTCACCGCTGCTGTCAGCGTGCCCGGGTCGCTCACACCATCCCACCCACTTGAACACAAACTAGCACACACCACTACCAGAGCTCTAAAACGCAACTGGCCATCGTGCTTTCCACGGTTGCAAAAAGACATATCTGAGGGTAACCCCCGCACATATGCCGAGGCACTAAATCAGCTATACGGTGCAAATGGTGTAGGGAAAATTGTCTTTCCGGAGACTTTCTTCGCCCTACAAGATGAACAAATTAAACGTACGACCACCCCTCCTCCAGACACCCAACACACGCAACCACCCAACAGACGCAACCACTGAAAACGGAAACACCATAACCCGCAACCACTTCTCTTACGCAACCCCTGCACCTTACACCTCTGCTCCCACCTTTACTCACACTGCTCCTATCACCCCTCATCCTTCTTCAGGCACCACTACCCCTCCACTCACTGCTCCTAATCCAGTACCTATCCCTCCCTCCACCGATCCTATTTCCCCTCCTGTCCCAACCCCCTCTCCCCAGTTCATACTCCTACCGCAGTTCCTACTCCTACCCCAGTTCCTACTCCTACCCCTTCCCCAGTTCCTACGCCTAGCCCTTCCCCAGTTCCTACGCCTAGCCCTTCCCCAGTTCCCACTCCTACCCCTTCCCCAGTTCCCACTCCTACCCCTTCCCCAGTTCCCACTCCTACCCCTTCCCCAGTTCCCACTCCTACCCCTTCCCCAGTTCCCACTCCTACCCCTTCCCCAGTTCCCACTCCTACCCCTTCCCCAGTTCCCACTCCTACCCCTTCCCCAGTTCCCACTCCTACCCCTTCCCCAGTTCCCACTCCTACCCCTTCCCCAGTTCCCACTCCTACCCCTTCCCCAGTTCCCACTCCTGCCCCTTCCCCAGTTCCCACTCCTGCCCCTTCCCCAGTTCCCACTCCTACCCCTTCCCCAGTTCCCACTCCTACCCCTTCCCCAGTTCCCACTCCTACCCCTCCCCAGTTCCCACTCCTACCCCTTACCCAGTTCCCACTCCTACCCCTTCCCCAGTTCCCACTCCTACCCCTCCCCCAGTTTCCAGTCCTACCCCTCCCCCAGTTTCCACTCCTACCCCTCCCCAGTTCCCACTCCTACCCCTCCCCCAGTTCCCACTCCTACCCCTTACCCAGTTCCCACTCCTACCCCTTACCCAGTTCCCACTCCTACCCCTTACCCAGTTCCCACTCCTACCCCTTACCCAGTTCCCACTCCTACCCCTTACCCAGTTCCCACTCCTACCCCTTACCCAGTTTCCACTCCTACCCCTTACCCAGTTCCCACTCCTACCCCTTACCCAGTTCCCACTCCTGCCCCTTCCCCAGTTCCCACTCCTGCCCCTCCCCCAGTTTCCAGTCCTACCCCTTCCCCAGTTCCCACTCCTACCCCTCCCCAGTTCCCACTCCTACCCCCTCCCCAGTTCCCACTCCTACCCCCTCCCCAGTTCCCACTCCTACCCCCTCCCCAGTTCTCACTCCTACCCCTTACCCAGTTCCCACTCCTACCCCTTACCCAGTTCCTACCCCTTCCCCAGTTCCCACTCCTACCCCTCCCCCAGTTTCCAGTCCTACCCCTCCCCCAGTTTCCACTCCTACCCCTCCACAGTTCCCACTCCTACCCCTTACCCAGTTCCCACTCCTACCCCTTACCCAGTTCCCACTCCTACCCCTTACCCAGTTCCCACTCCTACCCCTTACCCAGTTCCCACTCCTACCCCTTACCCAGTTTCCACTCCTACCCCTTACCCAGTTCCCACTCCTACCCCTTACCCAGTTCCCACTCCTACCCCTTACCCAGTTCCCACTCCTACCCCTTACCCAGTTCCCACTCCTACCCCTTACCCAGTTCCCACTCCTACCCCTTCCTCAGTTCCCACTCCTACCCCTTCCTCAGTTCCCACTCCTACCCCTTCCTCAGTTCCCACTCCTACCCCTTCCTCAGTTCCCACTCCTACCCCTTACCCAGTTCCCACTCCTACCCCTTCCCCAGTTCCCACTCCTACCCCTTACCCAGTTCCCACTCCTACCCCTTACCCAGTTCCTAATCCTATCCCTTACCCAGTCCCTAATCCTACCCTTACCCAGTCCCTAATCATACCCCTTCCCCAGTTCCTACTCATACCCCTTCCCCTTACCCAGTTCCTACTCATACCCCTTCCCCTTACCCAGTTCCTACTCATACCCCTTCCCCTTACCCAGTTCCTACTCATACCCCTTCCCCTTACCCAGTTCCTACTCATACCCCGTCCCCTTACCCAGTTCCTACTCATACCCCTTCCCCTTACCCAGTTCCTACTCATACCCCTTCCCCTTACCCAGTTCCTACTCATACCCCTTCCCCAGCTTCTCCTACCTCCGCTCCTGCTTCCTCTTCCCATGATCCTGTCCCCACTACAGTCTTTGCCCACATCATCACTCGACTACTCCTCACTTTTTGATCTCTCTCCTTTCACCACAGATCCTGAACAGACTTCTCTCCCGCCAAACCCTAAACCGCCTCCAACAGTTTCCACCCCTAACACAGACCAGACCCCCACCCAACGAACACCCCATCCCCCCTCCATCACCGCCCCACCCCATCACCACCCCACCCCATCACCACCCCACCCCATCACCACCCCACCCCATCACCACCCCACCCCATCACCACCCCACCCCACCCCACCCCTCCCCATCCCTTAGAAATCGTAAACTCCACACCCTAGGTATTATTTGCCTCAGTTGAAGAACACCAAAACGCACGTCCGCCGCACTATCCAACACTTGCACCTACACAATCCACACAGAACCCAGTCACATCCCCTGCCACCCACACAACATACCACACAGAATTTCATCCCCTCCCCGTGGCTTCGCCAATTCCCGAACACAACTTAACACCATCCACACCTTACCCTACGGAACACTCTACACCATACCCACCTACATCTGCACAAACAGTGGTAGAAGCCTCGAAGCCTGCACGCAAAGCTCCTGGGAAGAATACCATCGGTCGTGCCGTACACTCTTAACACGCGGCAGTCCACCACATGGCGTAACTAAACACGTAATCAAGTACTGTCCGCCTATACGACTTCGGGGATCAGCAACCTCGCAAATAACGCCACACTATACAGCATCACGAAGAAACCTCCCAGGGCTCGGGTGCCTCTCGCCTCCACCAGGTCTGCCCCTCCCACCTCTCCAGTTATGAGTCTCTCACACAATACATTGCAACATCACCCCGCACCAGTCTATAGCCACTGGTTTTTAATCTCCTCCTATCCCCTCATGAGTTAATTTCTGAACCGCTCCTCTTCGAATGCAACGATCTCCTGGATAGACGCAGGAATCCCTCTTTTCCTTCTATACTTGCCTTTCCTTGGTAGGTCATATCACCGTTCCATGTGCCCTTTTTCCCCCTTTTTTAGTAACTGGTCACAAAAGACAGCAATAGTGGGAAAGCGCATGGAGATCCGCCTCCAAGCGCGATCTCGTCCTCCCTAGGTGTCGGGGAGGACGCTGAAAATCGAGGGACCTCTTCGACCGGTAGAAGGTCTCCCCTCTCGCATTCACATGCAGCAAAGGGGCTTTCCCTTTTCTATTATGAGAGTCGCTCACGGGCATCTCCACATCATAAAAGATGGTGAACACCCTATGCTTTCGCATGGGGCCCTCCAACCCACTTCTACCGGTCACAAAATCTACCAAATCTACGGGCGCAGCGGCAACCTTCCCCCCCCCCTTCATTGTAGGCGCCCCAGGCGAATCCTCTCCAACAGCTGCAGTTCCCTCTTTTCACAGCAAAGGGGACTGGCAAGAGAGCAGGCAGGCGGGCCCAGTCTACCGCTCCTGGTACGAGCAACTCGATAGGGCAAGCCCCCATAGGGGTGGAGGGCAAGACATAGCTGGACCCGCTGCCAGCCTCTCTTTCCCGAAGACGAATCCAGAAAAGACATTCCTCAATTGGGATCCGTGATGCTTTGGAGCGGGGGAGGGGAGCACACTGATCTCCCCCTCCCCTGAGAGGGTCATGGTCCCAGCGGAGCCTCGATAAAGTCGGACAACTCGCTGATAGACTCGAAAGCTTTCTGGTCATTCGGCCCACTGATTGCAGCATGTTGGGCGAGGTCAACATGATCCATCTGAAGAAAGTTTTAGCCATTTTAACTATAAGAAAGCCGTCGATGACCCGTTTCTCGGATGAGGGCCTCCTAGCGAATGCGGGCATCCTCACCGCAGGGGCCGCTACCCCCTGTAGCCTGTTACGGTCCTCCCGGCCTGAGTGCTAATTAGGGAGGCCCCGTCACTGGGTTGACTTCAACTCTATGATGGGGCCTGGAAAGTTGGTGCGCTTTCCCTTCGCCCACACTCGGCACCTTTTATTATTATTATTAGCATTATTATCTTTTATTTAATATTGTTTGGTATTTTGTTTTTTAATTAGTATTTATAAGTGTTTAAGATTAGTATTAATTATTAGTCATTGATATTATTTATAGGTATTTATTATCATCATTATGGCTCTCCACGTTGTACCTGGAGAAGTGTTCCCACCTGGACAGAGTTCGGCCCTCTAGCCCTGGTGCCTTGGTGGACAGCATGCTATCTTGGGATCACCTAGTACCAGGGTATGATAATGAAACGTGATTACTCACCCTACTCGCTAGTGGGAGAGCTCTTACTAACAGAGTGGATGCGGTGTTGCTCTGCTAACGTCGAGGTCCTGGGTTCGATCCCGGCAAGAGAGGACACAAACTTTAGCGCTACCCTATGGTGGACTCCCGGTGCTCAGCCCTGTAATGGTGGTGGGTAGATCTTACACTTCGCATCACGCACAGAGCCAACTACAACACTGTTTTCTCTGCTTTATTTCATCCCGTCTTCGCAGCACAACACACAGGATTCCCCCTGTTCCGGCAGCGAGGCCTGAAAGCCCCTGCTGGTTAGGGCAAGTATTGGGTACGGTGCGTGCTGGGCATTCGACTCTGCTCCCCTTCCTTCAGTACTCATATAAGGTGGGTACGCTGGTACCATCCGTTATTATTTGTGTAACTGATCCTATGGAGACTTTTCTCTTAACTTATCCACTCAGAGGGAGGTGATACTATCTACTTTCCATGAGGCCTCTTTCCTTCTTACTCTTTTGCTTAGCGTTTTGTTTGTTTGAATGTTCTTGTTTTTAGGGTCGTTCTTGCTTGTTTTGTTGGTATTTTTTTTTAATCTAGCTTCTTATATGATTATGGCGATCCTTGTACTAGTAGCAGGCATTCGTCAGATGGGCTCTTAAAAAAGATCGGCAATTGAGAGGGCCATTTTCTTTGCTGTTGTCTGTGCTTTGGTGTTTGGCTTTAGTTTATTGTTTTGTTCCTTTATTTAAGTAGGCTTTTTCCTAGTCCTTCTTCACTGCCTACCCGTCCAACACCTAGCATCCCTTTAGCGCTTTTATTGTGAATATTTAAAACTTTCTTACTCAAGTCTCACTCTCACACACTGATAATGGTACCAGCATACTCTTATGCAACATTGCCACTCTTCACCCCCAAATCCTTAGCATTATACACTTTGATACCACCACCACCACCACCACCACCACCTGAGGCTTCCCTACCTTTCCAAACCTTCTCCCAATCTTCCTTATTCCTACAGCTACCATTCACTTGTTAATGTGATATGCAAAGGATATAAATAGCACGCCCCTCCCACAAAAGATATTACTTTACCTTTTTCTGAATATTTGCTCCTTCCTCGCACATGCCCTGTCGGACTTTTACACTTCACTATCATTATCTCGGCCACTAACACTGTCATCACCATACACCAACATAGAACCATTCTTCGCCATTTCGCATCAATCACGCACCTCTCTTTATCATTCTTTTTGTTACTTCTCTCAACACTCGATCCATAAATATATTAAGCGACCATGACGATATCGCGTATCAATTGGCTGTCGTCATCTATTAAACCTTTCTTTCCATCTTTCAACTTAATGTACGCTTTAATGCCAAAATAAAATTATCACACCATTCAACTGCTTTCCGCCTACCTACCTACCTACCTACTGGGCCTGTCATAAGGCCTTCCTATTTACACGATAATACTTTCTATGCCACCTTAATACAAACACCTGAACCTACTTTGTTGATCCTTTATGCCATTAGTTATCTGAGGCACTTACATTTCTTCGATAATTACATGCGTACTTATTTATTAAAGAATCTTTTCTTTTCCCCAACCCCATAAATACTTGCTTAACACTCAGTTATACACACTTGATTGCTTTCAAAAACGATCCGATCTTTGGGAAATTGCGAAAAATTTTCTAGCCAAAAGCTTTAACCTTTTAAATTTTCTATACATTTTTTTATTCAATCATTTTTACTCTTCATAGCCGTCTATTTATTATTTCTCTCACGACGCAGAGCTCTTTTCATTTTGCCCAGAGGCGAATTCATCTTTAACCATGACTGTAAATATGCTTAAACGTGCTTCCCGATTAATCCCATTATGCAGCCAATTCTCGAAATGTAGCAACATGAATCATGGTGTCCCTCAATTGCAATTCCAACGTATCATGTAAGTTTTCCCTTGGACGTTTCACACACACACGTACACACATTTATTCGCATAACACGCAGTCATGGAGGAAGAGTAACCTCTATGTTTGATTGTTAACACATCGATTGCGATTACTCACAAATACAGCGAACGTTACATTGAGGTTTTAACAAGTGGCAGATCCAGGCTAAAAAAAAATGGGGCTGGGAGCTAACCTGAATTCCTCCCACTGATTAGTCAGAGTAAAGGGCATTGATGATTAATAATGGTTATCTTACACAGCCTTAATAATAAATAGCAGATTCTCACACAGGTGTGAGCACACTCTCAAATCCGAAGTTTTTTCCGCACATCAGAAAATTATGAATTGTGGTTTATTGTAATTTCGGGACGTCAGCTAAGGTCTAATACTGAATTTAATAATTATTTTTGAGATTTACCCGTTTTATAGACATGTATCATATAAGGTACATTCGATCGTATCGGTATAATTTATATATATATATTCTATATTATTACATAAGTTTTCCTGAATAGCAGAATATAAGTATGGCTTAGAAAAGAGAGAAAAGCATGAACGAGTCTGAAATTTGGACGTAGTGGGAGGGGGGTTCAGCCCCCTCGCCATTCCCGTTGATCCGCGCCTGTTTAACCCAGATGAGACATCTCCCCACATAATGGAAGTGAATTATTTGAAACCGAAGGTGTGCCGCCATATTTGGTCCAATTCGTATCCGACGAATCGAGTGAAAATTTTGCAGACCCGTAAAATAAGAGGGGTTCGATCTTACGAACTGCACCCCTATCTTATAGGGTCTATGCTTGTCTTATTTGGCTAGATGAATGTCTGTGTATAGGTAATTTGTGTAAACGGATAGCTATGCGTATACTTCTATGTGTTGCATTTATGTAATGTAGCTGCGTGGGAGGGAGGGGGGAGGCAGTATGAAAGCGCTACACGTACCTCTCGTCTTCTGGAATCCTAAATGATGATGAAATCATCTATGGCAAACCAAAGTCGTCAGTGAGTGGGTGGTCACGTAACTCTCCCACACACCTTTACTATTAAGAAAAAGACCCATTCTAGTCGGCGTTGCGGTCGAGGGACCGTCTCGATGACTGAATTATTACGTGCCCTCTCAACCCCAGCACCTTTGGATGGCTCCATCTTAATTGTAAAGGTTAGGCCTGATGTAGAGAGTTGCGTGACCTGCCTCTTCCCAATGACGCCAATACTATTTTTTGGACGAATCGGGCAAGCTATCATCCATACTTTCACATCCCCCAATTCATAGTTTGTTTAATCTCTACTTAACAACCTTTGAGCGGAAATGCTCTCGTTAATCGTTTTTAACAAAACAAACCCGTTTTAATACCTGGTGGCTAAATAATTTGGGGGCGGATGGCCTCTCTAGATGCCGCTCGGATGACGTGGCCAGATTAAATTTCTTCGGTTGGATCAGCATAGTGCGCAACTAGACGTGGGCACAAGTGCTTCATTAAAATATCTGCGAATAAAATTTGTATCGAACTTAAGGACGAAACCCGAAGGCATCTCGTCACTTTGGGAAGATTCGTAAAGTGGTGAGGTTGGGGAAAGTGAAAATATGCGCGAGATAGCTTGACTAACGACTACTTGGTGCAATTCACGTGACATAACCTGATCCGGAATTAGAGACGAGGGGGTGGGGGATAGTAAATAGGTGAGAGAACGGACACGTATCTCTTAAACCCAGGGTGCTGGGGCGGAGGCGGGCCTACCTTGCGGCTCTCAATGGCCAGTATAACAGAGTCCAAAGTTGAACCGAGAAAGGCCTTAGCGGAATTGAAAGGGCCATGCCAATGGCTCAATGGCCCATTGTTGTTCGTACTGACCCCATTGACCCAGTGATAATTCTGCCCATTCACCCCCCACCGCCTGTCCAACCTTAGTGATGAAATGTGTGGTAGGTTTTCATAGGTGTGAAGTTGTTTTCTAGATTGCCCAGGTGTTGAGGGCATCACTAGCATTTCTCCTCTTTTATTTGTTTTTTTTATGTTGTTTCTTCTTTATCCTATTTGTGTTTAAATTTATATTTGTGCACTCTTTCTTTTTATCTATCTTGTTTATTATTTGTATTATTTACATTAGTTTTTTATGTTTGTTGTTTGATTATTCTTTTCCTTATTTTTAGTTTAAAATTTAATCCTAAATTTGAGCATTTCGCCTCTTTTTATCTATGCTTTTAACTTTTGTTGTTTATTTATAATTTAACTTGAGCATTTCGCCGCCTCTTTTTATTTGTATATTAATTTTTGTTGTTTATCTTATTTCCTTTTTTGTGTCATATTAACTTGGGCACTTTGCCTCTTTTTAATTATCCTTACTGTCTATTATTGTTTGTATTCACTTTCTCCTTTTTACAAATTTATTTTTGTGTTTACATACTTCCGCAGACTGAGCAGGAGTAACTTAAGGAAACTCTACCTTTGCTACGTTAGACCAAAGCTTTTATACCCAGCGGTAATCATCCAAACCTCAGGGATCATGACACTGAGATCTATCCAGAGGGTACAGAATAAAGCCTCCTTGGTTATTAACCACACAAGAAGACGGGAATGCATATCACAGAGAACACTACACAGAAGAGCGAGACTACAACCAATCAACACTTTAGTACAATCACAAGCAAAGAAGACATGGGACAAAGTAGAAACCGAAATACTGCCAAACCTGGACCTGGACTTAGACATTGACATGACAAGACTAAAGCGTGTAAAATCACACGACGGACTAACTTCCCAAGTGGCAGGCGAACTGCTGCTGAGGAACTGACTGAACGGTTTACATAGACTATCCTTTTATATATTGTTTGACCCAAAGGTCATATAGAAACCCTTTAATTATTACAAAAGCACTTAAAACTCCAACTTATGACCTAAATCCTTAATCCCTCTTAAATTATTTACATCACTTATGTTGACAAAAGTTTTTTAATAGGTACTTAAAATGTACTAATTCAGCTACAATTAGAATATAAAGGCTTGAACGCCTCAAAAATATATAATTATTTAAAATGTTTATATAAAGTAAAAAACAAAAAACAAAACATACGTAAATGTTTTTTTAATTAAAAATAAACAGATTGTTTATATAGGAATTTGTATGAATGTATAAAAGTTAAAAAGAATGTGTAAAATGTGTATGAAAGTTTAAAGTTAGAACAAATTTATATGTGAAAGTTTGAATGAAAGTTTAAAGTTAGAATAAATATATGTCAAATTTGTATGAAAGTATAAACTTTAGAATAAATAGATGTAAAAAAAATAAAAACGTATATACATGCGTGTATACAAGAAGTTTAATAATAATAATAAAAAAGAATATATATATATATATATTTTTTTATATATATTTATATATATAAAAAGAGTATATCAAAAAACAAGAATTGTCAAAGCATTAAGATTCAAAAGAGGGGGAAAAAAAAATTAATGCAAGATTTTCCCCAATCACCAGGGCAAAATATCAACGGTGTGTTTTCACCAAACTATCTCTACCACTATCTATCTACTACTAAAAACTTTGAACATCTGCAATCTGCATACTTGGGTATAGATTGGTTGGTCTTAATTCGGTGACGGGAGTGGCTGGGTTTATTTATACCCTCAACCCAGGTTCTCCTACACACACATTTTGAGTACGAAGAAAAGAGTTACAAAGATTTTGGTCGGATACTATGTTCATGTGTGCAATGGGGAGGTTTTCGCCTGCATATTTATATATGTGAATGTGTGTGCGCGCCCTTAAACGCCGCAGGGGATGGGTGCTGCTATTCTGTGTAGCTTTACCACTCGTACCCGGACTGGTGGAATGCCCTCCTGGCATAAAGTGCCAAGGATTTTCCCAAAGTGAGTTAAGAGAACCTGAGTTTCCTCTCTCCAGATATGTTCACTTTTAATCCTTTCTTTCGCCACTCGGTTTACTCTTGTTTATTTTCTACAGGATGGGGTGGAAGGTGAGGCAGTGGAAAAGACTGCTGTCATTGAAACCTAGAGTGGCGACACACCCTTCCGGCCTGTGTCCCCGGTATTCGTTACTGAGTAGTGGAGCTTTACTCGTCATAAGCCAACTTTACTTTTCCCTTTCACCACTTATACCACCAACCCTAACTCAATTGTCTTGGTCAGCGGCTATTCATACAGGGTAGTTGATGAAGAGCTCCCATCCGCTCCTCCCTGCCAACAGCCCCAAGGGTTCTGTAAAAGGGAAGGGTACGGGCATTCGATTGAGGGTATTCTCTTTGAAGGCTGCCCACGCATCACCTCCGAACTAGTGCTAGAGGGCATATTCCTTTATTGGAACTCTGCACGCCGCAGGGGTAGGGGTACCCAGCGTAGCCTGTTGCCTTTGTATTCAGAGGAGTTAAAAGTCCTTTCAGGCTGAGTGCCGATTAGGAAAGCCTGTCACTAGCTCAACATAAACTCTAATGGGGCCTGGGAAAGTTGGTGGTGCACTTCCACCTCGCTCCCTCTCACCAATAGTTTATATTATTATTATTATTATGTATTATTTTTATTGTCAGATCAGATCAGATCAAAGAGAGAGAAAAAAAAAAATACGCCCTGCTGCGCCCTTCAATGGGGAGAGAGAGAGACACACACACAAGACACCTGGGCGACCTTATTTTGTCTGCGCTAATGAAAGCGCAAAATTTTGAGACGCCGTGGTGGGCAAAAACCCGCTATCACAGAGAGCCGCGACAATCTTGATAGCACGAAAAGGTTCCAGTAGGAGTCGGACAAAGTTTCGCCCGGCCGGCTTAGGAACCTTCTTGCGATCGTGCTAAACAGGTGAGAGTACTCTCGCCTGCCGATGCGTCGGACCCTGGAATCCTCCCCTCAGATGGAGGGGGGGAGGAACCCCATTCAGCCCAACTATAAATCCTGCGGCGCTAGATTTGGAAGGCAGTATCCGACGCCCACCTTGCCCGGTCATATCCTCTGCCCACCCTCCGTCGGTAGCCGCTATTCGCGTCCCGTTGGACTCTGCACAATTCTCGTAAAACCACTCAAGCTCTGGGTATTCTCGTTTAATTCACGTGAGTACACCTCGTACTCATTCCACCGCTGCTCGAACGCAACTCTCTCTCTCTCTATTCGTGTTCAACTCGAAAGCAAGATCTAAGTTCATCCCGTAATAGCCATTGTCAAGAGACTATTATTCAACTTTGCGTCAAGGTAAAGATTACTCACTCGGAGCAATTCTACGAGGTAACAGCAACGCTCAACTCCTGTGCAAATGCTCTCTACTACTCCCCCCCCGCCTCCAGTGTAAGCCTCCATCGTCGGATTCATATAAGCTCGAGGTCATTCAAGCGACCCTAGGTCAATATTGTTCGTTGGTTTGTTTCGCTGAGACTCTTGTACATCTAATGTGTATATAACTTGTTTTAAAACTCCTTTTAACCTTTTAAGAGAATATTAATTTGCAAATTAGTGAAGTTATTTTATGGACCCGTTTTTCTAGTGTCCTGGAACCTCCAAGATAGTCGACTGTTTGGCTAACCTTCATTTAGTTAATTCGCACTTTGCTTGTATTATGCCCCGTAAGCGGCGCGGCGATTTGCCTTCCTGGCCGCCGTACTGACGGGACTCAGCGACCCGTCCAGCCCCAGCTTAGCCTCTTCTTCTCCTTTCAGACAGCCTTTATTTCTCCCCTACTTCATCACTTCCCCTACAACCTCACCCACAAGTTTCTCTGGTTGACCTCTATTTTCACATGGTAGCTGCTGACCTTCTTCTCAATCTACCATCCCGGATCGGGGCTGAGGGGGGAGGGGACAATGTTCCCTAACTCCTGAGCTCCGATTTAGGATGGTTAGTTTTTAACAGCCTGCTTCATCTCCACCCATAGCTTCGTCACATCCCTTTTCCTTTTCACTTCACATTCTATCGTTTTTACGTCGTGCCCAAGGTGGATCCGCCTGCCGAAGGGTTGCCAATGTTACCAGGCGCGTGCGGGGGCTTTAAATAGTGGCACCTCTCTCTGCCAGCCCCGTACGCACCCCTTGCAGAGCGGGCTACTGCGAGGGGTGATTAGCGTGGGATCCAGTAAAAAAAGGGTCACCATGCCCAATGACGACAAAAACAAAAATCTTTCCTCAATTTCCCATCGTCTACCGTAGTAGCTGCCCGAGAGCAGCTCCACCGAAAAATGGAGGTCCCCTCCCCTGTGCTTTTACAGGAGGAACCTCCAAAATTCTTTGCCCGGAGAGGAGACTAACACCCCGGCTTTGCCTACGGGTGTAGGGGACTCCCCCCAAGACGCTTGTCTGGAGGTACTCTCGGGTGCCTCCTCCTTTCCAGCGGCAGTTACCCCTTTACTTTCCAAGAGGACTGCCAAGAACGCCAGCAAGCAGCCCATAACCTCTTGTAGCGTATCGGTAGGGCAAACCCAACTTAGGAAGAAGAGGGAATACAGGGCCCAGCGGCCGCTTTCCTCCAGAGACCTGCTAGCTCGCATAATAACCTTAGCGGGGGTCAAGGCCTGTGCCTCCACGTACTCGACTCCTGAGACCGCTGCCAATGGGAACTGTGATGTCCTGGGAGGATGCCACCCTCGAGATAGAAAAGGTCCTTAAGGCAACCCAGCCTCGGACGTTAGGGCCATCCATGGGGGGGAATCCGGGCTCGGAGCAAAGCACCGAACCCGAATCTGCCTCTATGCAAGGTCCTCCTCAAACGGCTCGGGTCTCCAAGGCAGTACAAGGAGGGGAGGGATCTCTTCTTCCGGCCGGTGCCCCTGCGACTGCCAGAACTTTTTCTATCTCGGAGAAGGCCCTTGCTGAGTCCGGTCCATTCGTCATGGAGGCTCCTGCTGGCGAAGGGGAAAAGAGAGTTCATTCTCCGCCCTCCTCTCCCAAGAAGAAAAGAAACAAAAAGAAAAAAAGACTCGTGGCTCAGCTCTATCCACGGGGGCTGCGGGGACGGATGGGTCTGCTACTTCGGTAAGTGACCAATCCGAGATCTCCACGTCCGGCTCCGCTGCTCCCCTTCCCGGGTGCGGAGTCCCTGACAAAGACGAAAGGTACAAGTCCACAGAGCGGAGCATCATTCAGAGACTACGCGGCGTTTTCGAGCCCACTGGCTTCAAACTCTTCCTCGTAATTCGCTCCCCAGATGGCAGTAGGTTGGCTAAGGGTAACATGATCTATCAGAGGAGAGCTTTAGCGAGTGTGATTGGTAGAGAGCCGAAGATGACTTATTTCTCCGAGGGGGCCTTTTGGCGAATGCGTCGAATCCCTCCGAGGTGGCCATGATTAGTGCCCTTCGGACACTTGATGGCCCGCCCGTGAGGATGACGCGCACTATCCTATGAACTTCGTGAAAGGAGTAGTTTATTCAAGGGAACTCGTGGACTACTCCATAGAGGACATGAACTTAGAGCTGGCCGACCATGGGGCGGTCAAGGTCGAACGTGTTATGCGAAAACCGGGAGGGGCCTCGTGAGCCAACCTTACAATCTTCTTAACGTTCGACTGTGACAAGCACCCTGAATCGGTGCGTGCCGGTTTGTATCGCTACCGCGTGAAGATATTCGTGCCATTGTCGAGGAGGTGCTATTACTGCCACCGCTTCGGCCATAGTAATCGCTCCCGTCGACGTGCAAAATCGGGGTTATCCGAAGTCTGTGTAAATTGCTCCAAGGCCTCATACGATAACTCCAAATCGTTTATGGCTAAGCGTGTCAATTACGGAGAGCCACACCCCGTTTCTTCGAAGCAATGTGGTGCTTATATCGTTGAAGGTAATCTTCGCTGTTCAGGCTCATGATCGTATCTCATTCCGCGAGGCTAAAGATGTGCCCCTGGCGCGCCAGGCGCTGCCCGGGACGTCCTATGAAGGTCTTTTCTTCGAAGATGGCCACCGCATCTCCTCCGAGCTAGGCCTGGAGATCCTAACGGGAGACACACCATCTGGGGAGACTACTTTATTAAACCCCGGGGTTAAGTCCTTGCCAACCCCCTCGAAGAGCTTGAGATTGGGTGTCCTAAACTTGGATGAGTTTACGCATCACTGCCTGAGAACCGCTTCATTTTACTGCCTCGAACTATCTTTGTGCTCTCTGGATGCACAGCCTGATTTTGATTTGGGGGTGGTCGATGACCTCCATGGTAGTGATCACTTTCCCCTTCAAATATAATTTTCTGGGCCACTGACGCCCAAGAGCCCGCCCAGGTGGTGTTTGGCGCGAGCGCCAAACACCGCCGCGGGCCTAACTACTATTCGTAGAACGTCTGGCCGTTTAGCACCCCGTCACTCCCGTCGGTGGTCAGCCGAGTGTGAAACGGCCCTTAAGCAGAAGAGTTATGCCTATATGCGCCGCCCGATTTCACTGTAGGTGAATTTCGTCGGTCTAGGTTCCGGTATATTTCGAAGCACGCCCGCCGCTCTTCTTGGCAGGCATACGCGTCTTCACTTATCGGGAAGACCCTTCTAGCAGAGGTGTGGAGGCGGGTCAAAAGGATTCGGAGCAATTTCTCGCAGGTCCCCCCCGCCTCCCGTTCTCCAGGAGAATGGCACCGCGATCTCTAACCCCGCGTCCGTGGTGGAATCCTTCGCGACCGCTTTCTACGCATTATCTAGCCGGGATGCTGCTCCGCCAGCATTAAATGCGCGTCGTGATCTCGCGCAAGGCCACCGGCTGGACTTTACCTCCAGAGGACAAGGACCCTTAAACAACGTTTACTTTGAATGAGTTGAGCTGTCCTGCTGCTTCGTGCGCGGATACCGCTAGTTAGCCGGACGGTGTCCCGTATGCCAAGCTTCGACACCTGGGTGAGCAAGGCATGGCATTTCTCTTAGATTTGTCAACATGATCTGGGTGGAGAGTCTCCTCCCGGATTCCTTGCGAATCGCTACCGTGCCCGCTTTTCGCAAACCGGGGAGAGATCACTCGACTCCGGCTGATTTCCGCCCAATCTCTCTAACCTCTTGCGTGTGCAAGTTGACAGAAAAATTGGTCAACGTTAGATTAGCCTTTTTTTCTGGACAGCGGAGGCCATCTGGCTTCTGTACAGTGCGGCGTCCACAAGTTTCATTCCACGTTGGATGCTTTGTTCCGACTGGAAAATGCCGTCTGCACTACACCAAGGTGTTTTTTGATCTGGATAAGGCCTATGATACCGCATGGCGATACGGTATCATGAGACCCTCTACACGGTGGCAGCTAATTTTTGAGAGATCGTAGATTCCGCTTACGGGTGGAAGGGGTAGCCCTATCCCGCCCAATGAAGTAGGAAGAGGGTGTCGCGCAATGAAGTGTCCGCAGCGCCACACTATGTGCCCTGAGTATCAGCCGCATCACATCGCTACTGCAAGAAGATGTTCTCGCTGCGCTCTACGTGGACGACCTTTCGATATCGTTTGTCGCGACTGAGATGCCCTCTCTGGACCGTCGACTCCAACAGACATTGAACTGCGTCTCTCGCTATACCGAAGCGCACAGGTTTCGGTTTTCTTTGGCCAAGACTAAGGTGGTGCACTTCTGGTTAATTCACACTGTTTCCTTGGTCTTGTATTTGACCGACGCCTCACCTGGGAGGCTCATATTTGCAGCCTTAGGGTTTCTTGTACCCGCGCCATGGATATTCTTCGTTCCGTGACGTTCAGTGCTAGGTGCGCTGATAGGGATACTGCCTTACTTTTTTATCGATCCTTTGTTCATTCGAAGCTCGACTACGGATGCGAGTTTTATTCATCCGCAACTTAGCATGTAGTGCGGAAGGTTGACTCGATCCACCACACCACCCTTAGCCTGGCGACCGGTGCCTTCCGCACTTCCCCCATTGAGAGCCTACTTGTCTTTGCTGGGAAGATGCCAATCGCTCTACGCAGTGCACAGTGCATTATTCGCTTGTACGCGTGAGCCTGGCGCCTCCCTCAGCCGCCAACAGCTCTCACTGCATCCGCAGCTGACTTCGATGGTGCCTATGCCACAGAGAGTCCCCACTCGTACCCTAAGCACTTTATGTTTAACGACAAGAACTCGTTCGAGAGCTCGGTATATCTCCCGGCCAGTGGCGCCCCCGGTTGTTTCGCCACGCCTCTGCTCCCAAAGCTTGTACAGCGCTGGGAGTATTGCGTTCGACCTTTTTGGAGCAGACAGTCTTGCGATGGAACCGTGCCAGTGTATACAGATGCCTCAAAGTCCCAAGAGGGGTTTGGCTTCCACGAGGTATCCCCTCTGTTTGAAGTCAGTGTGGCTCTGCCAGGCGCTTCGTCTTTCTTCACACCCGAGCTGGTGGTAATACACCACTCGTTACGGAAGATTACGCGACGTGCCCGGTTCGGACACCCGATTGTGATCTATAACGACTCACAAAGCCCCCTCAGGGCATTTGAATCTATGCATCCTTTGCTTCGCGATATCCGAGATTTTCTTCTGCTGGGTTCCAGGACATGTAGGAATTGCGAGGAATGAGCGTGCATAAGTCCGCGAGACTTGGGCGACCGGACTAGCATTTCGTTCTTCCTCACATCGACTACATGGCTTGAATACAAGCAGTTCTACCGGCTGTCTGGCAAAGAAGATTGGAGACGGTCCAGGGAAACTTAAAGTTGCGTACCATTGCGCCGTGACTGTTCCCATGGACCTACCCTCAATTCCTCGAGGGCTTCCGATTGCTTTCTGTCGTCTCCGAATTGGACACACTCGCGGGGACGCACCGCCATTTGATGGAGCGCTCGCTGTGCTCTACTGTGAAGAATGCGTTGTCCTCAAGACTGTTCGGCACATTCTTGCTGAATGTCTCAGTCTGAACGATCTTTGCGCACGTTGCCTGTCCCGGTACCAGGACGAACGGGGCCGCTACCGCTTGTCTCTTGTGATCGGGATGAGTTCGTGCAATTAAGCTATTGTGCATTTAAGTTATATTTTGTATAAAGGATTTTCCCACCCTTTTTATTTGTGAGATTCACACGTGTAACCTCTCGCAATGGGATACTCGGGTCCCTGTGAATCCTTATTTGGGATTAGAGAGTTTCTGCAACAGGTACATAGATCTTTAAGAAATTTGGATTGAAATTATACATATAATAAAAATGAAAACAATACGCATAAGTCATGTTTCTTTCTTACATCTGCTTTTTAATAGTACATGACAATTTTTACATATTTTGAAATAGGGTGATTGGTGCATTCGCCACGCCAATTTCTTGCTACTAATTTATCCTTATTAAACTTATGACATTCGACTTTCGCGTGTTCTTCAGTCCTTTTTATTTGTCATTCTGTTAATGAATCTTTTTTGGTCCTCATGTGTCTATATTTACTTAATAGATTTATTAAGCCACATCCGGCAGTGATTAAACTATATAATCTTTTTGTTACTAGTCATCCGCACTCTTGTTTTCCAGGGTCTCTCAACTACATGCCCACAATGTTGCGTTTGCTGGGTGACGGGGGAGCGCTGTTCCCCAACGCATACACTACTACCCCGATGTGCTGCCCTTCCAGGTCCTCAATGCTCACCGGAATGTACATCCACAACCATCAGGTGACTATGAAATCCTTTAAACCATTGAACTTCAGTTGTATCAACTTCTTAACGCCATGTTGACTAATCATGGTTTAGCTTAAATCTGGATAATTGCTTCCAGTATCGGCCCCACCCCCAAAAGGGGGAATCTGCCTTAGATTTAGAAGTTGGCTGGGTTCAGGAAATTGAACACCACGTAACAGACCGCCAGAAATAGATTCTTCTTTGTACCGCTCTGGTTGCCTAACCTCCATACTTCCCCCCTCTTCCCTCATCCTCACATTTTTTAACGAAAATCTGACTCTCTTCACGGCGACTTCCATGGCATTGTAACCTTTACGCCATTACCTCGATGAAAGCACTCATTTGCTGCTGCCACCTGCCTTCCGTAAAGGACACAGCGATGTGTTTACCTGGTAACGGTGATTAGCTTTCCTGGCTGCCGTGCTGACGGGACTCAGCGCCCCATCCGGCACCGGCGTAGCCTCTTCTTTTTTTCTGACACCCTGTCTTCTTACCCTGCTTCCTCACTTCTCATGCAAATTCTCCCACAACTTTCTCTGCTCGGCCTCTAATTTCACAAGGTAGACACCGACCAGCTTGCTCCAACTAACCATCCCGGATCGGGGCTGAGGGAGGTTTAACTCCTCCTTACCACTGAGCTCCGATTTGGGGTAGGGGGTAAGGGATGCATCCGCAGCTGATCTCGACGGTGTCTATGTCGCCGAGAGACGCCAGTAATACCCTAAGCCCTTTGGGTTTAGTGCCAGGAAACTCCTTCGAGAGCTAGGTGGCCCAGGACGCCACCCTGGAGGGTGCCACATTTGGCTTTTTGTCACCACGCCTCTGCTCCTAAAGCTTCTACAGCGCCGGGAGTATTGCGTTCGACATTTTTGGAGCACACCTCGTGTCACGCTGGAACCCTGCCAGTGTATACGGATGGCTCCAAGTCCGAGGAGGGGGTCGGCTTCCACACCGTATCCCCTCTGTTTGAAGTCAGCGGGGCTCTGCCAGGCGCTGCGTCTGTCTTCACGGCTGAGCTGGTGGCAATACACCACTCGGTACGGGAGATTACGTGACGTGCCATGTTCGGAGACCGGATTGTGATCTATAACGACTCACAAAGCACCCTGAGTGCTCTCGGGGCATTGGAATCTCCGCATCCCCTGGTTCGCGATATCCGTGACGCCACGTTTTTGGCAAGCCGGGCGGATGTCGAGATTATCTTCTGCTGGGTTCCTGGACATGTAGGAATTGCGGGGAATGAGCGCGCCGATGAGGGCGCCAAAGAGTCCGCGAGGACTCTGCGACCGGACCAGCGTTTCGCTCTTCCTCACACCCTCTTCATGGCAGGAATACGAGCAGCTCTTCGGACTGCTTGGCCAAGAAGATGGTAGATGGTTGAAGGGAACTTAAAGTTGCGTGCCATTGCGCCACGACTGTTCCCATGGACCTACCACCCAATGCCGCGACGGCTTCAGGTCTCTTTCTGTCGTCTCCGAATCGGACACACTCGTGTGCCGCATCGCTATTTGATGGAGCACTCGCCTGCGCCCTGTTGTGACAACTGCGTCATCCCCCAGACCGTTCGGCACATTCTTGTCGAATGTCCCAGTCTGGGTGATCTACGCGCATGTTACCTGTCCCGGTACCGGGATGGGCGGGGTCGCTACCGCCTGTCCCTTGTACTCGGGACGAGTGCGTGCACATTGACTGGTGGACTTTTTGACTTTGGGGGGAGGCCGGCCTTCTCCCTATTATATAACCAGGTTTTGTTTTGTTTTTTTCCCTTATAGGTCGCACGCTCCTGCGCCGGGGGGACCTCCTCCCGACGCAGGAGCTTGCTTACTGTTCGCTTCCTTTTCCCTTTTTTTGGGGGGGGGTTGTTTTTTGTCTTTTTGAATTTTATTTTAAAGTAGCCTAGTACTAGGCAGGTTTTTAATACGACGACTAATGCCCAAGTAGGCAGTCGCCAGATGAGTTCTTAAAAAATCAAATGGGGGTAGGGGATTTTATCAAACTACCTCACCTTCCTCACATAACCTTTTCTCTCTCCTTTCACGGTCTATCAATTTTAGTCCCAGCCCAAGGTGGAGCCGCCATGCCTAGCCACCATGCCGGAGGTGTGGTCCCAAATGGCGGCAGCTGGCTTTGCCAGCTCCATATTAACCCCTCACAGAGCGGGCTACTGCGTGGGGGGAATGGCGTTTGCCTCCCATAATACTAATAGGGTCACCATGCCCAATGATGAATTTCTTCAAATTATTCCCCCTCTGCCATCATCGGAGCCGCTCTCGGGCAGCTCCACAATAGAAAAGGGGTCCACCCTCTCTGCTTTCTCAGGGAAGCCTGCAAATTTATCGTATCGAAGAGGAGGATTACTCCTCTCTTAAGCCTCAGGATGCAGGGGTCTCCCCCTCAACACCTTCTCCAGAGTCGCCATTGGGCGACTTCATGTTGCCACAGGCTGTCCTCCCTTTACTTTCGCAGGCGACTGCCAAGAAAGCAAACTAGCGGCTCATGATTGACCGCTCCCAGTGGGGCAAAGGATGTCGAGGCCCGAGCCCTCCAAACTCCTGCGGGCGTGCATTTCAGGTTTACAGGGGATCACTGTACATGCCTCCTTTCCCTTTCCAGACGGATGCCGATTCGGCGGCCCAAGACGAGACAAAAAAGTGACCTCGAAGGGAATCCATGATGTCTGGGATGGGGGATGGCCACATGGAGCTGCCCCTTGAGATGGACATGGTCCCTAAGGTTTCCCGTCCACAGACGGTAGGATCTCTCATGGGGTCGAACACAGGCTCGGTGCCAAGCACAGATCCCGAATTCGCCTTTGTGCAAGCTTCTCCTCAGACGGCTCGGGCCCCAGAGACATTACAAGAAGATGAGGGATCTCCTCCCACGGCTGGTTCCCCTGTGACAGCCAAGACATTCGCCATTTAAGAGAAGAATCTTACTGAGACTGGTCCATCTGGCCGGCAGAGAAGAGAACCGCGTTCGTTTCCCGCCATCATCTCCCAAAGAGAAAAGGAACAGGAAAAAGACAAAAGAAACTCTGGGCTCCTCACCCTACGTGGTGGTCACGGGGGCGGACGGGTCCGTTGTTTCGGTAAACAACCAAGCAAAGATCAGTACGTCCGCAACGGGTGCTCTCCCGGGTGAGAAGTCCCTAACAAAGACAAAAATTGCAAGTGCGCAGTGCCGAGCCCTTCATTGAGAACTTGTCTGGAGTTTAGAGTCAGCTGACTTTAAACGGCTTCTCGTGTTATTCGCTCCACTAATGCTAGCCTGTTGGCCAAGGGCAACATAATCCATCAAAGGAGAGCACTAGCTAGCGTGATTTTAGAAAGCCGTAGGTGGCCCGTTTTTTGGAAAGGGAGCCTTCTGGCGAATGCATCGAATCCCTCTGAGCCGGCTATGATTAGTGCACTTAGACAACTTCATGGCACGCCGGTGAGTATAACGCCGCACTCGACCATGAACGTCGTGAAATGAGTGGTTTATGCGAGGGAACTCGTGGACTACTCCATATATGACATCACCTTACAGCTGACCCTCCATGGAGCGGTCAAGGTCGAACATGTGATGAGAAAAAAGGGAGTGGCCTAGAGACCGAGCAATACTCTTCGTCACGTTCAACTGTGACAAACTCCGTGAGTCGGTGCGTGCCAGTTGGTATAACGCGTGGTATAATTCGTGCCACGCGTGTGCTACTACTGACACCGCTTCGGCCATACGAATTGCTCTTGTAGACTTTCAAAGTCGGGGTTACCCGAAGTCTGTGTATATTGTTCGAAGGCCGCGCACGATAAATCGAATTCCGGTGTGGTCAAGTGTCAATTGCGGAAAACGTCACGCCGCTTCTTCGAAGCAATGTGGTGCGTATCTCCTTGGAGGAAATCCTGGCCATCCAGGCTCAGGATAGTCTTATGCCTCAATATTAAAAAAGACACCCTATTCTCCTTCCATCCAGGCTACGAGTACGGTCATTTCCGTGCCCATTCGGTACCCTTCTGCAAGTTCTAACCACCCTGGCCGCTACTCGGGTACAGCTAATGGCAAATGGGCTGATACCGAGCCCCGGCTAAAACCAGGGCTCCTCAGCCTTCGCATTGCGTGACCGTTTCCCGTAAGGCGAAATAACCGCGCGCCTCCACCACTCGTTAAACTCAAAAGAGGCAACACTTTAAGTTTGTCGTGACGCAGACTTCAGGGGTTCCTAAAGCTCCCTCCCAAAAGAAGGATAGCACTCGAGGAGCTTCCGCTCCTACGCCCACACAGAATGCTAGACTGGGTGGCTTGAACGCGGTGGATTCTCCAAAGAAGGGACCCCACCTCCGAAGCCACCCCGCCTGCCCAAGGGAAAGGGAAGAAAAAACTCTCCCGATAATTCCTCAAGGAGACAACACCTTCAGCGCATTGTCCGGCCAACAGCGCCCGGAGTTTTGCCTCCGGGAAGCATACGGCCCTTCCGGTGAGGGTCTTTTCTTCGAAGAGGGCCCCCTCATCTCCTCTGAGCTAGGCCTGGAGGGTAATTCCTCCAATGACATTGCCGCGGACTCTGAGCCAACTAGGTGGAGCTGCAGAGGCTCGTCTCCACCCGTTTTCCCTTATAAATATTTTTGCAGGAGAACATGCTGGGCGCGTACTCCCCGCCTACCCTCCTCGATATAAGGGTTTTGCGACCCCAGTACCTCGCGATGGGGCCGGGCAAGAGGAGGATGCACTATTTACACCCGGCGTGTTCTTCATTCTTCCCTTTGCTTTGTATTTCTCCTTTCAGGCAGTGGTTTGCAGCTGCACTTGAATAGGAACTATACCCTTATTTCTGCGTACATTCCACCGTCAGCTGACTTCGACGCTAAGGAATTCCGCCACGTCGTGGCACGGTTGCCGAGGCCCTTTTTCCTGGTCGGGGATATAAAGGCTAGAGACAACCCTCTGTCGCCATGCCTCTGCTCCCAAAGCTTCTACAGCGCCGGGAGTATTGCATTCGGCCCTTTTGTAGCACACTTCCTTTCACGTTGGAACCGTGCCAGGATATACGGATGGCTCAAAGTTCAGAGAAAAATCATTAATTTTCTCTTTCCTGCGCTGTGTTGGATTTCTACAATCATTCTCTTGCGCTCATGAGCTATACATTATGTATTCACCGCGTGTTTAACTCAATTTCTCCTTTGTCCTTAGAATTCCCAATTAATTCTTTCTCAATCTAGATCGACCATGCGAAGCGTGCCTTAAAAAGCTTGTCTATTCGGAAGATTTTTTTGTCTTCCGCGTAGCAGAGTTTACTTGAGATCAAAGCGGTTGCTCGTCGCCTCAGTGTGCACGGTTCGAATCCCACCCTAACTCGGATTTTTTCGAAGTAGGAAATAATTATTTCGTTCTTGCGGTGTGTTGAAGTTTTTTCATTATTCTTTTGCGCTCATGATATATATATATATATATATATATATATATATATATATATATATATATATATATATATATATATATATATATATATATATATATATATATAGATAGAGAGATATATAGAGAGAGAGATATATAGAGAGAGAGAGATATATAGAGAGAGAGAGATATATAGAGAGAGAGAGATATATAGAGAGAGAGAGATATATAGAGAGAGAGAGATATATATAGAGAGAGAGATATATATAGAGAGAGAGATATATATAGAGAGAGATATATATATAGAGAGAGATATATATAGAGAGAGAGATATATAGATAGAGAGAGAGAGATATAGATAGAGAGAGAGAGATATAGATAGAGAGAGAGAGATATAGATAGAGAGAGAGAGATATAGATAGAGAGAGATATATATATAGAGAGAGATATATATATAGAGAGAGATATATAGAGTTACAAGGAAAGATAGTACCTCAGAAGACTAAGTTAGTCCATACCGAGGAGGTACTCATTTAATATTGATATTCAATCTACTCGTCATAGAAATAGTATAGTAAAGTTCAAGGCTCTCCCCTCCCACCTCTCCCGCCCGATCTTTCGGGCAATGAAAGATGAAAAGATACCCGCTGTGCTAGAAAAAAAAAAGTACACAAACAGGAATTTCGACAGGAAAGCAGAAATGCATTTCTACATTATTATTTTTCTTTTAATATTCTTAATCTAATTATTTTCAGTGTAATCTTATGTTTTTAGTATGTAAGCGTATTTATGATTTTATCTAACCTCCTTTTAAACGCCTCGACACTGGGGCTCGAAACGACCTCTTCCGTTAACTGATTCCAAATATTTACTATTTTATACGAAAAGAAATTACCGCATACATTCAATTTGTATTTTGGAGGGATTAGCTTCATACTGTTATTCCTTGTTACATTTCTGTTGAACTCGAACCAGATTGAGTAATCCACATTATCAATTCTATTTAGTATTTTATATACTTGAATCAACTGGCCTCGTACACGTCTAGTTTCCAACTTGTAAAGGTTTAGCTTGTCTATTCGTGTTTCATAACTATAATTTCTTAACGAAGGTATCATTTTAGTAGCTGTGGCCTGAACTCTTTCTAATCTTTCAATGTCTTTTCTGAAGGAGGGTGACCAAGCCTGCGCACAGTATTCCAAATGGGGTCTCACTAGGGCGTTATACAGGTTGATTACAGTTGTATCGCTTTTATAAGTGATTTGTCTCTTTATATAACCTAGTATCTTCCGCGCTTTCTTTTCAACATTGACGCACTGTCGAGTGAACTTGAGATCGTTTGTGACATAGATACCGAGATCTTTTTCGATTTCTGATTCTGTTATTGTTTCGCTCTCGAGTTTGTAATCTGCCTTATGATTTTTGTGACCAATGTGCATTACTTTACATTTCTCCAGGTTAAGGGGAAGTTTCCACTTCCTAGACCATTCACTTATGTGATCAATGTCACTCTGAAAATCTAATCTATCTTGCTCGGTGACTATGCTTTTACCCAGTTTACAATCGTCGGCGAATTTTGAGATTTTAGAAATTATTCCAACGTCTATGTCATTCACATATATAATGAAGAGCAAGGGTCCCAAGACCGATCCCTGGGGAACTCCACTAGTTACAGCTTTCCAATTGGACTCTTCTCCATTAATCACTACTCTTTGCTTACGATCGCTAAGCCAATCTTCAATCCAATTTGCTAATTTTCCACGTATTCCTAAGGCTCTGACTTTACACATTAGTTCCTTGTGTGGGACTTTATCGAAGGCCTTTTTAAAATCTAGATACAAAATGTCTACAGATCTATCACTATCATGAATTTTATTAATGTAATGTAAAAACTCTAATAAATTAGTAAGACAGGACCTATGCTTCCTAAATCCATGCTGCGTGTTGAATAGCAGTTCGTTTGTTTCTAGATGGCTCACTATTTTATCTGCAATAATACGCTCTAGCATCTTGCCTACCACCGATGTCAGGCTTATTGGTCGATAATTACTTGGTAAATCTTTTCGTCCTTTTTTGAATATTGGCGTGACATTAGCTAGTTTCCAGTCTTGAGGAACAGCCCCAGCTTCAAGGGATAAATTGAAGATGTACGTTAATTGATCCACTAGAACATCCTTCAATTCTTTTATTATTCTTGGCACTAGTTTGTCAGGCCCGGGGGATTTGAATCTCTTCATTTTATCTATTGCTATTTCTACATCAATCCCCGTGCATTTAATATTTTCTAGTGTGCCATTTCCTGAGTACTCACAGTAAGGCTCGATATTTGGATTAGAAGTGTCGTTGGTAAAAACAGATGCAAAATATTGGTTTAGTACAGTGGATATATCTTTATCTTTAACTTGTAACTTATTGTGTCCGTCCATGATTGGCCCAATACTGTTTTTTATTGGTTTTCTACTATTAGAGAGAGAGATATATAGATATATAGATATCTCTACTCCGACCGGTTTCCGGCCAATCTTTTTAACCTCTTGCGTGTGCAAGTTGATGGAGAAATTGGTAAATGTTAGATTAGCCAATTTCCTGGACAGCGGAGGCCTATCTGTCTTCTGCACAGTGCGGCTTCCGTAAGTTCCACTCCACGTCGGATGCTCTGCTCCGACTGGAAAATGCCTTCTGCGAGGCTTTCCTTCGTAGACAGCACTACGCCACGGTGTTTTTCGATCTCGAGAATGCCTATTATACCGCATGGCGATACGCTATCATGGAGACACTCCAGACGATGGAGGCGAGGGGACGCCTCCCAATCTTTATATCGGAATTTTTGCGAGATCGTCGGGTGGAGGGAACCCTCTTCAGCCCAATAGAGCGGGAAGAGGATGTCCCGCAGGGAAGTGTTCTAGGGGCCGCACTCTTCGCCCTGAGCATCAACGGCATCACTCGGTGCTGCCGGAAGATGTTCTCGCTACGCTCTACGTGGACGACCTTTCGATCTCTCTTGGCGCGGCCGAGATGCTAACTCTGGAGCGTGGAAGCGCACAGGTTTCGGTTTACCTTGGCTAAGACTAAGGTGGTACACTTCTGCCGCCATCCACGGCGCCACCCTGAACCAGACTTGTTGCTCAATGGTGTACGCCTGGAAGTGGTTGAATCGCACTGTTCCCTTGGTCGTGTATTTGACCGACGCCTCACCTGGGAGGCTCATATTCGCAGCCGTAGGGTCTCTTGTACCCACGCCATGGAAATTCTTCGTTCGTGACGTTCAGCGCTTGGGGCGCCGATAGGGCTACTGCCTTACTTTTTTATCTATCATTTGTTCGTTCGAAGCTCCACTGCGGATGCGAGTTTTATACATCCGCAGCTAAGCGTGTATTGCGGAAGGTGGACTCAATCCACCAAACCGGTCTTCGCCTGGCGAAGGTTGCCTTCCCCAGTTCGCCGCTGACCGCTCTAAATTCGTCTGTCCTATATACTGTGAACATTAAAACAATGCAAAGACCATTAAGTGGGCATCGCGTCTTCGCCTATAGAACCTTATCGCGACCCAAGACGATTGACGAGGTTCGTTGGCGATCAATCACTCTTCCCGTCTAGATAATTTCGGGGTATATATTTGACAGTTCAAAATTCACAGGCTGATTTTGTCTGAAGCTGCCGTCCAGTACGTTAGGCGTAAGGTCTTAGTTAGCCGAGAGGAAATCGACGAAATTCTCGTCAAGATAAGAATTGAGTGATTGTCGAAGTGCCAAGGAAGATCTAGTCGCCACTCAGTGTTGTTCTTGGAAATAGTTAGGCGCGCTTCAACCCTTCTCACCACGTCTTCGGATTTTAAGGATCGGAAAAGCCATCCCCGAAGCTCCCTCTCTTTGCCTCTTAAAGATAAGAGGACCCCCCTCCCCCTCGCACACTTAAGTCTCCCGAAGTTGAATTGAGTGTGTCCCGTGAAGCGCCCACAATTTCAAGGTCGAACTTACCTACTTGGTCCTTCTCGCCGCACATAAAGGTAAAAGGGATTTAACCCCTGCGTCATCACGCTCCTCCCACCTTTACCGCGCCGATCCTTAAGGATCCCCTTTGCTCTAGAACGTGCATAATTGTAAAATCATTACTTAATCAATTATCCCTTGGTTCAAGCTTAATTGATAGGGTTAATATTCTTACCAGTGAACCGTCAATATTTTATTGCATTGCCATTTAACTTACCCTATATGTATATGTAATCTTTAGTCCTATTAAAGTATATTTTTGTAGCCGTGTTTAAATATTCCATAGCCTAGCAACTGTGTATTTAAAGCACTCTTAGAACCATCTCCAGGTGGAGTGTTAATTTCAGTCGGCCATTAGGCCAGTGTGCGTATAACGGCGTACACCGGGTCATGCCACGATAAGACCCTACTTGTCGATGCTGGGGAGATGCCACCCGCTCTACGCCGTGCATAGTGCATTATTCGCCTGTACGCGCGAGCCTGGCGCTTTCCTCAGTCGCCAACAGCTCTCACTGCATCCGCAGCCGATTTCGACGGTGTCTATGCCGCCGAAGAACGCCAATCATACCCTAATCCCTTTGAATTTAGGGCTAGGAAACTCCTTTGAGAGCTAGGTATAGCTCTCGGGTCGGTGGTGCTCCTGGTTCTGCCCAGCACGCCACCCTGGAGGGTACCACATTTGGCTATTTGTTGTCACGCCTCTGCTCCCAAAGCTTGTATAGCGCCAGGAATATTACGTTCGACCTTTTTGGAACAAACCTCGTGTAACGCTGGAACCGTGCCATTGTATACGGATGGCTAAAAGTCCCAACAGGGTGTCGGCTCTCACGCCGTATCCCCTCTGTTTGAAGTCAGCGGGGCTCTGCCAGGCGCTGCGTCTCTCTTCACGGCCGAGTTTGTGGCAATACACCACTCGGTACGGGAGATTACGCGACGTGCCCGGTTCGGAGACCGGATTGTGACTTATAGAGACTCACAAAGCGCCCTGAGTGTTCTCGGGGCATTGGAATCTTCGCATTCCCTGGTTCGCGATATTCGTGACGCCACGGTTTTAGCAAGACGGGCGGATTTCGAGATTATCTTCTGCTGGGTTCCTGGACATGTAGGAATTGCGGGGAATAAGGGCGCCAAAGAGTCCGCGAAGACTGGGCGACCAGACCAGCGTTTCGCTCTTCCTCACACCGACTACATGGCAGGAATACGGGCTGCTTTTCCAAGCACCCGGGGGAAGGCAGACCTCCCCCGATTCTGGAGCTTGCTTTCTGCCGCTTGCCTTCTTCTCTTTTTTATTTTTTATGTTGCTATTTTAAAGTTGCCTAGTACTAGGCAGTGGTGAGTACGGCGACTTATGCCCACGTAGGCGTCGCCAGATAAGCTCTTAAAATAATAATAATAAAAAAATCTCATTCGTGATTACATCACTCAGGGTGGCCAGGGAATCCCTATAAGATACCAAGGATGACACGACCCATGATCATGAGGGAAATAAACATTTATTAAAAAAAGTAATGGAAAGTCATTCCATCGTTAACTGTTATACCTAGAACATTTTCATTTAAAGAAAGGGGCCTAATTATCATTCCCAATGTTTTCTTACAAAGAATAGCCAGTCCTCCTTTGGGGCGCCCCCTGTGTGTGGTTGATATATGACAAGTACTTGGGGCTACAACAAAGTCAGTCTGCGTCTATTTGACCCAGAATATAGGCGTCTTCTTGTGGTAATAACAATTCCTGCAGCAGAACTATATCACAACTTGATAATAAATCTGACTACGTCACTGTACTTCCGTATCGAGTGACAGTTGAAAGTAGCTAACTTAAGATGCTACATTTCTATTTATTTTAAATAAAAAAGTCCCTCTTTTTATAAGCTAACTTTTTTAGGTGTTTAAATTTTCAGGACCACCACGACCTAAGAAGAATTTCCTACTAAAAATATTTTTAGGTCAAAGTTTTTCACTGCATTATCTTATCCCTATCAGCTTTAGGTAGTGTGAGTTTGAAAGATTTCTTATAATTGAGTTTTGATTTGAATTCCTTACACTTTATAGCAATAACATTGAGAATGTTCGTACAGTATTTTTTTATAGTATCGGCAGAGATATTCGTCTCGCAATTGCCTATATACACATAGTAATTTCGACCTATATATTTAAAACCAAGTTCGTCGAATTTTCTGGTTCCGATCTTAACACCATTTTTAGTCCGATTCTTTGACCTAACTAGTTGCAATTCACGTTTTGCTGAGGACCAAGTTCTCTGTTTGGGGAAGGGGAGCTTGTTGCATTTAAAGCTGCAAGTACCTGTTCATGGACACATTTCTTGGAACAGTATCATAGGTAATATTGGTTTGGATCTGATTGGGGGGGAGCTGGAGTTGGCGGGGGATAACTGGCCGTTGTGGGGGAGGCGGAAGTTGAGAACTGTTAGCTCAGGAGGCCTCTCGTTATCTTCGTGTACACTGTTCGGGGGTAGTTAATAGATAGAGATAGATGTATATTCATCATATGTATATTGTATAGATGCATATATTGTATGTCATTTGATTTTTTATCTCTTAAATCTATATTTAGCCCCTTAAATACATGGCAATGCAAAAGTACCTGAGCAATCCCCCACCCAATTTTATTTTTTTGTTAATATTAAGCCATTCCTCATTCTTGCATTTCTTCCCCACCAATTTCATTCCCACCATTTAACCCGAAACTAATCAGTCAAATTTGCCGAGTAGTCTCCTCAGAGAAAAATCGGCAAATCCTTTGTCAATTTATCTTAATATCTCGTGCGTCCTTTAAACGAGAGTGGCCATAAAGTTTGTCAGGCAGGGGATCGCTTAAATGGGTCGCTTTGGAACTCGAGCATTCGGGGAAAAGATTGCCTTTTCCGGTTGTCGATAGGCCTAAGATTTGAGTTGATGCGATTTCGTGAATCCGGTAGCCGTTCCTTCACCACTACCGTATTGATCCTTTCCAAAGCCTGGGTTTTTATTTCCTTAGGGAAGAAATTGTTGTTATTTGTTTTTTAATACAGGGTAATTGTGTAAGTGACAAGAAACTGTTAGATTTGTGGTAAAGATGAACAAGGTTATACCAAACTCCATCAGCCCAGCCCAGAAATTCACATAAATAGATCAAGGTTTTGAAAGTGATGGGAAAACGTTGAAGGGGGGAAGGGTTAGCAGAAGTGGTGGTTATATTTTCCTTGGATTCCAAGCGTTGTCCAAGAGAGATGTTATGACTTGGACATATATACGTCCTTTCAGAGTTTCACAACGAACTGGCATGCTGTATACTCACAATTAGAATGTTAGACATATACCAAGGTACTTGCAAATGTCTATTCCGGTTTTGGGGTCTCCTCTAAGGGATTGTTTCTTGCCAACTTCCCACGGGTTTTCAGCCTGAATGACCAACCGAATTTCCGAATAGAATCCTAAAAAAAAACAATAAAAATGAGCCTGTTTTTGTAAATATACACCGAAAATGTATGCGTCCATTATCTTTAGATTATATTGCCAAACTACAATTTTTTAGAACATAACATAACATAATTTCATGGATGACAAAAGCCACAAGGGCCTATCAAAGGTCATCCGCATCCGTCAAAACCGACCCACAAAAAGCACCATCGCCAGGGAAAGACAAAATCAAAGTCCCCCACAATATAATATAACAGATGACAAAAGCCACAAGGGCCCATCATAGGTCATCCAAGTCAAACGGCCTCTTTTTTAAGGCACCCAAACTCCCAAGAAAACTACACCCAGAGGATTGCGTCCAGAAACAAGGTTATCACTAATCAAGTCTTGTCAAGAACTAAATCATGCAGCTATAGATATATACAAACAATATTAATATATACAAAACTTAGGAACCATCACAACCTTCCCTCCCCATAAACTCATCCAACCTACTCTTAAATACATTTAAATTTGGACTACCTACTACCCTCCGCGGCAATTTGTTCCAGAAGTCTACCACTCTATTGGTGAAAAAATATTTTCTTAAATCCAACCTACACCCTTGCTTTTTAATTTTCAAGTGGTGACCTCTAGTCCGATTTCAATCATCTAACTCAAAAAAACTTGCTAACATCCAATTTATCTATCCCAGAAAAAAATTAAAGAGCTCAATCATACCCCCTCTCACACACCTCGTTTCGAACGAGAACATATTTAATACCCTCAGTCTATCTATATATTCAAGGTGCCTCAGGGAAGGAATAATCTTTGTTGCCCTCCGTTGCACTGACTCGAGAAGGTTAATATCGTGTCTAAAATGTGGGGATCATGCCTGTATGCAGTACTCTAGATGTGGCCTAACATAGAGTTTAGAGTTTAAGAATAACCTCCTTACTTTTGAAACTGACATTTCTCTTAATGAAACCCAGCACTCTATTAGCCCTATTTCTTGCTTCAATACACTGCTTAGAAAACCTTAATGACTTATCTATTACTACTCCTAGATCTTTCTCATCCTCTACTGAGCTAAGCCAATGCCCATCCATTTCATAGTTAAATTCTCTTATCTTTTCCCATGTTAATAACTTTGCACTTATTAAGGTTGAAAGTCATTAGCCACTTATGTGCCCAGCATAACAATTTATTTAAATCCCCCTGCACTTTAAAATTATCATCAATATCTATAACTACAGCTGCTAATTTGGTATCATCCGCAAAAAATGACACTTTATTATTAACTGCCTCCCCAAGATCGTTTATATAGATGACAAATAATAATGGACCAAGAACTGATTCCTGAGGAACCCCACTTATAACATCCCTCCACTCTGACTTTACACCATTTAGCACTACCCTTTGCTTCCTGTCTTTCAGCCACTCGGCTATCCAATTTGAAACTTCCCCACATATCCCAATCATTTTTAATTTATCAACTAGTCTCCTATGTGGTACCTTATCAAATGCTTTACTAAAATCTAAGTAAATTATATCTACATTCTCTCCCTTATCTACTTGATTTGTTACGAACTCCAGAAAGTCTAGTAAATTAGTGACTAAACATGATCTATCTGATATAAACCCATGCTGAGCATCGCTGATTAACCCCTTCCTCTCTAGATGTTGGCAAATCCTTTTTTTAACTATTTTCTCAAGAATTTTACAGACTACAGGAGTTAGGCTAGAATGATTTATAGTTTCATACGATGGTGTTTGTGAATTTGTGTGGGGAGTTTCCCGGTAGCATATGTAGGAGTTTTAAAATGCCCGTAATAATGTCGAGAGAATATTATTCTAATATTTTAAAAAGCAATAACCATTATTTAAATCATGACCTAGTCAACGTGGACCCTTTATTATGCTGTTAAAAAGTTCAATTTGGACAACTTTAGTTAAAAAGTTATAGAAATAGCATGTTTTATTTAAACAAGGTCATTTGACCAAAGTCGCGCGTGCTCTCACTTATTCTGATATGACCTTACGACCTTCAAAACTTTCAATAATTCCAGGACTAACCTTGAGAGGACTTTGGCAATTATATCATTCAGAAGAAAATTTAAAACAACATAAGTATTACAAATTTCGTTAGAATCGGCCGAATAGTTGCAATATTATTACAAAAACAAAAAACAAAAGGCAAAACGGGGACCGACCGTCCGACATAGTGAAGTATAGTCGCACGCGACTAAAAAGAGAGAAACCTAAAAGAACATTTGCACTTATGTAAGTTTTGCTGAAAAGGTTATAAAGTTATGGATTGGTAGAAATTTGTTAAAGGTTATAACCTTGATGGTATGAATTAGGGGGATTTTACTGAACCATTCTACATTAGGATTAGGTTCACTTGCTATGTCTAGAAGATGCTTTTGTTAGTGATCCTACAAGGGAGTGAACGTCCTCTTAACTCCAGTACCCAAAGCTGTGCACCCTCCTGCCTCAATGCTTGCAGCAGAACCTGCGTTGCCTACACTGAAGGCAACGTCAGTAAGGTTTTCTTTCCTCATTGAGTGGCAATGCAAAGATGGTCGTTTTGGGACTGCTCTGAAAGAATGCGGGGCATAAAGATCTCATCAACTGGCGCTTCATTATGACCCTTCATTCACCCACACTGCCTTTAATTAGCCTTTCTTTTTGTAATATCAAGCAGTTGCACCTCGCCAATCGTATTCACCAAATTTGTATCGAATTTTTTTTCCCTCTTGGGAAATGACAATTCGGATGAAAGGCCCAAAAGAATCGATATCAAGGGAAAGATCCAGGCGTAAAACAGGATGCGAATATCCTTCTCATTTACTTCCGGAACCCGTTCGTCTTGTGGAAGCAGTGGGGATCGGCGCCTATCTAAGCGGCCATAGGAACCTACATAATGGCGTGGCGATTAGGCTATGAAGCCTCTAAGGATGACAATACATCTAACGCATTGCCCAGGACGGATTCCCGTTTCTCAAGTCTTGCTCTCACGCAGATAAATACCAAGAGTTTTATGAACCAAAAGGTTGCACACACACATACATACTGATACGCTTACATGCTCACACTAAGCTCACATGTATACGCTTTATGGGATATACACTAATACGCACTCAGCAATAGATACGCAGGTCTACATATCTACAGTGGATCTTACACTCTTATACACGATCGCCGATATTACACATGTGCACACGCTGACACGGACCTACGCTGTACACACGAATAGCACGTAGTGTTATGGGCGCGTACTTCATAAGTGTAGAAGACAGTCACAGGGCGACCTACGCCGTTCTACACTCTCGTGTATGTCCATTGGGAGACCCGCGCTCGCGCCGAGCCCATGCTATCCACGGAGGACACTCCGTGGCCCCTTTAACGAGAGCGGGATTGGATGGCTTTTGGCTGCGTCCCCTCCGAAAGGATAAGTCTGATTCAGGGCCGTGTAGAGACGTTCACTGGAATGAGGACAAAGGGCGGGATCGAGCTGGAAGTCCTTCTAGAATGTTTTTGATATGCGTGTGGACGGGGGGGAGGGGGGGAATTGATGCGAAGTGAATGGCAGTGCAGATGTGAGAGCATCCTTGCGCTCCATTGGGATTAATCGGTTTTTGGCCCTTTTTAATAAGAAGATAGATGGTCATATGGGCAAATGGAGCAGGCTTTGTCACGCCCGGCTTATTTAGAATATGCCTTTGTATCTATTTCGGTTCATCTGAAGAATCTGCAGGTCATTAGTCCCTAACGGCCAAATTCTTCAGATGAACCAAAATATTCGTCCTAATTTTTCAGTTGAGACAATTAGCAAATTAGCAAATGAGCGGGAGAGAGGAAGAGGCAGGTGTAAACCTAATCATGTATTTTACTTTTTAGACATATACCGACCAGCTTCATCTCACCCAACTATCCCGGATCAGGGCTAAAAGGGTGGGGATAACGTTCCCTCACCCCTGAGCTCCGGTCTGGGGTGGTAGGTTTATAATAACCTGCTTCATAACCACGCACGACTTCCTCACTTCGCCTTTCTTTCTCCTTTCAATCTTTATCCATTTTACGCCGAGCCCAAGGTGGAGCTGCCCTCCTGATGGGCTGCCAGGTCACTAGGCCGGATGAGTGGCCCCAAATGGTGGCAGCTGGCTCTGCCGGCCCCGTACTCACACCTCGCAGAGCGGGTTATTGCGTGGGGGTGATTAGCGTTTGCATCCCGTATTTAAAATAGGGTCCTTATCCCCAATGATGAAATAAAAAAAAAACTTACATTCCCCTCGGGCAGCTCCACTGAAAAAAAATGGAGTTTTCCCCACGCTGTGCTTTCGCAGGAGACCCTCCCAAACTCTTTAACCGAAGAGGAGACTTACTCCTTTCATTTGCCTACGGTTGTATGGGACTCCCCCTCACCCCCTTCTCTGGAGGTGCCCTCGAGTGCCTGCCTCTTTCAGCGGCTGTCCCCCCCCCTTTATTTTCTAAGGGAACTGCCAAGAAAGGCAGGTGGCCTCTAATTGACAGCTCCCGGTGTGAACAGCACGGTAGGGCCAAGCCCCTTAGGGGTAGAATGGAAGACAGGGACTGTCAGGCTCCTCCCTACAAAGACCTGTGGGCTCTAATTTGGAGGCTTAGAGGGGGTTACCGTACGTGCCGGCCTCTATTCCCCAACAAAAGCGTGTATGACCTATAGGATCTGTTGATGTCCTGGGGTGGGATGGCCACATGGAGGCTCGCCTCTGAGATGGACATGGTCCCTTAGGCAACCCATCTCCAGACGGTAGGACCTTCAATGAGGACGAACCTAGGCTCGGTGCCAAACACCGAACTCGAGTCCGCCCCTGTGCAAGGTCCTCCTCAAACAGCTCGTGTCTCCAAGACTGTACAAGGAGAGGAGGGGTCTCTTCCTTCGGCTGGTGCCTCTGTGAAAGCAAAGATCTTTTCCATTTCGGAGAAGGATCTTGCTGATGCCAGTCTGGCCTAGAGGCTCCTGCCTGCGGAGGGGAGAAGCGGGTTCATTCTCCGCAATCCTCTCCTAAAAATAAAAGGAACAAAAAAAAGAAGATGGGCTCCTCTTCTTCTGCGGGGGCCGCAAGGGCGGAGAGGACCGCTGCCGTTTCGCGGTATGCGACCAAGCCAAGATCGCCACGTCCGGTCCCGTTGATCCCACGTGTGGGGAGTCCCAGACGAAGACAAGAATTGCGCAGAGCGGAGCCTCAATTACGTCGGGGCCCCTCATTCGGAGTCTACCTAGCATTTTCGAGCCCGCTGGCTTCAAGCAGTTCTTATTTATTCGCTCCACTGATGGCAGCATGTTGGCTAAGGGCAACATGATTCATCAGAGGAGAGCTTTAGCTAGTGTGATTGGTAGAGAGACGAAGATGACCCGTTTTGGGGACGGGAGCCTTTTGGCGAATGCGTCGAATCCCTGCGAGGTGGCCATGATTAGTGCCCTTCGGACACTTGATGGAACGCCTGTGAGTGTGACGCCGCACTATACCATGAACTTTGTGAAACTAGTAGTTCATGGGAGTGAACTCGTAACTACTTCATATTCGACATCACTTTAGAGCTGGCTGATCATGTGGCTGTCAAGGTTGGGCGTATGATAAGAAAGCCTCGAGACCCACCCCTACAGTCTTCGTTACATTCGCTCAGTGTCACACTCTTTGCCCTGAGCATCAACGGCATCACCTCGGTGCTGCCGCAAGATGTTCTCGCTACGCTCTACGTGGACGACCTTTCGATCTCTTGGCGCGGCCCAGATGCCAACTCTGGAGCGTCGACTCCAACAGGCATTGAACCGCGTCTCTCGCTATGCCGAAGCGCACAGGTTTCGGTTTTCTTTGGCCAAGACTAAGGTGGTGCACTTCTGCCGCCATCCACGGCTTTACCCCGACCCAGATTTGTTTCTTAATGGGGTGCGCCTGGATGTGGTTGAGTCGCACCATTTCCTTGGTCTTGTATTCGACCGACGCCTCACCTGGGAGGCTCATATTCGCAGCCTTAGGGTCTCTTGTACCCGCGCCATGGACATTCTCCGTTCCGTGACGTTCAGCGCTTGGGGCGCTGATAGAGCTACCGCCTTACTTTTTTATCGATCCTTTGTTCGCTCGAAGCTCGACTACGGATGCGAGTTTTATGCATCCGCAGCCGAGCGTTTATTGCGGAAAGTGGATTCGATCCACCACACCGGCCTTCGCCTTGCGACCGGTGCCTTCCGCACTTCCCCCATTGAAAGCCTGTTGTTCGATGCTGGGGAGATGCCACTCGCTCTGCGCCGCGTGCAGTGCATCACTCGCATGTACGCGCGAGCCCGGCGCCTCCCTCAGTCGCCAACAGCTCTCACTGCATCCGCAGCTGATCTCGATGGTGCCTATGCCGCCGAGAGACGCCAGTCATACCCTAAGCCCTTTGGGTTTAGGGCCAGGAAACTCCTTCGAGAGGTAGATATAGCTCTCGGGCCGGTGGCGCCCCTGGTTCTGCCCAGGACGCCACCCTGGAGGGTACCACATTTGGCTATTTGTCGCCACGCCTCTGCTCCCAAAGCTTGTACTGCGCCGGGAGTATTGCGTTCGACCTTTTTGGAGCACGCATCGTGTCACGCTGGAACCGTGCCAGTGTATACGGATGGCTCCAATTCCCAAGAGGGGGGTCGGCTTCCACGCCGTATCCCCTCTGTTTGAAGTCAGCGGGGCTCTACCAGGCGCTGCGTCTGTCTTCACGGCCGAGCTGGTGGCAATACACCACTCGGTACGGGAGATTACGCGACGTGCCCGGTTCGGAGACCGGATTGTGATCTATAGCGACTCACAAAGCGCCCTGAGTGCTCTCGGGGCATTGGAATCTCCGCATTCCCTGGTTCGCGAAATCCGTGTCGCCACGGTTTTGGCGAGCCGGGCAGATGTCGAGATTATCTTCTGCTGGGTTCCTGGACATGTAGGAATTGCGAGGAATGAGCGCGCCGATGAGGGCGCCAAAGAGTCCGCGAGGACTCTGCGACCGGACCAGCGTTTCGCTCTTCCTCACACTGACTACATGGCAGGAATACGGGCAGCTCTTCGGACTGCTTGGCAAAGAAGATGGGAGACGGTCGAAGGGAACTTAAAGTTGCGTGCCATTGCGCAGCGACTGTTCCCATGGACCTATCCCCCAATGCCACGGCGGCTTCAGGTTGCTTTCTGTCGTCTCCGAATCGGGCACACTCGTGTGACGCATCGCTATTTGATGGAGCGCTCGCCTGCGCCCTATTGCAACGACTGCGTCGTCTCCCAGACTGTTCGGCACATTCTTGTCGAATGTCCCAGTCTTGGTGATCTTCGTGCACGACACCTGTCCCGGTACCGGGATGGGCGGGGTCGCTACCGCTTCTCCCTTGTACTCGGGATGAGTGCGTGCACATCGACTGGTGGACTTATTGACTTTTGGGGGGAGGCCGGCCTTCTCCCTTTCATGTAACCAGGTTTAATTGTTGTTTTTGTTATTGTTATTTCTTTTTATTGTTGTTTCCTGTTTAATTTTTTAAAGTAGCCTAGAACTAGGCCGTTTGTTTACGGCGACTTATGTCTAAGTCGGCAGTCGCCAGATAGCCCCTTAAAAAAAAAAAAAAGCTCCTGCGTGGAGGCATTCGTGCCATTGCCGAGGAGGTTCTATTGCTGCCACCGCTTCGGCTATACTAATCGCTCGTGTCGATGTGTGGCTACGTGTGTTAATTATGGAGAGCCGCCCCCCCTTTCGAAATAATGTGGTGCGTATCTATCTCCTTGGGAAAGAAATCCTGGCCGTTCAGGCTCAAGATCGTCTCTCATTTTGTGAGGTTAAGGCCTTGCTCCTGACGCGCCCGGGCCCCCGACGTCCTATGCCTCAACGGTAAGAAAAACAGCCTATGCTCCTGGCCCCTCCAGGCCTAAGAACACGGTCATTTCCACACTCATTATGAACCCAAGTGCGGGTTCTACCCACCCCGTGCGCTCCCCTGGTAAAGCTGGCGGGACAAAGGGTTTCCCACCCAGCCCCGGCTAAAACCAGGGCTCCCCTCCATTTCCCCAGCGTGACCGTTTTGCGTAAGGCGAAACGGCCGCGAGCTTCCACAGTCGTCGTTAGACTCATAGGAGGCAACACCCACGAAGAGGGTCGTGAGGCCTTTTTCCAGGGTTGCTAAAGCTGCCCCCACCGATAGGAGGACGGCACTAAATGAGCTTCGCTGCCTTTGTCCACACCCAGTGGTAGGGCGGGTGGCTCGGATACGGTGGATCATCCAAAATAGTGCCCCCCCCCCTCCCTCCGAAGCCGCCTCTCTTGCCTAAGGTTTCGAGGCGGAGGGAGAAAAAGACTCATGACGAGCCCAACCTCCCCCGATAAGACGTCAAAAGTGACAGCGCCCGGAGTTCTGCCTCCGGGAGGCTTAGGGTTACTCCCGTGAAGGTCTTCTCTTCGAAGAGGGGCCTCGCATCTCTCCGTGCTAGACCTGGAGGACATATTCCTTCAATGGAATTGCCGCGGACTCCGGGTCAACTGAAATTAGTTGCGGAGGCTTGCCTCGTCTTATGTCCACCATCCCGGGGTATAAGGGTTTTGCGACCCCACAACCAGGGGATGGGGGCCGGGTGGGATGATGTGCTATATACACCCGGCATGATGACTCCGTTCTTCTCTTCACTTTAGATACCTTCTTTTAGGCAGTTGCTGTGCAGGTGCACCTGGATTTCTGAGTACATTCCACCGTCAGCCGACTTCGACGCAGGGGCCTTTAGCCGCCTAGTTGCACGGTCGCAGAGGCCCTTTCTCTTGCTCGGAGATCTGAACAGTAGACACCCCCTCTGGGGAGACTACTCGATTAATCTCCGGGGTTGAGTCCTTGCCGACCTGATCGACGAGCTGTCTCAATCTATCTTTTTGCTCTCCGGATGCACATCCTGATTTTGGGTGGTGAGTGGTCAATGAGCTCGATGGTAGTGATTACTTTGCCATTCAAATATCATTTTCTGGTCTGCTGCAGACCGATAGCCAGCCCCGGTGGTGCTTGGCGCGGGCGCGGTGGTCCGCATTTCAGGAAATGACTGATTGTTCTCTCAGTCGAGGAGTTCAGGTCGGTTGCTGACGCCCTTGAGTTATTCTCCGGCAACCTCATCGCCGTAGGCCTGACTACTATTCATAAAATGTCTGGCCGTTTTGCACTAAGACCACTGTCGTGGTGCTCCGCTGAGTGTGAGACGGCCCTCAAACAGAAGCGTTATGCCTACATGCCTTATTTTATAATTAAACCTGTAAGGTACTTTTTTCAAAATTATTTCGTGTGCGGTTTTGGCAGGAGGGAGTGGAGGAAAGCCTACATCTCTTCTATACTTTGCTTCTACTATTCTATGTACTGTAGAGAAGGCCAGATCGCCTTAGCCAGGGCCGTAAGGCCTATGTGATCTGTATCTATGTAACTCTGTGTAACTCACTGTCGCCGAATTTCGTCGGACTAGGGCAAGGTTCCGGTATATTTAGAAGCACAACCGTCGCTCTTTTCGGCGGGCATACATCTCTTGTCTTAACGGGAAGACTCATCAGCAAAGGTGTGGAAGAGAATCAGAAGGATTCGAGAAAGGGTTCTCGCAGGACCCCCTCCCGTTCTCCAAGAGAATGGGACCGCAATCTCGACCCCACTTCCGTGGCGGAATCCTTTGCGAACGATTTCTCCGCATTCTCTAGCCCGGATGCTGCTCCGCCAGCATTCAATGCGCCTCCTGATGTCGCTTAAGGCCGCCAACTGGACTTTAATTCCAGAGGCGGTGTTTATCAATCTAAAGAAGGCCTATGATACCTCATAGCGATACGGTATCATGGAGACTCTCCACACGATGGGGGCGAGGGGACGCCTCCCAATTTTATATCTTAATTTTTGCGAGATCGTCGATTCCAAGTACGGGTGGGGCAAGTTCTCTCCTGCCCAATGGAGCAGGACAATGGTCTCCCTCAGCGAAGTGTCCGCAGTATCACACTCTTTGCCCTGAGCATCAACGGAATCACCTCGGTGCTGCCGGAAGATGTTCTCGCTACGTTCTACTTGGACGACCTTTTGATCTCTTTTGGCGCGCCTGAGATGCCAACTATGGAGCCTCGACTCCAACAGGTATTGAACCAGGTCCCTTGTTACCCTGAACTCCACAGGCTTCGGTTTTCCTTGGCCAAGACTAAAGTGGTGCACTTCTGCCGCCATCCACGGCTCCACCCTGAACAAGACTTTTTTTCTAAATGGGGCGCGCCTGGAAGTGCTAGACTCGAACCGTTTCTTTGGCCTTGTATTTGACCGACCCCTCGCCTGGGGGGCTCATATTTGCAGCTTTAGTGTCTCTTGCACCGCGCCATGGATATTCTTCGCTCCGTTACGTTTAGCGCCTGGGGCACTAATAGAGCTGATCGATCCTTTGTTCACTCGAAGATCGACTACTGATGCGAATTTTATGCATCCGCAGCCGAGCTTGTGCAGGGAAAGGTGGACTCGATCCACCACATCTGCCTTCGTCCGGCGACCGGTGCCTTCCGCACTTCCCCCATTGAGAGCCTACTTGTCGATGTTGGGGAGTTGCCACTCGCTCTACGCCGTGCACAGTGCATTACTCGCCTGTACGATCGGACCCGGTGCCTCCTTCAGTTGCCAATTGCTCTCACTGCATTCGCAGCTCATCTCTACGGTGCCTATGCCGCCGAGAGACGGCAGTCATACACTAAGCTCTTCGGCTTTAGGGCCAGGAAACTCATCCAAGAGCTAGGTATAGCACTCAGGCCGGTAGCGCCCCTGGTTCAGCACAGGATGCCACCTTGGAGGGTACCACCATTGACTATTTGTCGCAAAGCTTCTGCTCCCAAGCTTCTACAGCGCCGGGAGGATTACGGACGGATCCAAGTCCCAAGAAGGCTTCGGTTTCCAACCTATATCCCCTCTGTTTGAAGTCAGTCAATGTGGTTCTGTCAGGCGCTGCGTTTTTCTTCATGGCCTAGCTGGTTGCAATACATCGCTCGGTACGTGATATTACGCGACGTTCCCGGTTCGGAGACCGCATTGTGATTTAAAGCGATTCGCAAACCGCCCTGAGTGCTCTCAGGGCATTCGAATCTTCGCATCCCCTGATTTGCGATATCCGTGACGCCACGGTTTTGGCGAGCCGGACGGATGTCGAGATTATCTTCTGCTGGGCTCCTGGATATGTAGGAATTGCGGGGAATGAGCGCACCAAAAAGTCCGAGAGTACTAGGCGACCAGACCAGCGTTTCGCTTTTCCTCACACCGACTAAATGGCAGGCAGATGGGCAGCAGCTCTCCTGGCTTCTTGGCAAAGAAGATGGTAGACGGTCGAGGGTAACGTAAAGTGCGTGCCTTTGCGCCGCGACCTCTCCCATGGACCTACCTCTCAATGTTGCGCAGGCTTCTGTCATCTCCGAATTGGACACACTCGCGTGACGCACCGCCATTTGATGGAGCACTCGTCTGCGCCTTACTGTAACAACTGCATTGTCCACTAGACTATTAGTCACATTCTCGTTGAATGTCCCATTCCGTGTAATCTTCGCGCACGTTACCTTTCCTGGTGCCTGGATAAGCTGGGTCGCTACCGCTTGTCCCTTATACTCGGGACGGATTCGTGCACACTGACTTGTGGACTTTACGACTTTTGGTTCTTTTTGTAGGTCGCATGTTCCTGCGTCGAGGGGAGGTGTGCCTACCCTCGACGCCGGAGCATGCTTCCTTCTTGTCCTTTTTCTTTTTCTCGTTGCTATTTGTTAGTTACATATTATTATTTGTTCTTTAGTATTTCCTAGTAGTAGACTGTGTTTTGTACGGTGACCTATGCCCATGGAGACGGTCACCAGATAGGCTACCACAATAAAAAAATTCTTCTCCACCAGACTGTGAGACGCCTATTGGGCGAATCTCCTTTGCTTGGGGAGCTTCGTGACTCGTGAGCAGTACATATCCGTGTACAGCCACAGGTGGGAGCGCTATCTCCTGTTTTGAGTCCTTGGCAGGGGTATGAAAGAATTTCGGATGGTGGGCCACTTTCATAGTTAATTATTATTTAAATGATTGGCTGCATGATAGGCAGCTGAGCGTGGTTTTTAATTATTCTCTGTAGAAGTTTGTTTTGTAAGGGAGTTTACTTTTCTTTTTTTTAGTATATTTAGTTTAACTTGTCTTAAAGATATGCTCCTTTGTAGTTTGGGCTGCTGTGCACTAACTGGCTGCTGTGAAACGAGAGTAGATATGATGCTGAAAGTACTTTTAAAAGCATCTTTATACAGTTAGACTTGGAAGGGTTAGTTGGATAGTTTTAAAGTAACTTTTCATATTCGCAGAAAGTTCTGCGAACATCATAAAAGAGTGCAGAATTCCGGTTATAATCGGACTTTTGTTATTTGTTATAGAGACATTATTGTTGGCAACTCATATCTTCGGCCTAACTTTACGAAATTCTTGACAACCCTGGTGTGCCCTCAATCTACCTTCGCCAAACTATTGACAACCCTAATGGGCCTTCAATCTACTTTTGCCAAATTATTGAAAACCCTGGCGTGCCTTCAATCTACCTTCTCCAAACTATTGACAACCCTGGTGTGTCTTCAATCTACCTTCGCCAAACTATTGACAACCCTGGTGTGTCTTCAATCTACCTTCGCCAAACTATTGACAACACTGATGCGACTTCGACCTACTTTCACCAAATTCTTGACAACTCCTGTGTGCCTCCGATCTACCTTCACCAAATTCATGACATGCCTGATGTGTCGTCGACCTCCCTTCATCAAATTCTTAACAAAAAGGGTGTGTCTGTGATCGACCTTCACCAGATTCTTGACGACCCCAGTGTGACTTCGATCTACCTTCACCAAATTCATGGCAAGCCTGATGTGCCTTCGATTTACCTTCACCAAACTCTTGACAACCCTGTGGTGCCTGTAATCTACCTTCACCAAATTCTTTAGGCACTTTCATTTTCCGGTCTGAGCACCTCGCCCACAATTAAAATGGATAGGTGGCCCAATTAAGACATTAAATATAATTCATAATAATGCTTCGTTTGGCTTTAGACTTTTGTTCCCCGTTTGCTTTCCCCTTAGTTTCCCAACCAAGTTTAAATAAATCTCGCTCTTGGATACACAGCTCTCGCTATAAGTGTGTGATGTGGCCGCTGTGGTGGCCGCACTGGTATGAAGGGACACATTAGCGCAATAAGACAAACACGTACCGAATTAAACAAAATCAACAGATTCATAAACATTATTATACATATAACAAGAAGAAAGTATACATTGGTCTAGTTAGATCTAAACTAGTGTATTCTGCCATACCACTAAACGTAACAATCCATCAGCAACATGACCAGGCTACACTGGGTTCAAAATGGAGGACTCCGGTTCATCCTCAACGAAGGATGGCAATATTTCCGGACCTCTAGAAGCCTCCACGAATAAACTGGAATAGAGGCAGTAAATATGTACCTTAACAGAAGAAGTCTGAAGATCTGGGCCAAGCTGGACGAGATCTTCCTCCCTGGAAGACTGGCCTGTTTGACCCTAAGGAGGAAGCGGGTAGATGGAAACGCTAATTAACACAAGAACTCCTAAGCCCGAACCAAAATATAGATAATAATACCAATCAAATTAAAAATAACCTGTAGTGGGAAACAATCGAGTAGATAAAAAGATTTCGCAGTGGGAGAGAACTAACGAAGACTCGATAGAAAAAGATCTCGTAGTGGAACACTACCATAATCAAATAACAAACACAAAGAAAGAGAAGAACTGCTCGCCGGGCACCCTTCATTACTACTACTACCTTCATTTTCCTTACTCGCTTCCCCCCTCTTATTCTATCTTTCTACTAATCTTTGACCGCTTCTCTCCTCCGCAGGTGTTCACAAACCACCAGAATTGCTCGTCTCCATTGTGGCAAAGAACGCACGAAAGACGGAGTTTCGCGTCTTACTTGAGCAAAGCTGGATACAAGACTGGTAAGGCGCATAAAAGCTATATTACGTTAGAAAAAAGATGGTAGATATTTAAGTAGATTTAGAATGAAGAAGCGAGGTAATATTTAGTCTCTCGTGAATGGATAAGCACTTGTCGAATTTCCTGATAGTTTCGTATCTATTATTGATGCATACACATTGGTATCTTAATTTCACAATTTCTGGTTTAATTTACTCTTTTCAATTCTCCTTTCTCTTTATATAATTTTCGGATTAATTAGGCCATATTTGTATTTGCTTATCATTTAGTTCCAAGGGGGACTTGTGGGGGGATATCCTCTATGAACTGCTAAACTTTGTACTGCGTTGTACCCCCGACTGTTCGGCACATTCTTGTTGAATGGTCCAGTCTGGGTGATCTTTGCGTACATTACCTGACCCCGTATCGGGACGAGCGGGGTCGCTACCGTGTATCCCTTGTACTTGGGACGGGTTCGTGTACACAGACTTGCGGACTATTTAACTTTTTGTCGGAGGAGGCTGGCCTCGGCCATTTTATTTGACTCTTTGCTGTTTGGTCGCATGATTCTCCGCCAGGGGGAGATGGGCCTTCCCCAGCCACTGGAGCCTGCTTCCTTCTTCTTGTCTTTGTTTTTTTCTGTTTGGTTTAGTAAAAACAAAACAAAAAAACTACTACTTCTACGGGTAAAACAACGGAGTTCTACCACTTGGAAGAAAACCCCACATGTCCTTCGAGCTAGGCCCTAGCGTGTTTATTCTTCCAGTAGGATTACTGTGGACTCCTGGCCAACTGGGAGGAGCTGTGGAGGTGTAGGTTTCCTACTGGCCTCCCCCAGACGCCGTATCATGCTTCCTTCTCCTTTCGTTTTAGTTTAGATTTTTTTTTTGTGGGGAGGGGGGCTTTGGTATGGTTTTAGTTTGCGATGGAGTTTCTTCTTTTGTCTTTATATTGATTTGTGTTTTGTGTCGCCTAGTATCAGGCTGAACATGATTTCGGTGGCAGTCCCCCGAAGAGCACTATAAAAAAAGGACTTTTCCCCTCCCTCGTTAGCTATACTTTTGCATGAGACCCTGCTGGGTGCGTACCCTCTGCCTACCTTCCCGAATTAAGTGTTATGTAATCCCACCAGCACGAGATTGGGGGGGGGGGGGCATACAGGAAGATAAGCGATTTACACCCAGCATGTCTCCTTTCTTCTTCCCTCTATGAATACCTCCTTCAGTCGGGGGGGGGGGGGGAGTGCAGCAGCTATCCCTCAATAGGAGGTATACTCTCATTTTGCCAACTTCGATGCGGGGGTGACTCACGCCCCACCGTGGCACTGTTGCAAGGCTCTTTTTCCTCTTCTTCGAGGACTTGAACGGTAGGCCCACCATCTGGAGGGAGTCCACAATCACTCCCGGAGGATAGGTCCTGGCCGACATGATGGAAGAGTTGGCGAGGGGCGTCGTGAATGTGGATGAGTAAATGGCCGGGAAACGCCTCAATTATCTTGATCTGTCCCTGTACTCCCGCTCCCTGTATAGCCTGCCCCTGGGTTGACGAACTGTGATTGGGCCTGGCAAAGATGTTGGGTGGGTCGCTTCCTCCTCGCTCCCTCTCAGCCTTACTCTATTTATTTATTCTTGTATTTTTACATTTATTATTATTATTAGCTTTATTATTATTATCAGCATTATTATTATTAGATTATTATTATTGGCTTTATTATTATTGGTTTTATTATTATTAGCATTAGCTTTATTATTACTACCATTAGCACTACGCCACGGTGTTTTTCGATCTGGAGAAGGCCTATGATACCACATGGCTAGACTGTATCATCGAGACTCTCCACACGATGGGGGCGAGGGGACGCCTCCCAATTATTATATCTGAATTTTTGCGAGATCATCGATTCCGCGTACAGGTCGGGGGACCCCTCTTCGGCCTAATGTAGCAGGAAGTATGTCCCACACGGAAGAGGCCTCAGTGTCGCACTCTTTGCCCTGAGCATCAACGGCATTACCTCGGTGCTGCCTAATGCCAACTCTGTAGCGTCGACTCCATCAGGCATTGAACCGCATCACTCGCTATTCACTTCTGCCGCCATCTACGGTTCTACCCCTACCCGGACTTATTCCTATACTGAATTCGCACCGTTTCTACTGATCCTTTGATCGTTCGCAACTTTACTACGGATGCGAAGTTTATGCATCCGCAGCTGAGCGTGTATTGCGGAGGGTGGATTCGACCAACACAACAGTCTACGTCTGGCGACCGTTTTCTTCCGCGCCCGGAGTCTCTGCGCGGTGCACATGGTATTATTCGCCTGTATAGGCGAGCCCTGCGCCTACCTTAGTTGCCCACGGCTCTCATTTCATCCGCTGCTATGGCTAGGAAACTCCTTCGAGAGCTAGGTGTAGCTCTCGTGTCGGTGGCGTCTCTGGTTTACCCAGGACGCCACACTATTTGTCACAACGTTTAAGAACCCAAGGCTTCCACAGCGTTGGGATTATTCCGTTCGACCTTTTTGAAGCATATTTCTTTTCATGCTTATTCCGTACAAGTGTACTCGAATGGCTAGTTGCAATGAGCCTCTTGGTCCGGGAGATGACGTGCTGTGCCCGGTTTGGAGACTGGATTATTTTTCTTTAACGATTCACAAAAAATCCTGAGTTTGCTCTGGGCATCTCCACTCAACCTGGTTCGCAGAATGACGACGCCAAAGAGTCGGCGAGAATTGGGCGTCCAAACCAGCGTTTCGCTCTCTCAACGACTACATGGGAGGAATCAGGGCAGACCTCCGGGCTAGTTGGCAAAGAAGATGGGAGACTGCTGAGGGAAACTTAAAGTTACGGGTCATTACGACACGACTGTTCCCATGGACCTATCCCACAATGCCACCACGGTTTCGGGTATCTTTCTGTCGTCTTCGAATTGGGCACACTCGCGGCCCGCACCGTCATTTGATGGTGCGTACCCTGCGCGTTAATCTGACTACTGCATTTTTTCCCATATTGTTCGGCACATTTTGGATGATCGCGCACCTTACCCGTCTCGGTACCTGGACGAGCGTGGTCGCTCCCGCTAAACGCTTCTACTAGGGTAGAGTTCGTTCACACAAACTTGTGTGGACTATCTAATTTTTGGAAGAAGCTGGCCTCCTCCATTTTGTTTGAATCTTTGGTGTTGGTCGCATACTCCTGCGCAGGGGTTAAGCAGGCCTCCCCCCCCCCCTTCGACGGGGAAAGCATGTTTCGTCTCCTTCTTGCTCTATGCTCTATTTATTTGGTTTGTTAATTTTTAGATCAGCCGAGGTTAAAATTCTAATTAAAACGATTTATGCCATTGAAGGCAGTCGCCAGATGGGCGTTAATTTGGGGCGGTTTATTTTTTTACTTTAATTTTGGGTTTGTTTCCTTTGTTCTTTTATTCTCTTTTTAAGTTACCCTTACACCATTCTATATGTTGGACGCTTAAAAATGCTGAATGTTGAGTAGCCTTGTCTCTAGAGAAGGCTGGCCTGGTGTATGCTAGGACGCTTTGTCTTCTTTCTGGTTTCTTTAGTTTTTTTCCAGTTTCTTCCTTGTTTTTAGATTAAGAAATCTTGAAACTGAAAGCGACGATAAACGGAAAATGATAAAACATCTCAATGGCTGCATTTCTCCCCTTTCCCCTCCCAGCTTACTACGGCAAATACTTGAATCGCTACAACGGATCCCACGTCCCGTCAGGCTGGAAAGAATGGGCTGGGCTGGTGATGAATTCTCGTTACTACAACTATACGATCAACCGAAACAATCACCTGGTGAAGTACGGAAACCGTTATCCATACGTACGTCCATTTCACTTTTTAACACGCGTAAATTATAAATAATGAGTAAGAAAGCAGCCATTTTAATTGGCGAGGTTTCTTGAAGGATACTACTACCCACACAGAGAACTAGGTCGCCAATCGTCTACGAAGTTGGATTTCTGCAAAAGCCACCCAAATTAGTTTTCCCCTAGGCTGTTGCCCGTCCTCTTATTTAATTTCAATTCTTCCTTGTTGGGGTGGGCTATGTCATATACATACAGGAGTTTCAGAGACCTCATCCTCCCCCACATCCACTGAGGTAAGAGGAGAGAGCCCAGTGACTGACTCTCGCCCTTTAGTTATACCCATCCTCACCTTGATCTGCAGCTCTGGGGAAAGGTGAAGTGGAATTAGTCTCTATCTCAATGGTGAATAAACATTTTTAGTTTGTTCAGCCAATCTTATACCGTTTATTGTTTCATTTATTGTATAGATTTTCCTTTACTAAAATGGTAGGTATCTTTTGCTGTGTTAATAACGATTGACGATGATATGTTCTTCAGTTAATATCTTCAGTTACAGTGGCTGTTTTCTCATTTATTGAAAGTTTGAACCTGTACTATGTCACAAAGAATGAATAAAACGGACTTGTGTTTATTCAATTTGATGTACTGTACCTTCCACACATTTTCACTTCTATTTTCATCTATAAGAACCTCTCCTCGCCAACTTTCTGGCAAAGATCTTCTTGCCCTTTGTTTTAAGTAAAATAGCGAACTTGACCGAACTTATTCATCAAGCTTGAAGTGTGGCCGTTCTCAGCCAGTGCCTGTGATATTTCGTGTAATTGGCGTAGTCATTTTCCTTTTCCACCACCTCCATTTTCATTTACCAACTTAGTAAAGCACAAGTGGGTAACCGTTTCCTCAAACCACTACGGCAATTCATTTACAATATTTATTTCTGTAGATTTTATAAATGTTGTCAAATACTGCTTACTTTGTGTATTTTTAGTATTGAACCTTTGATTTATTATTTTATTTATATGAAATGGAATATAATTGAAATTTACACCAATTTGGTTTGTTGATTACCACGTCATCATGAAAAGAAGAACAAAAATAAATATCTGCCACAATTCGTTTCTATTTCTATCGGCAGATAGCAAATATGTTCAAAGTTAACTGAAACAAAATTTATACCATCATACCTAACGACTATTTCGTCTGCCTCAATTCTGAGTTTCCTGTTTTGGAAATGATTCTTTAAAGGGCTAATTAAAAGTAGGGATAAATTAAACTCCCATTTGAAAATTAGCAGCATGGATTCTGTACCTTTTTAGTTTTGAAGTTTACGTGAATCCTAAGCTATAAAAAGGGCCCTAAATTCCTATAACTCGAGATACTCTCGTCCGTTTAGGGTATTTCTACTATCTATCCAGGGTATTTTGAAACCCCCAGTAAAAACTATTGCATATCCATTAAATCCCATAGCTACAACAATTTAAAGCAATAAACCATCGCGAGTCATTCAGGATGAAAAGGGTTATTGTGCTGCTTTCAATTTCAAACATCTTGAACTTGATGATTCTTTCATATCATTGTTGTAGATTGAGTTACCGAATCTCGCTTCATTCCGTAAAAGTGTCCTTAGGTTGCATTAATGTGCATATATCTTGCTCTCATAAAATGACTCTTAAAACCCCTTAAGTATTCAACGGAAATGTAAGTTTTGGAGATATCTTTCGAACCATTTGTCATTCGTGATTTTATTTAAGGATTATTGCCTTTTCCAATTATTGGTTTGTCACATTTGTCCTCGATGTTTGTCGCCTTTGAGATTATTAAACCTATTAGCTAACAAGAGCCACGTGAAGAATATTCCCTATTCCCTATTCACATTTCGGAACTAAGCGAATTTCCTCCATCTCGTACTGAAAAAGAGTTTCTCAAAGGTTTTACAGCAAGGTTTTACAGCAAGGTTTTACAGCAAGGTTTTACAGCAAGATCTTACAGCAAGATTAGCATGGGGTTCAGAATCTCGATTTGCTAGAGGATATGACGAACACCATAAACTCTGTCATCATCCGGTGACAAATCGTACTTGATATGGCTTAACTTTGGTGAGCTCGCCCCGAATGGGGATTACCCTACTTAGAATGATGCACCTGGTACCTGTATGGGTAGTACAAGAGTTCTTTTCATAGGTAAACGGGGTGATCCAATTTATTAGTAAGCGATGCTAAATCGGCGGTCCTGTTGATTAATTTGACTCCAAATGTCCTTTTTTATCCACTGTCAGCTGGGTTACGGTAACCGGATAGACTACTCGGTCATGGAGGGAATCTGAAGAAAAATGGCGGTTTTGTAGGCTTTTAATCTTGGCTTAGGGCTACTTCAGTTCGGGCAAGTGAAATAGCAGAGTTTCGGATTCGTTTGTGTGCTCACGTCCATGTGACTGGCTATCAGTGTTAATAAACTGTGGATTGAGGTACTAGCCGACTCTTAACCGTTGACTTAATTATGATACTAATAATACTGAATCTCGTATGTTTTGCAAGCCTATTTATTCCAACTCAAATTTAGGGGCCTGGCTCCGCTTTTCCAATCCGAGCGCGGGTTGCGGTGTTCTCTGATCCGACCGCTGGGCGGAGCTTATTCGATTAGAGGGTGTGTGCATGTTCACTGTAGACACGTGTGTACCAAGAGAGTATTTGAATTTGGAAACCTGATCGAGCTTTATTAAGTTGACATCCGTAGCAAGATCTATCATGGGTTGACGTCAAGGGTAGTAGGTCCGGCTCTCTATCAGATTCCGTTCCAATGTATGCACAGCCGTTTCCTAATGTTTGTATATTCGCGTGGGAACACAACGATTTCACTCGCATTATTACAAAATATTCTGCTTTGTATTGATACATAGATAATTAAATTTCGATTTAACATTATTTAAAAGTATTTGCTTTGTTTTACATTAATTAATTGTTACAGGATGGCATATTATTTCAATGTTCGATTTGTTTGCCCAATTTCAAGATTGCATAGGGCCAGCGGGGTGCTCATTTGTGAGGTTGCTTGTTAGTTGTACTTCATCTTTTAATTGAGTGCTACACCTGGAAGGGGAGCTCGCCCACCCGGCCCCGGTTCCCGCAGTTGTGCAGCCTCCCTGCCCCACTGCCGCCTTATTTTCCGCTATTTTCACTCCCTTAGCTTGTAGATCTCGTTTAACATTTTGACCCGCATGGCAGTATCCTGTGTAAACTTCTACACCTGGTACTTGGACGAACGGCACGTCCTCCCTCCCCAAATGAAGCCTGGCTCTTACTTATTTCTCGCCCTATATAGATTTAAGGACCCGACCAGCTTCCTCATTCCATGGCTGAAGAGGTTTTGGAACCCCTTTCTGTATTTTAATGGGTTAAACAGTGTCGTAGAATGACTCCCGACGATACTATATATAACACTATTCGTTGAGGGAACTTCCTTAATTATCTTTAGAGTGCGTTACTGTCTGGCGGCCGATATTATGTATCTTCAAAATGCTTAAGAAGTGGAACTGAGCTCAAGGATAATAATATTGCTATCATTAATAAAATAGAGTTTTATTAATAATAACTATAAACAATACACAAAAACGAAAAATATTGACATAAACAGAATGGAAAGGGTCGTGGAGACTCGGGCTAATCCAAGGATTTAAGGGATTAAAAAAAAGGTAAAACAAATATAGAGTTAAAGAGATGGGATGGTTCGATAAACAATTTAAAGCACAGGATAGAATTGGCAAAAAGGGATCAATACTCAAAAGGTGACGTTTGGCTTACGTAACTTTTCATTAGGGTGCAGTGGAAGGTACTTGAAGGAATATTCGGTCTGCTGGCGAGTTCCAGCCGAAGGGGGGGGATAAAAGGATCCTGACGAGGCGTCTTGGAAAGGAGAACCGTTACTCGATGAACGGCTTGAAGAACAATGGTTGTTCTACTTTGTTCTCTTCTGAACAAAGGGGGGAATGAGAACCGTCTCTTGTCTACGGGCTCAAGAACAATGGCTGTTCTAATGTTGTTCTCCTTGAACAACAGGGGGGGGTGAGAACCGTTTCTTGGCGAAGGGCTCAAAACGAACAATGGCTGTTCTAGGTTGTTCTCTTCTGAACAAAGGGGGGGGGATGAGAACCGTCTCTTGTCTACGGGCTCAAGAACAATGGCTGTTCTAATGTTGTTCTCCTTTGAACAACAGGGGGAGTGAGAACTGTTTCTTGGCGAAGGGCTCAAAACGAACAATGGCTGTTCTAATGCTGTTCTCCTTGAACAACAGGGGGGGGGGATGAGAACCGTTTCTTGGCGAAGGGCTCAAAACGAACAATGGCTGTTCTAATGCTGTTCTCCTTGAACAACAAGGGGGGATGAGAACCGTTTCTTGGCGAAGGGCTCAAAACGAACAATGGCTGTTCTAATGCTGTTCTCCTTGAACAACAAGGGGGGATGAGAACCGTTTCTTGGCGAAGGGCTCAAAACGAACAATGGCTGTTCTAATGTTGTTCTCCTTGAACAACAGGGGGAATGCCTTGGGGACTTGACGTCACTAAAGGCTCGAACCTTTGGCACTCAAGGAATATTGTCCTCCTGGACAAGTGATGGTGAATCTCGAGGCCGAGGTCCCTTGGCGCACAAAGGGAGAGAGGGTCGTGGTGATGTTTCGCGACGAAAATCTGGATCTCCAATCTGATCTTAGTGGTAAAGTTTCCATATAAATAGCCAGGACATATCCTTGGCGTGGGGGAAAATGGAGTGAAAGCTTGGAGGGAACGCACAGCCGGGCCGGAGAAAAATGCCTTATCTGTTCATAAGCCTAACTCGATCTGGCGAGGTCGGCGTATGGGGGCGAACGGGGGGACGATAACCTCCTTGTTTAAACATTGGCATCCGGTAGCTGAGATAAGATTCCAAGCCTCGAATCGAAGATGCACGTGGGCAGCATCGTGGTTTTTAATAATATGGGATAGGAGTTGAAATTAACTCGTTCTATCACAAACAGTTCCCGTGTGGCTGTTCTCAAGTGCATAAAGCTTCACTGCCTTGTTGGTTGCTATGCCAACAAAAACTCTTATGGTCCCCCCCGTCTCTTTGTCGATCACATGACAGATCTTAAAATCATGGCCCTCTTGTCGACGACTAGTAAGACTTAGTATAGAGTTCTAAACTACCCCACGAGGCAGTCTTGCTGTTCTGTTTGGAAGTGAATGTCCATTTAACATTCCGGTGGAGTTGAATGCCAAGACCATCTATCAAGCACCAAGAGTAAGAGCCCTTGAAAGGTGAAGAAATTAAAGATGCGAAAGTCAGGAGTGGCTGGACGCTCGATATAGACCAGCAGCCTTTTATTTTCCACTTTATGCTGTCACACTTTGGTATTTTGATTGCAGAAATAGAGAAACCTTGCCCTACCTTGGTGTTGTAGTGTGCGAGGATTCCGATAACTCAACCCTGACTGGTGGAGTGGCCCCCTTGCACTACTCTAAAATGGTAACGAAATTTCCCCTTTATTACATTCTGAGTAGCTTCCACATCTAGAAAAGAGGTATCTTTCCTTTCCCAAGGCCCCTCGAAACTTATAGCAAAGAGGAGGTTTGCCCCCCCCCCTTATGTTTCCGGCTAATGGAGTTTCTCCTCACCCCCTTCCTTAGAGTCGCCCCCGGGCATTAATTTGAGGACAGGTGGTGGCGTCAACTCCCCGTCCCGCTCCGGATTAGGTAAGGCAAATAACCTTAAATGCGTGATGGAGTCCATTATGCTTTGCATAACCCGTCATAGATCAAGGGATTCTAATCTTTCTGTGTGCCAGCATGCATTTTCCGTCGAGTGATCCCGTTGGAGGCCGTAAGTCCCCCCCCCACCCGACCTGTGAACAATTCCCTCCTATTTGCTTTACTGATGGTAGAATGCTGTCCCGGCCATTGTGAGCGCTCTTCAAAAGCTAGTTGGGTCGTCTGTACATGCGACTCCGCACTCTACCATAAACTTCGTTAAAGGAGCAACCTATGCAAGGGAACTCTTTAAATACTCCCCATAAGACATCACGGAAGAGCCGGCCGAACAGGGAGCAATTAAGGTCGAACGGTGATGTGAGAAAACGGGGAGGGACCTCAAGGTCCTGTAGCTGTGCCAGTTCCGGTGAACCCTAAATGTGTGTAAATTGCTTCAAGCCCTTACACTAAAGCTGCATCGTATAAGGCCTAGTGTGTGAATTGTGGAGAGCCATATCTTGCCTTTCTAAATAATCTAACTGGTGCTCATTCGAGAAAGATGTCCTCGATGCGGACCGAATTTCTTAGAGAGGCGAAATAATTAGTCCTGTTGGGCTATTCTCGACCAAGGACTTCATACGGATCTCAAGATAAAAAAAAAACACGCTTCTCATGACTCCTCAAGACCTAATGGTTCTGCACATACCGCGGCTATTAGGAACCATCCTGCGAGTTCTACATCCCGGACGCCAATCTGGTAGAGATGGCGGCAATACGGGCTCTAGCCTCTCAAGGCTAAAACAAGAAAGCAAATCGGCCTGTGCCTCCACCGAATCGCTATAATCACAGGAGGCAAAACGCCCGTAGGTAGTAATGAGGTCATCCCCAGGGCTTCCAAAGTATTCTTCCGAAAGAAGGCCAGAAACAACGGAGCAATAACACTCTCAATCCTATTCGAGGCCGGACAGGAGGGTTCCTCTAAAGGGTAAGGAACCGCCGACTCCAAAGCGGCCTCACTCCCAGACAAAGGTTTCGAGGCAGGAACATTTTTTAAAAGTTTTGTGAGCACATCTGGTGAGGCAGAAAACAAGTAAAAGCTCGTACGCAGAGCCAACCCTCCTCCAGGAAGACCTCGAAGGCTGTTGCGCTTTCCGCGACCAGCAGTCCTTGAAGAGCAGCCTTCAAGCGGACTAAAGACATTCCCGTCAGGAGCTTCATGTCCAGGAGGGACCTTGCATCTCCTAACTAGGCCTGGAAGGCATTTTCTTTAAACGAAATTGGCATGGATTGAGGGCTAAATGGGAGGAGCTGCGGAGACTTTACATTCACTTTCCCTTTAGTTATCCACATATAGGTGACAATGTTGGACGAGTGTCCCCTACCTACTCCGACGTGGTATAATGGTTTTGCTTTAATTACCTCTTTTACAGGGGATGGCGGTCATCTGCACCTGGAAAGTAGAGATACTAATATTTGTGTATATTTCCGAAGCCAACGGTCATGCCTGACGAACCTTGCGGAATTCTTCCACTTAGTCTTCATTGAGCACGATCGGGACAAGGCGGTTGATGTGGTCTACTTAGACTTTCAGAACCCCGTAAGGGGCGCGGCGATTTGCCATCCTGGCCGCCGTGCTGACGGGATCCAGCGCTCCGTCCGGCCCCAGCTTAGCCTCTCTTCTTTCCTTCAGATAGCCCGATTTCTCCCCTACCTCGTTGCTTTTCATACAACCTCTCCCACAACTTTCTCTGGTCAGCCTCTAATTTCACAGGGTAGATGCTGACCTTCTTCTCAAGCCAACCACCCCGGATCGGGGCTGGGGGGAGAGGGGACATTGTTCCCTAACCCCTCAGCTCCGGTTCGGGATGGGGTTTTTTTAACAACCTGCTTCATCCCCACCCATACCTTCCTCACATCCCCTTTCCTCTCCTCTTCACATTCTATCAATTTTACGCCGTGTCCAAGGTGGAGCCGCCATGCCGATGGACTGCCAGGCCACCAGGCGGGAGGGGTGGTCCCGAATGGCGGCGCCTGGCTCTGCCGGGCTTGTAAGCACCTCTCGCAGTGCGGGCAACTGCGAGAGGTGATGAGCTATTGCGTCCCGTATTAAAAAGAGGGTCACCATGCCCATGTATGACAAAAAAAACAAAAAAACCCAACCCCCAACTTCCCCAAGAAAATCAACGGAGCCGCCCTCGGGCAGCTCCACCGAGAAAATGGAGGTCCCCCCCTTGTGCTTGCGCAAGGGACCCTCCATAATTCTTTAACCGGAGAGGAGGCTTACTCCTCTCCTACGCCTACGGGTGTAGGGGACTCCACCTCATCCCCTTCTCTGGAGGTGCTTTCGGGCACTTCCCTATCTCCAGCGGCAGTCCCTCCTTTGCTTTCTAAGGGGACTGCCAAGAAAGCCAGCAGGCAGCCTATTGCCGACCGCCCCTCGTGCAAGCGGCTCGGTAGGGCAAACCCCCTTAGGGGGGAGAGGGAAGCCAGGCCCCTTCGGTCGCTTCCCTCAAAAGACCTGCTGGCAAGAATTTTAAACCTTGCTGGGGTCAAGGCCTGTGCCCCCCCACACAAGACTGGCGACACTGCCAAGGGGACCTGCGATGTCCTGGGAGGGGATGGCCAACTGGAGGCCCCTCCTGTGATAAACATGGTCCTTGAGGAGACCCAGCCTCAGACGGTAGGGCCTTCCACGGGGGGGAATTCGGGCTCGGCGCCAAGCACCGAACCCGAATCCGCCCCAATGCAAGGTCCTCCTCAAATGGCTGAGGGCTCCGAGGCAGTAAAAGGAGGGGAGGGATCTCCTCCGACAGGTGCCCCTACGACAACCAGGACCTTCTCCATTTCGGAGAGGGACCTGGCTGAGGCCGGTCCATCTGGCCTGGGGGCTTCTGCCGGCGGAGGTGAAAAGCGGGTTCATTCCCCGCCCTCCTCTCCAAAAAAGAAAAAGACGAAAAAGACTCGGGGCTCCTCTCCATCCGCGGGGGCTGCGGGGACGGATGGGTCTGCTGCCACTTTGGTAGGTGACCAAGCCAAGATCGGCACATCCGGCCCCTCTACCCCCTCGTGTTCGGAGCCCCTGACCAAGACTAACACCAAAAGTGCACAGGGCGGAGCCTCGATGACATCGGGGCCCCTCATTCAAAGGTTACCTGGCGTTTTCGAGCCCGCTGGCTTCAAACGCTTCCTCGTTATTCGATCCACTGATGGCACCATGTTGGCTAAGGGCAATATGATCCATCAGAGGAGAGGATTAGCTAGTGCAATTGGTAGAGAGCTGAAGGTGACCCGTTTTTCAGATGGGAGCCTTCTGGCGAATCCCGCTGAGGCGGCCAAGATGAGTGAGTGTGACGCCGCACTCTACCATGAACCTTTGTGAAAGGAGTAGTTTATGCGAGGGAACTCGTTGACTACTCCATTGAGGACATCACCCTAGAGCTGGCCGAATATGGGGAGGTCAAGGTCGAACGTGTGATGAGAAAACAGGGAGGGGCTTCGAGACCCACCCCTACACTCTTCGTCACGTTCGACTGTGACAAGCTCCCTGAGTCGGTGCGTGCCGGTTGGTACCGCTACCGCGTGAAGGCATTCGTGCCACTGCCGCGGCGGTGCTATTACTGTCACCGCTTCGGCCATACGAATCGCTCATGTAGACGTGCAAAGTCGGGGTCACCCGAAGTCTGTGTAAATTGCTCCAAGGTCGCACACGATAAGTCCAAATCGTGTGTGGCCAAGTGTGTCAATTGCGGAGAGCCGCACCCTGCTTCTTCGAAGCAATGTGGTGCATATCTCCTGGAGAAAGAAATCCTGGCCGTTCAGGCCCAGGATAGACTCTCATTCCGCGAGGCTAAGGACTTGGTCCTGGCGCGCCCAGCTCTGCCTGGGACGTCATATGCCTCAGTAGTTCGAAAGGCACCCTCTGCTCCTGGCCCATCCAGGCCAACGAGCACGGTTGTTTCCGCGCCCATTCGGAGCCCTTCTGCGGGCTCTACCCAACCCGGGCGCTCCCCTGGTAAAGCTGGCGGCAAAAAGGGTTCATACCCAGCCCCGGCTAAAACCAGGGCTCCCCCTTCTTCCCCCAGCGTGACCGTTTCCCGCAAGGCGAAACGGCCACGCGCCTCCACCGAGTCGTTAGACTCACAGGAGGCAACACCCCTGAAGATGGTCGCTAGGCCATCTTCAGGGGTTCCTAAAGCTGTCCCCCGAAAGGAGGACAGCAACAAAGGAGCTTCGGCTCCTTCGCCCACGCCCCGAGGTGGAGCGAGTGGCTCGGAGACGGTGGTTCCTCGAAAAGAGGCCCCCCCGCCTCCGAAGCCGCAGCGCCCGCCTAAGGTTTCGAGGCGGAGGGAGGAAAAGACTCGCATGGCGAGCCCAACCTCCCCCAATAAGTCCTCGAAGGCGACAGCGCCTCCAGCGCTTTGTCCGGCCAACAGCGCCCGGGGTTCTGCCCCCGGGAAGCGTACGGCCATTCCCGTGAGGGTCTTCAATTCGAGGAGGGCCCCCGCGTCTCCTCCGAGCTAGGCCTGGAGGGCATATTCCTTCAATGGAATTGCCGTGGACTCCGGGCCAACTGGGAGGAGCTGCGGAGGCTCGCCTCGTCCCGTTCCCCGTTAGCTATTTTTTTGCAGGAGACCATGCTAGGCGCGTGCCCCCTGCCTGCCCTCCCGGGGTATAAGGGTCTTGCGACCCCACCACCGCGGGATGGCCGGGCTGGGGGATGCGAGGTTTACACCCGGCATGATGTCTCCGTTTTTCCTTTCTCTTTAGATACCTCCTTTCAGGCAGTGGCTGTGCAGCTGCACCTGGATAGGAGGTATACTATCATTTCTGCGTACATTCCACCGTCAGCTGACTTCGACGCGGGGGACTTCCGCCGCGTCGTGGCACGGTTGCCGAGGCCCTATCTCTTGCTTGGAGATCTGAACGGCAGGCATCCTCTCTGGGGAGATTACTCCATAAATCCCAGGGGACAAGCCCTTGCCGATCTGATCGAAGAGCTTGAGATGGGTGTCCTAAACGTGGATGAGTTTACGCATCACTGTCCGAGAACCGCTTCATTTTCTTGCCTTGACCTATCTTTGTGCTCTTCGGATGCACAGCCTGATTTTGATTGGGGGGTGGTCGATGACCTCCATGGTAGTGATCACTTTCCCATTCAAATATTATTTTCAGGGCAACCGCCGCCTGAGAGACCACCTCGGTGGTGCTTGGCGCGGGCGCGGTGGTTTGCATTTCAGGAAATGACCGAATTCTCTATCTCAGTCGAGGAGTTTAGGTCGGTAGATGAGGCCGTTGAGTTCTTCTCCGGCAACCTCATCGCCGTGGGCCTGACTACTATTCCTAGGACGTCTGGCCGTTTTGCACGCCGACCACTCCCATGGTGGTCGGCCGAGTGTGAGACGGCCCTCAAACAGAAGCGTTATGCCTACATGCGCTATAAGCGCCGCCCGAACGATTTCACTGTCGCTGAATTTCGTCGGGCTAGGGCTAGGTTCCGGTATATTTCGAAGCACGCCCGCCGCTCTTCTTGGCGGGCATACGTGTCTTCACTTAACGGGAAGACCCCTTTAGCTGAGGTGTGGAAGCGAGTCAAAAGGATTCGGGGCAAGTTCTCGCAGGACCCCCCTCCCGTTCTCCAGGAGAATGGGACCGCAATCTCGGACCCCGCGTCCGTGTCGGAATCCTTAGCGACCGCTTTTTCCGCATTCTCTAGCCGTGATGCTGCTCCGCCAGCATTCATTGCACGTCGTGATGTCGCGGAAGGCCGCCGGCTGGACTTTACCTCCAGAGGCGGAGAACCCTTCAACGACAAGTTTACTGTGAGTGAGTTGCGTTCCGCCCATGGTCCGGACGATGTCCCGTACGCCATGCTTCGACACCTGGGTGAGCGAGGCATGGCCTTTCTGTTAGATCTGTTCAACAGGATCTGGGTGGAAGGTCTTCTCCCAGACTCCTGGCGAATCGCTACTGTGCTCGCCTTTCGCAAGCCGGGGAGAGATCACTCTACTCCGACCGGTTTCCGCCCAATCTCTCTAACCTCTTGCGTGTGCAAGTTGATGGAGAAATTGGTAAATGTTAGATTAGCCTATTTCCTGGACAGCGGAGGCCATCTGTCTTCACTCCACGTCGGATGCTCTGCTCCGACTGGAAAATGCCGTCTGCGAGGCTTTCCTTCGTAGACAGCACTACGCCACGGTGTTTTTTGATCTGGAGAAGGCCTATGATACCGCATGGCGATACGGTATCATGGAGACTCTCCACACGATGGGGGCGAGGGGACGCCTCCCAATGTTTATATCTGAATTTTTGCGAGATCGTCGATTCCAGGTACGGGTGGGGGGAGCCCTCTCTGCCCCTAAGGAGCAGGAAGAGGGTGTCCCGCAGGGAAGTGTCCTCAGTGTCACACTCTTTGCCCTGAGCATCAACGGCATCACCTCGGTGCTGCCGGAAGATGTTCTCGCTACGCTCTACGTGGACGACCTTTCGATCTCTTTTGGCGCGGCCCAGATGCCAACTCTGGAGCGTCGACTCCAACAGGCATTGAACCGCGTCTCTCGCTATGCCGAAGCGCACAGGTTTCGGTTTTCTTTGGCCAAGACTAAGGTGGTGCACTTCTGCCGCCATCCACGGCTTCACCCCGACCCAGATTTGTTTCTTAATGGGGTGCGCCTGGATGTGGTTGAGTCGCACCGTTTCCTTGGTCTTGTATTCGACCGACGCCTCACCTGGGAGGCTCATATTCGCAGCCTTAGGGTCTCTTGTACCCGCGCCATGGACATTCTCCGTTCCGTGACGTTCAGCGCTTGGGGCGCTGATAGGGCTACCGCCTTACTTTTTTATAGATCCTTTGTTCGCTCGAAGCTCGACTACGGATGCGAGTTTTATGCATCCGCAGCCGAGCGTTTATTGCTGAAGGTGGATTCAATCCACCACACCGGTCTTCGCCTTGCGACCGGTGCCTTCCGCACTTTTCCCATTGAGAGCCTGTTGGTCGATGCTGGGGAGATGCCACTCGCTCTGCGCCCCGTGCAGTGCATCACTCGCCTGTACGCGCGAGCCCGGCGCCTCCCTCAGTCGCCAACAGCTCTTACTGCATCCGCAGCTGATCTCGATGGTGCCTATGCCGCCGAGAGACGCCAGTCATACCCTAAGCCTTCTGGGTTTAGGGCCAGGAAACTCCTTCGAGAGGTAGATATAGCTCTTGGGCCGGTGGCGCCCCTGGTTCTGCCCAGGACGCCACCCTGGAGGGTACCACATTTGGCTATTTGTCGCCACGCCTCTGCTCCCAAAGCTTGTACTGCCCTGGGAGTATTGCTTTCGACCTTTTTGGAGCACACATCGTGTCACGCTGGTACCGTGCCAGTGTATACGGATGGCTCCAAGTCCCAAGAGGGGGTCGGCTTCCACGCCGTATCCCCTCTGTTTGAAGTCAGCGGGGCTCTACCAGGCGCTGCGTCTGTCTTCACGGCCGAGCTGGTGGCAATACACCACTCGGTACGGGAGATTACGCGACGTGCCCGGTTCGGAGACCGGATTGTGATCTATAGCGACTCACAAAGCGCCCTGAGTGCTCTCGGGGCATTGGAATCTCCGCATCCCCTGGTTCACGACATCCGTGACGCCACGGTTTTGGCGGGCCGGGCAGATGTCGAGATTATCTTCTGCTGGGTTCCTGGACATGTAGGAATTGCGGGGAATGAGCGCGCCAAAGAGTCCGCGAGGACTCTGCGACCGGACCAGCGTTTCGCTCTTCCTCACACCGACTATATGGCAAGAATACGGGCCGCTCTTCGGACTGCTTGGCAAAGAAGATGGGAGACGGTCTAAGGGAACTTAAAGTTGCGTGCCATTACGCCGCGACTCTTCCCATGGAGCGCTCGCCTGCGCCTTATTGCAATGACTGCCTCGTCCCCCAGACTGTTCGGCACATTCTTGTCGAATGTCCCAGTCTGGGTTATCTTCGCGCACGACACCTGTCCCGGTACCGGGATGGGCGGGGTCGCTACCGCCTGTCCCTTGTGCTCGGGACGAGTGCGTGTACTTTGACTGGTGGACTTATTGACTTTTTTTGGGAGGCCGGCCTTCTCCCTTTTATTTAACCCGATTTAATTGTTGTTGTTGTTTTTGTAATTGTTTTTGTTATTGCTTTGTTATTGTTATTGTTATTTCTTTTTATTGTTTTCTGTTTAATTTTTTAAAGTAGCCTAGAACTAGGCCGTTTGTTTACGGCGACTTATGTCTAAGTCGGCAGTCGCCAGATAGCCCCTTTAAAAAAAAAGAAAAAAAGAAGACTTTCAGAAAGCCTTTGATAAGGTACCACACCGCCGCCTTCTCCGGAAAGTGCTAGCGCTGGGCATAGACGGAAAAGTAGCCGGCTGGATAGAGAACTGGCTAAGTAGCAGACGGCAAAGGGTGATGGTGAATGGAGAGGCTTCTGAGTGGGTGCCCGTTACTATCGGGGTGCCTCAAGGTTCTGTCCTGGGACCACTACTAGTCATCATCTACGTCAACGACATGGGGGGGGGGGCATGGTTGCCAAGATTTCTAAATTTGCCGACGATACCAAGCTTGGTATAAACGTTGCAAAGGATGGAAATACTGCCCACCTGCAGGAAGATCTTGTGAACATTAGGGAGTGGTCGGGCACGTGGCAAATGCCTTTTAACGTGAACAAATGTAAAGTGATGCATATCGGTTACCGAAACCCCCAATCTCAGTATATCCTTAAGGGCACTGCTATTGAATCCACCGACACTGAGAAGGACTTGGGTGTAACAATCACTAGTGACCTGAAGTTCACGAAACAGTGCATTGAGGCGAAGAAAAAGGCCTAAAGGATGCTAGGCTACATAAAGCGCAAGTTTGGATATCGGAACAAGGAGATTATACTGTGTTTGTACAACTCACTTGTCCGACCGCACCTGGAGTATACCGTCCAATTTTGGAGTCCTTCATTGAGAAAGGACATCGCGAGATTGGAACGCGTACAAGCTAGGGCAACCAAACTGATTCCCTCTATCCGACATAAAAGTTATGAGGATAGACTAAGGGAGTTAGATCTGTTCTCGTTGGAAACCCGTAGACTGCGTGGTCAGCTCATCGAAGTTTTCAAAATACTTCGAGACTTAGATAATGTTGACTTCAGGGATATTTTCACACCTGTTGAGAGCAGAACAAGAAATCACGGCTTTAAACTTGAACTGAAGCGTTGTAACCGCGATCTGTGTGGAAAAATTTTCACGTACAGTATCTGCGGTAGTTGGAACGTACTTCCAGTGGAAGTTGTCAACAGTGAATCTGTTGACTAGTTCAAGTCAATACTAGACAGGGTCTTGAAAAGTGGCCGTTTAAGGACGTACAGCATTTGAGCAGAAATGTGCCCGCTCGACTGCTAGTCCAAAGGTACCCCCATTGAATGGACCCTAAGGTCTTCCCGGGTACTTTCTTTCCTGGTTACTCCTTGTATATTCTATCTCCCGTCGTCTCGTAGCACGGTTGCAGATGCTCTTTTTAGTTCTCTGGGATTTGAACGGTACAACTGCAAACTAGGAGAACAGCGCACCATCCCAACCCCAGTGCGTGCAGTTGGGGACTTTTATGGCCCCAATGCTTGTAGGATCAGCTGCCACTGTATCTCTCAATGAGTAATGACGCTCGGTTCTTGGGGAAAACATTTTTCAGGAGACAAGTTTCGGAAGTGATTGGCTTCCATCTTTTGTCCATGAACAACGATCAGAAAAACATTTGTTCCCTTTGTTCTTGGACTAAAGATGGAAAGTAATCACTTCCAAAAATACTTTCAAGAACTTCTTATTGATACATAGTTAATGACGTGCATATATCTCACTATTTCGCTTCATCCACTTTCATTAATTCTTTATGGATCTCCTTACTTTCTCCCGTGATACGGCCTCCTTGCTATTGCGCTTTGAATTCTTGAAAAAAAAAGTATCCGAATGGAGCAAACTCGCGGCAAGCACCCCATTTGATGGAGCGCTCCCATAAACCCTGGGGAAACTTCGCGCGCGTCACCTCCGGACAAGTTGGGTCGCTACAGCTTCTCCTTTGTACTCGGAGGGGGCGGGGGGACGAGATTCGTTCACACCCTGATTGTGTTTTGAGTTTTTGGAGCAGAGTAAGTAGGCGTTTGGGGCCCTCTCAAGCCCCTGAGGGAGCGGACCTCCTCCTGGCACGTGTTCGTGCCTCTTTCTGTATTTATCGGGCGTTTGGTTTCTAGATTTGTAATTGGTTCTTTGTTCTTTATTCTAAAATAAACCTTTATAGGCTTATGCCTGATTTCGTGGGTTGTGCCCCTATTGGGCGCAGTTTAGTAAAAAAAACAAAAACATGCCAGAATAGTCTTTTCCAGTCGGCTAAACAACAGGATTACAAAAGAAATATTAGACTTATAAAGAAAGGGTATGAGGTGGAATAGGATAACTTTTTTATTTGTCCGTTAGTTATTTCCTCCGCTCCCTAACTTTTGGTTGAATTTAACATTCCGATTTAGGATTACTACCCTCATGTTATCACCAACGACGCAGTTCGGTTTCTTCGAGACAGCAAAGGGCAAGATAGCCCATTTCTGATCGTTACTAGCTACCCTTCACCCCACGGACCAGAGGATTCTGCTCCAGAGCATGCCCACAAGTTCTTCAATGCTTCGGACCATCAGTAAGTACTAGTGGATTTCGTTTGATAAACCGTCAGTCTTTGATTCTTTCACTGAACTCTTCTTTTTTTATTATTAAACGTTTGTTGTTCAACGCGTTTGCTGTGAGAGAGAACTCTCATACATTTCAGTCTTCAGATAGGCATTTGAATTCATAGGGACTGAACGCTCAAGTGCGTCTATGGTACATAACAATGTACCAGGTGACTAGTGTAATATAAAGGTGAAAGTGTTCTGTTTTGGTCGTCACCTCACTTGCACTTTAATTGGGTATGTATCGTGTGTTTTGGTATCATTTAAAAACTATTATATAATTAATTTCAAATTGAAGATTCGATATAAACTTAAATGCGTGGGTGTTGCTGCTCCTCGAAGAAGGGCAGAGCTGATAAACGGATACGCCCAATCTACCCGCTATTTTATGCACTCCCATAGTTAGTTAATTCAGTAGGTTAAATTATGTTATTTAAGGCACTTCTCTCTCGATATGCACTAGCACAAAATACAAACATACCAAAACAGTGTTGTTTTCTGCATTGCAACTTGCGGCACTAAAACCACCCAGTTACACCATTTCGACTACACTAAAACAAACTCTTTCACCATCCAAGACCACTTTAACATGATGGGTAAACAATTTTTTACCAAGTAGCTATGTTCCTCGCACCCTGTTTATCAGCTATGCACTCCCACAACAACTAAGAGCCACAGGAGAAAAAAAAAACTCTCCCTTCCTCAAATCCACCGAACTAGAACACAATAAAATACATGGACACCAAATTTACCCGCATAGTACTTAATAATCAGCTGCAAAACGTTCTACCATAAAGCGCACTACCCGCCCAACTACACAAAAAGATCTTGAGTTGAGGGGTACAGAGCTATGGGGGGGGGGCTTTCTTATAACTTTATTTATTTATCAATATCATTCATCTTGTTGATTTTCTGTATTCGTATCTATGTATTATTTCTAGACTGAAGATGCCCCTTCAAACATTTCTTAGTAATCTGACTCTTAGGTATACTTGTTGGCGGAGATTCCTTTTTCTTTAATTTGGGTTGGCTCTTAATTCTTGATCTTCGTAATTCTTTCTTTTTCTTGAATGTATCTTCATATTAACTTGCATTATTTATCTTGGTGTGATGATTCCTTCTCTTGATGACGTGATGATTGCTTCTTGATTCTTGATGATTTCTTTTTGAGATGAGTTGAGATGAGTTAGCCCTTGAAGTCATTTTTCTTGAGTTCCGTTTTCTTCTGGAGGCGATCCATTTATCTTGAGTCTTCTTGAGTTGTCCTTAAAGCGTTTTTCGTAGTCTCCGTTTTCTTCGAGAACTTTCTTCGTAAAAATTGTGGACTTGGGGATCGATCGCGGTTCTTTTGAATCCAGAGGCCAGCACTCTGCCGTCACGCTACGGCGAAGTCCGTATTGAGTTGGTAATTTAATGGGCTATTTATATTCTCGCTTTGGAAGGAATTTTTCTCTCTTGATACATCTTTGCACCCCCACAGAGCTTTGGGAGGGTGATTAATGAGAAGATTGGTTTTGCCCTAATAACCCCCGTAAGGGGCACGGCGATTTGCTTTTCTGGCCGCCTTGCTGATCGAACTTAGCGCCCCGTCCGGCCCCAGCTTAGCCTCTTCTCCTTCTGACACCATGTCTTCTTACCCTGCTTCCTTACTTTCTCTACAACCTCTCCCACTACTTTCCCTGGCTTTATCTCACCCAACCATACAAGATCGTCGCTGCTTGGTGGCGGGTCAAAGCCCCTTCACCCTTCAGTTCCGTTTAGGAAAGTGGGTTTTTAACAACCGGCCTCACTCCCCACCCTCACCTTCCTCAAATACCGTTTATCTTTCTTTTCATGGACTATAAGTTTTATGCACAGCCTAAGGCGGAGCCGCCATGCTGATGGGCTGCCTTGGCACCAGACGGGAGGAGTGGCCACTAATGGCGGTAGCTGGCTTTTCCGACCCCGTATTCATAAGCATCACGCCAATAGAAACTGAAGGGGCACGTGTCCCCATCAGATTTTTTGTATCTAGACTTTTTAATGTACAATTTAGTTTATTACTATTTTTAATACTATACTTGTGGCATTATTAATTTTATTCTGAATGGATTAGCATTTGATCTGTGAAATTAAGCCTCTTAGATTTTTTTCATTTTTTATTTTTTTTTAATTGTGCCTCCGCAGAATCTTGGCTTGTATGAATTTCGCGAATTGATGTAAGTGGGCAGGTTTGTGTAGGGGACAAATAAATGGGGTGTAGATAGATAGCTGAAAATAGACGTAGTGAAAAGAGAGAGAAGTGTGAAAGGGTGCAAAGGGATGCTAGGCGCCTGGTGGTAAGGACTATTTCTTTCATTATTTTCTTGTGTGTAGTTTTTGTTGTTGTTGGTTCTAGTTTACATTTTTTTTCATGGAGTTCAAGCCATTTGTCTTCAGAATTTTAATGTTATTTGGTATGTATGTCTTTTGTTTCTTCCTTTCTTTTCTTCTCGTCTCGTTTGGTTGATGAGTCTTGATCGATTGTAGTTTGTCAAAGTTCGGCGAGTGTTCGCAATTCGGAGTTATATTTAGTCTTGGTTTTGTCGCTTTCAGTGTTAAAATTACGCTTCCTTCCTGTGTAAAACGGCACTTTGGCTCCACTAGCCATCAGGTTGGCGGAGCTTGGAAATCTGGCTCGACATTCAGCTATTCTGTTCTGGTTAATCATCTGAGTGATTTCCTCATTCAGTTCTTGATTAACCAGTTCCTGCATATTCCGTGTCCGTTCTTCTATGACTTGTTTAATGGAAGGTATTCCCGCTTCCCTGTGCAGCTCTTCTTGGCTTCTTCTTTCCACCCTACGTGTCTCCGTAATTAGGTACACGCATTTATTCTGCAGTTTGAACTCTCCTCTTTTTTGTCTTAGAGACACAAGAGAGTGTGGAAGCAGGATAAATCAACGTAGATCGTACAAGTGCATTGTAGATCTTTTTCTTGCTGCTTTATCTGAGATCTCTGAACATGAATCGAGTCAGGATTTCAGCTGAGGCTTTGACGCCCCTGCCTGTATTCACTCCTCGCAGATGGAGCTAGTGCATAGGGTGATTATTATTTGCACCTCGTGGTAACGATCTGGTCCCCGTGCCTATTAATGAAATTTTATACACACCCCCTTTTACCTTAGTCGGAGCCGTTCTCCCTCCGCGGGAGTCGCGTGGACAGACTAAGACTAGACCTCGGCAGTAAGCGACCAAGCCGAGATAGGAATGTCCGGCCTTTCTGCTCCCCCGGGTGGGAGTCTCGGATAAAGACCAAAGGTTGAAAGTTAGCGACTACTTTGCGTTTTTGAGCACGCTGTCTTTAAACTTTTTCTGGTTAATCGCTCCACTGATGGCAGCAAATTGGCCAAGAGCAACTTTATCTATCAGAGGAGAGCACTAGCTAGTCTGACTGGTAAGAGAACAGAAGGTGACCCGTTTCTCGGACGGTAGCCTTCTGGCGAATGAGGCGGATCCCTTTCACATGAACCTCGTGAAAAGTGGACCTCGTGGACTACTCCTAAGATGACATCAAATTAGAACTGGCCGATCATGGGCCAGTCAAGGTCAAACGTGTGATGAGAAAACGGGGAGGGGCATCGAGACCAACCCCTACATTCTTCGGCACGTTCAACTGTGGAAAGCTCCGTGATTCGGTGCATGTCGGTTGGTATCGCAAACGCGGGAGGGCATTCGTGCCACTGCCGCGGAAGTGCTACTACTTCCACTGCTTCGGGCATGTGAATTGCTCTTGTATACGTGCAAAGTCGGGGATTACCCGAAGTCTGTATAAGTTGGTTCCAGGCCGAACACGATGAGTCGAAATCGTGTGTGGCCAAGTGCGCCAATATCGGAGAGCCGCACCCCGCAGCTTCCAAAATATGTGTTGCATATCTCCTTGAAGGAAATCCTAGCCGTTCAATCACAGGACCGTCTCTCATTTCGCGAGGCTAAGGACCTGGTCCTCCTGTGCCCGTCGCTGCCTGTACGTGCTATGCCTCAGCTCGTAAGCCATCGAGCCGAGGCACATGATGTCCCAGGCAGCAGGAGGAGCGAGTTCTAGTCCCCTAGGGCGCTTCCCTAGTAGAGCTGGCGGCACAAAGGGTTCACATTCAGCCCCGGCTAAAACCAGGGCTCCCCCCTTTTCATTCAGTGTGGCAGTTTCTAATAAGGCGGAAAGGCCGCGCGCCTCCACAGAGTCGTTAGACTCGCTGGAAGCAACACCCCAAAAGTTCGTCGTGAGGTAGTCTTCCGGGGTTCCTAAAGCTGCTTCCTGAAAGGAGGACAGCACTAAAGGAGCTTCGGCTTCTACGCCCGCAGCCAGTGGTTATCTGAGTGACTCGAAGAAAGTGGATCCTATAAAGGAGTGAACCTTGCCTCCGAAGCCGCCCTGCCTGCCTAATTTTTTGAGGCAGAGGGAGGAAAGGACTTGCACTGCAAGCCCAACATCCCACTATGAGTGTTCGAAAGCGAAAACGCATTGCCCAGCCAACAGCGTTCTGAGTTGTGTCTTCAGGAAGCGTACGGCCATTCTCGTGAGGGTCTTCTCTTCGAAGAGGAGGTATACCGTTATTTCTGCGTGCATTCCACCATCAGCCGACTTCGACATTAGGGACTTCCGCCGTGTCGTGGCAAGGTTGTCGAGGCCCTTTCTCTTGCTCGGAGATCTGAACGGTAGACACCCTTTCTGGGGAGACTACTCAGTCGAGGAGTTTAGGTCGGTAGATGATGCCGTTGAGTTGTTCTCCAGCAACCTCATCGCCGTGGGCCTAACCAATTTTCCTAGAAAGTCTGGCCGTTTTGCAAGCCGACCCCTTCCGTGGTGGTCAGTCAGCCGAGAGTGAGACTACCCTCAAACATAAGCGTTATGCCTACATGCGCTATAAGGCCGCCCGAACGACTTCACTGTCAGTGAATTTCGTCAAGCTTGGCTGGATTCCGCGAAATATCTCGCAGCACGCCCGCCGGTCCTCTTAGCGGGCATACGTGTCTTTATTTAACGGGAAGACCCCTCTGGCAGAGGTGTAGAAGAGAGTCCAAAGGATTCATGGCAAGTTCTCGCAGGACCCCCTCCCGGTCTCCAGGAGGATGGGTTCTCAATCTTGGACCCGCGTCCGTGGTAGAATCCTTCGCGACCGCTTTCTCCGCATTATCTAGCGGGAATGCTGCTCCGCCAGCATTTAATGTGCGCCGTGATGTTGCAGAAGGCCGCCACCTGGACTTTACCTCAAGAGGCGGAGAACCTTTCAACGACAGGTTTACTGTGAGTGAGTTGCATTCTGCTCTCACTTCGTGCACGGGCACTGCCCATGGTCCGGGCGATATACCGTAAGCCAAGCTTCGACACCTGGATGAGCGAGACGTGACCTTTGTTAGATTTGTTCAACAGGATCTGGGTAGAGGGTATCCCATATTCCTGGCGAATCACTACTGTGCTCGCTTTCCGTAAACCAGGGAGAGATCACTCGAGCTTGGCCGGATTCCGTCCAATCTGTCTAATCCCCTGCTTCTGCAGGTTGATAGAGAAATTGGTAAATTGTAGATAAGCTCTTTTTATGGACAGCGGAGGCTATCTGTCTTATGCACAGTGCGGCTTGCACAAGTTCCACTCCATTTCGGTTGCTCTGCTCCAAATAGAAAATGCCGTCTGCGAGGCCTTCCTTCGTAAACAGCACAACGCCACGGTGTTTATCGATTTAGAGAAGGCCTATGATAATGCATGGCTATAAGATATCATGGAGACTCTTGAAACAATGGGGGCGAGGGGAGGCGTACCATTCATTATATCTATAAATTTTTGTGAGGGTAGTCGATTCCGCGTACAAGGGGGGGGGGGCCTTCTCCTGCCCAAAGGAGCAGGAATAGGGTGTCTCGAGGTAAGTGTGCTCAGTATCGCACTCTGTTCTGAGCATCAACGGCATCACCTCGGCGCTGCCAGAAGATGTTCGCTTTTGGTGCGCCCCAGATGCCAACTCTGGAGCGTCGAATCAGGCAGGCATTGAACCGGGTCTCGCTATGCCGATGCACAAAGGTTTCCGTTTTCCTTGGCCAAGCCTAACGAGGTGCACTTATGCTGCCATCCACGGCTCCACCCTGAACCAGACAAGTTTCTAAATGGGGTATGCTTGGAAGTGGTGGTCTCGCACCGTTTTCTTGGTTTTGTATTTGACCGACGCCTCAACTAGGAGGCTCATATTCGCAGCCTTATGGTATCTTTTATCCGCGCCTGGATATTCTTCGTCCTGTGACGTTCAGCACCTGTGGCGCTGAGAGGGCTACTGCCTTAGTTTCTTATCGATCCTTTGTTCGTTGAAGTTCGACTACGGACGTGATTTTTGTGCATCCGCAGCCGCCCGTGTATTGCAGAAATTTGACACGATCCACCACACCGGCCTTCGCCTGGTTACCGGTGCCTTCTGCTATCCTCACCATTGAGAGCCTACTTGCCAATGCTGGGGAGGTGCCACTTGCTCTGCACCGTGTAAAGTGCATTTTTCGCCTGTACTTGCGATTTCGGCGCCTCCTCTAGTTACCAGCAGCTCTCACTGCATACGCAGTTGATCTCGACGGTGGCTATGCAGCCAAGAGACTCCACTCATACCCAGGGTGGGCAAATATAAAAACCCAGTCCTAAAAAACCTGGGTTTTATTCACGGTTTTTTTTGGGGGGGGGGGGCTTTTTCAAGTGAAATTTGAAAAAGCCCGGTTTGAGTTGTTTTTTTCAAAATTATTATTTTTATTTCAAGAAATGAATGCTACTTATCATTATTTTATCCGAAATTCATATTTATGTTTATAATTTCAACAAATATATATATATATATATATATATATATATATATATATATATATATATATATATATATATATATATCAGATTAAGGTTATTTCTCTGATACTGACTCAATAATTCCTCTCTCCTTCTACAAGTTATGGCTATCATAGGTACCCGCAATTCTCGATCACTGATCTATTACTGTGATCTATTCTTACTATAATATATTTATTAAACTAAGTAATTATTAATATTATATAAAAATAGAGATGGCTATTCTTTTTCTATGTTATTCTAATGCTTGTAGCATTTGTCTCCATACCTCAGCTAGAATCCTTCTTTGTGTATATTGTGTAACCTTGATTATTATTCAGCAACTCGTACTATTTTATCCAGCCTGAGCCATTCATTTTAAGATTCTGGGCCTTCCTTCTTGTAGATCCTATGAAGGAATTTTTTTTTCAGTACCGCATCTTATAACTATGCTCCAAATCCTGACAAACAGTGGATGCTTCAGTTCACTGACCGCATGGCTGCAATCCAACTTAAGTACACAGATTTACTGATGACCAAACGCTTGCAGACACTTCAGACAGTAGATCGTGCTATAGAAAAGGTATGGCGATTTCTAAACTACCCGTTTTTACATTTTTCGCGTAAACCTTACTGAGAGTCTAGAAGTTATTTTCTAATTTTAACAGATAATAAACACCGTGGATGAAATCGGCGAGACGGATAACACTTATCTCTTCTTTACCAGTGACCATGGCTACCATCTTGGACAATTTGGCCTCGCCAAAGGCAAGTCGATGCCTTTTGAATTTGATGTCAAGGTTCCATTTTTGGTGAGAGGCCCTGGCGTTAAACCCGGTGTCGAGTAAGTTTGGGCCTTTTGGTTGACGTTTTACTTTGAGCTTTCATGTCCTTCCCTCTTACTAAGTGGGATCCAAGATGTTTTGCAGCTAGTTTTATTGTCGTTAAATGGGCTTCGAGCGTATTGGTACAGAAATTAAATGTATGGGAAGTCTTTAGCACTGTGAAAGATCTGAAATTGCAAGATAGCTCAACAGGATTGCATGCTAAACTATGCAGGATGTGAGATAGAATGTATCTGGAGTTTGTGTTGCAAGGTATTTGGAAGGAGAACATTATCCAAGGAGTGGAAGAAATATGTAATGTTATCGTTGTATAAGAGGAAGGGAGAGAAAGGCGAATTTGTTTGTCGTTTGCAAAATTGTATGGGAAAATTCTAAAGGATCTCGTAAGGATAACAGATGGAATGATACTGGATTAGCAACGCAACGCGAGTTTACAGCAGATGGGAATTGTAGAGATAAGTATTTGCATTTAAGCAGGTTTCTAAAAGCTTTGGTTAGTAGTTGAATGGTTATGCTGTGCTTACACATGTGGAGAAAGCGTTTTATCCTATGGAATATCTATGGCAGGAGTAAGAATGCATGGAGTGGGTGGTAACCTGTTAGATTGGATGTAGAGATTTTTTGGAATTAAGGCGTATGGTAGGGTAAGAGATGGCCTGAGTGGGTGATTTGATACGACGTTGGAAGGTAGTAGGTACTGTGGCCATAGCTGTTAATCTGTAGTTGGAATGGTAAGAGAAGTATGACTGTAAGTGAGGGTCAGGTGTGTGAAGTTGAAAATGTCGAGTAATGTATGCCGTCTGTTCGTATGTTGATGTGTTGTTAGGGGCTGAGAATGAGGGAGATTTGGAAATGTTGCTGGAAGCGTTTGATGAGGCATTTCAGAGATGCAGGAAAGAGTAAGGTGGTGGTATTGAGAGGCGATGATAGGGTGGGGTAGGATAGAGCAACCGATAGCTTCTGTTTTGTTGAGTAAAAGGGTTTAAATATCGACGCCATATTGTGAATGATGACTATACGGACGACGTAGACAATATTAAGAAGGTTTTGAGTGGAAGGAAAGGAACTCGGCGCTTTTGTTGCAGGGGTAGTGGTTCGCCAACCTGCCTTTAACCAAGAGGATCCCCGACCAGATAATGAAATCGACATAAAGATCAGTATGACAATCGCTGGTGAGACCGAGGGCACCAGGGACCGGTCCTCTTTGAGAAGAAGTGCCAGGCAGTATTATGTTTTGACCCTAAACAGTGTTCAGGTGGAACCTTCGTCGCTCCGGGGCAGAGGTATGTGGATATAAATACCCATCGGAGGGATTCCTTGGAACAGAGTGTGTGTGTGATGGTGTGCCGTGAAGACGGGAGGGGAAAGAAAGCAGTGTTGGAATTGACTGTGTGCATGTATGATGAAAAAGGTAAGATCTAGCCAGATCTCTCTGTGCGCTGACGTTTGTGTCCGCTCATGCCGGGATCGAACCCGGTACCGCGACGTTGGGAGACCAACGCCATATCCACTCGGCTAAGAAGATCTCTGCGTTGTAGTTGTTGTTGATGTTAATTGCAGATAACCTCCGCTCTCTCCCACCGCTCGGGAGATTGTGTGATGAAATTTGAATGCGTAAAGTGTAAGAAAGTGGCACCTGGTGTGCTGCTCTGGTTGGAGACGGAAAGTTGGACCGAGAGAGAAGAGCAGAGTCAATTCGAGAAGGAACTTGGATGTGAGAAGGGAAGAGAGACGAGTATTTTTCTTCTGATATGTGGATGGAGTGGTAGAAGAGAGATGTTTGCGGACGGACCTGGGAAGGGGACTTTCTGACTTTGATGCGCATTGCCACCATAGTATAGCAAAATGGTATTATTGGAAGCTATCTTTAAAGATGGACGCTCCATTATGCCATACTAACATCACGTTCTATGTTTATCGTTTCTTTCCTTGTACATTTTCCCCCCTCCCCATCTTTTGGTTTGTGGGTGAATGTTTAATTCTTTGAATGAAATAAAATTTGATCTTGTTCCACTCATTGGTATAAAAGAGACGCCTATCTTGTATCTAATCTTAATCCTCTTTACCCTCCAGTCTCCCTCAGATTGCTCTAAACGTGGACTTGGCCCCAACATTTCTGGATATTGCGGGTCTACCACGGCCACCGCAGATGGACGGGAGATCACTGTTGCCGATATTGCAAAGTTCCACAGCTCCCGATGACGCTGAACGTCTCCAATGGAGAGATTCGTTTTTGATAGAAAGGTAGACGATGGTAGACTTCTCGCACCTCAAGTTTGAAGAACGTTGTTTCGAGAAGCAATTGTTTGCCCATTTCATTGTAAGGGGAAAAATAAGAAACTTTCATTAGGTCGTTAAATTTGTCTAAGGCTTCATTCATTGGAGAGGGAGAGTTGAGAGAGCGAGTTGGTATTTTGTAATTGATCTTTCGAGTCGATTTTTCTGAATTTGACCTTTTAAGCGTCACCGAACTGCATAATTCTCTTGCCCTCTTTTGAACTACAACAGGCATGGACGGTATGGGAGCAGCCCATGTTCAGTTAATTCGGCTAATCTTTTTCAATGATGGGAAGTGAGGAATATTCGTATATGTCAAGATGGGAGAAGTAAATGTTTTTTAGAGAAGACTAAGGATACTTGAAATGTGTAGTATGAACTTAAGGGGAAATGACTAGCAAGAATACCGAGAGAGAGGGTGTACTATTGAGTGAAGGTATGATGCAATGGTTGGATATTCATATAAGAGCGAATTACGAGGGTGTAGTTGAGATTTGCAAGGATAGGACTGTTCGTGGGGGCGGTAGGGATGTAAGGTTGAGGAGAGGTTTAGAATTGGGAACAAATATCAGTTGATGGCTGTATTAAATATGAAACCAATAGATGACAGGATGAGATGAAATTACGGTGTAGAAAATTTCTAGCCTTTTAGTCCAAAGGCTAGTTATTAAACCTCTACACATCAGGGTCCTGTACCCCCATCGAATCCTTGGCGTTCAAATAAACACGGTAAAAAACCTTGAAGTGGAATAACCCTCCTTAAAATGGGGTTTAACGCAGCCAATAACTACCCTAACTTGACATAAAGATAATGCCGATGAAAATACAGCTCAACATCGACCATTAAGTAGCATTGCAATCAAAATATGTGTTAACTTATCTCTACTTTGAGGATAAAGAAAGCCTACTTAGTATGCCCGTGACCCACTTTACTTCAGCGACTCCAAATCCTCCTGTACTGTAATTTTGTCAAGTGAGTACTATTAACTACATCAACCTTAAGTGTTAATTAAGAGTACGACTCTAAAGACTATAAGTATAATGAACTACAGAATCACATAACTTTAACTATTTACTCCTTGTCTAGGCAAAGAAAAATTTAAATTAATACCTCGATAATTACTCATGATTAACCTGTGGACCACTCGATGGTAACCCCGGCTTGGATTGAAGGGACGGGTATGAAACCGGGACAAAAACACGAACGAATGTTTATAGTTGTCCGGGAGCAGATTTGCTCTTCACTGAAAGCGCGGCTCACTTAATTGTGGAGACGTTGACTGGGCCTACAACACGGGCTGGGGGATCAAAGTGTTCTCACTAGATCCCCCATGCGGTCGGAGGGAGCACCCGGACAACTATAAGCAACAACGAAAGAATAACTAAATGCCAAAAGGGATCTATTGGTCCGTGCCCCTCTAACCCTAAATCGGTTTGATTAAACAACTAAACCGGTTAAATAGTTCTGCATTAATGGAAATTAGTATTTAATGTACCACTAAATTAGTCAAGGAGCGTAAGTCACCTTCCCAGGACACAATTTTCAAAATAAGTGATCTATTTATAAGGGAACTTAAGCCCAGCAAAAAGTTACACAATTTCCGATTCACATAATTTATTCAAGCTAATGAAACTTTTTCCTTCAAACTCCCGTTCACATCATCTTAAGATTTCACCAATGTCACAGAAGTCTTTTGATTAAAAAGAATCTCCACCTAAACATTACTTAAATAGTAAATAAAAAAAAAGAGCAATAACCAAAGACGTTTAAGGTAAAAGAATTGCCACGGCCTCTGTTTTCAAGTTAAAGAAAAGTTGCTTAGCCAATTATACAATCTTCCGTGGCCAAGTGAGAAAAGCTTAGGAAACCTTAACCATAAACTGTGACGCAATTCTCCCTTCGGTTTACTCCTCACCAATAGATGACAAATTTCACGGGAGTCGGCAATGATAAAAAGAAAGCAACCCAAATATTACTTTGCTAATACACATTCCAAGCAGTTAATAAAGAAATGTAGCCAATATTATTTTAGTGTAAATAAAACACAATGTTCTATTGGGCAAGGTAAGATCATCTGTCTTATGTACAAACTCCCCAATGCCCTTATTGGTTAATACTTAACTCTGTACTTTCAACCAAGGTTTATTAGCCTCTGAACCAAGGAGTGTTTGCTCCAATTAATTTATTTAGTATAGTGTCCAAGTGATTTGCTTCCACACTGAGTAACGAAAAAGCATAGTCCTGGTTAAGAATTTCCTGGAAATTGACGCGAAAGTTTTTACATTTATAAATATTAAACCCTGTCTAAAGATCTCAATAAGGCAGTAAATAGCCACGTTAATGACAACTTTAACCAACCCCTGAGATATGCTCTCTGGATGAAGAGGCTAAATTTAACTAATTGGAGGAAAGGTACATATTTATATATGCAAGGAAGTAACAAAATAGACTAGTAAATGCGGCGGGTTTTTTTTTATTGTCGAGCTACCAGGCTCAATTCAAAGCGAGAACAAAAGAACGTCAACACAAGAAGAGGTCTGGCTAACGATTGGTGGACAGGTAGCTGAGGTAGATTTTGCTACTCTATTCTTCCTCTATTCCTTGCCCTTCCCCCCCACACCTAATGTTTGAAGCCAGCGGGGGCTCTTTCGGGCACTGCGTCCGTCTTCACTTTCGGGCACTGCGTCCGTCTTCACGACAAGCTAGTTGCATACACCTCTTGATAGGGGTGAAGTGCCATCCCTGGTCCGGATATCAATTTGAGATTCATAGCGACTCGGATCGCGCTAGCTGCCTATGAGGCATTATAATCTCGGCATGCCGTAGTTCACAGTATTCGAGAAGGCCCGACTGCTGTGAGTCGGGAGGGGGGGGGGCGATATTATCTTCTGCTGTGAGTTCCTTGGACAATTAGGGACGCGGGAAATTGGGGCGTTCATGTTATCTGCACAGATTGAGCGACCGAACCAGCGTTTTGCTCTTCTCCACTCAACTACATGTCAAAAATCAGGTCAGTCCTTTGGGTTTCATTGCAAAGATGATGGTAAACGACTGCCTGGAATTTAAATGTGTCTGGCATTGCTCCCCAATTATTCTTGTTGATCTCTCCTTATATGTCTACACAAATAGGTTATTTTTTGTCGCCTCCAAATCGGATACGCACGCGGGACGCAGCGCCATTTGATGGAGGGCTCCCCTGAACATTTGTCATAATTTCTTTATCCCCCGGGTGATAAATCACCGTTTGGTTGAATATCCTGATTATGTGGGAGTTTTGTCAGCGGTATTTATCGCATTGGGAAGACGTTGCTACCGCCTATCATGTCTCTTTGAGTAATTCCTGCACACCGTACTGCGGTGTGAGTTCTTGGAGAAGGGTAGTCTCCTCCTGATATTAAAACCTGTCTGCATGCTCAGGCTCCTGAGGGAGCGGGCCTCCATCCGGCACATGGACGTGCCGGTTTTTTTTCCTTTCATTCTCTTGTTTATTTTCCTCTTATATTTTTGCTTATTGTTCTTTTTTATAAAGTAGCCCAAATTAGCTTGTCTGTAATTTTGGCAACTGTGTCCATATTGGCGACTGTCAGAATGAAACTTAAAATAAAAAACAAAAACAAACTTGCTTGAAAATTCAGCTTAACCTGGGTCCCGTCTCTCTAGTTAGTGCGAAATATTGCAGCTTCCAAACCATATCGACCGACGTTGGGGTTCGCGTCCAACCATGTTCACCCCCCCCCCCTCCTTCTTCCCCCTCTTTTAGTTCTGGACGAGTTCGCGAAGAGGAGGCATTTGAGAAAAAGGAGCAGAGGACATGGGAGAGAGAACGAGCGTTGACGAAGACGATACTCGAAGCAACGTCATCCTTAGGGCGCGATGGTAATTCTTCTATTGGGTCGCCAAGTGGCGGCATCAACAAGATCAGCCTTTATACTTCGAAGCACGAGAGGTTGGAGGACGTGTGTCAGAGGATTGAGTTCGCGTCGCCATGTCAACGCACTCAAAAGTGGCATTGCACCAAAGTTGGTTCTAGGTAAGGCGATTTGAATATCCTGGACATTGAGATGCCCTAATGGCATAAATTGCAAATAAAAATATAGAATTTAAAACGAATTCAAAATAGAATAGGAAACGAAGTAGGTCTAAAGTGAGGTGGTCCAGCTCCACCCAAGGGCTTTTAACGCAATTATAGAATTATTATACAAAAGAGCGGATTCCCAGGCCAACATTATGATCCACCTCGTGCATGGCTGCCGCCTCCAAATTTACTCGTTTAAAAGGCGCAACTGACATGACGGCAAAGTCTGTGAGCATAACCAAGTGCGAAGGAATGAAACTACGAATAGTTGGCTTTAGGAAAAATATCCTAGCCTTTTGGCCGATGTTGCCCGATTGATGGAGTGAAGTGAAGCTTACGCTGTAAAAACCTCCATCGATCACTACGTAACAAAATTTCACTTTGTTCTTGTTCCCGGGTTAAGTGTTTTCATAGTTGTTCGTAACTAAAGTAAATGAAAAATTCAATGTTGATTCCAAAGCTTTGCTTTTGTCAGTAGGGCAATGAATTTCTAAATTTGCTCATTTGGAAAATATTGCTAGAGTCGAAAATTTTAATTATTATTTTTCAGATGTTGTAGATAATTTTTTTTTAAAGAAACCTTCTAGAATTTGGTAGGAATTTTATGAAGTTTCCAGGATGTTCCAGAACTTGACAGAACACACCTCTGGAAACTTCTAGAACCTTCTGGTATATTACTTCGTAAATATTTATTCAAGGAATCACAGATCTGCTATATATTCCCTTACGTACCCACTATAAAATTCTTCTCATCACCTACAAGGCCCTAAACCCCGAGGCTCCACCTTATCTCTCGTTTGCCCTCTCCCGTCGTCAAACTCCTCTGGCACTCCGGTCTAACTTCACTCCCATCCTGAACACTCCTCGTTCTTCCCTCTGCTCGATGGGTGACCGTTCCTTCTCAGTTTGTGCTCCTAGACGCTGGAATGCTCTTCCTGCCAAGTCCGATCCTCTCCCTCCCTTTCTACTTTTAAACGTCTCCTGAAGACTCATCTCTTCAGAATTGCCTTCTCTTCCCTCTAAACTTTCTCTACACTCGCTACACAACCTGCGCTCTGTGAGGGCTAACAGCCCTGAAGGGCGCATTATAAATACTTATTATTATATTATATTATTATCAGAAGAGAAATTGCAACAAGAGGCTACCAACATTCTCCAGATGGTTGCACCATCTATAAGAATGTGTGAAGCTTACAAAGCATACTTTGGCTTGCGAGTTGGGGACATAGACAAACGCTGAGCAACTCATTTTGCTTGTGAACACTGCAAGAGAACTTTGGAAGGCAAGAAAACTTTGGTTTAAATGCCACAAGTATTTGTTATGATTGTTTGTAACTCAAAAAGATTTTTTTTACAAGAGGTCAAAAGAGGGCGATGAAGTTTTCCATTCCCATGATTTGACGTGAATCCACTGACCACTCAAGCGACTGCTACTTCTGCATGGTGGACCCTTTTAAACTTCGAAGTGCCAAAAATACACCCACTATTCCTATCCCGATATTCCATCATCTATTGTACCAGTACCACGCCAAGTATACAATGAAAACATGATGGGCTACTACATTCGCGGGCTTGTACGGAAAAGTGATTGACATTATAAACGGAAATCGAAAAAAACTTCTCAACCTTTTTACTTGTTTTTATAAAATTTATGTAGAAATTTCAATAAAATTGTATAAATGTAACCGTTTTTGTTTTTATCCCTACCGCTGATGATAAATACCTACCCCCTGTACCTACCCCCACTAGAAAGGAATAAGCCACCCTCAGAAGAAAGAAACAATTCAGAAGCTTAAAAGATCAGTAAAGATGTTGACTACAATGTCAGGGATATAGCGGTTGACAGGAATCCATACTATCCAATCAAAGAGACCTCTATGACCTTGTCAGAGATCTGCCTTGTTAATCAAATGCTGCGCTTTTTATTTCCAGGATCAGAGTGGGATTTACTGGATGGAAATGTGCAAGTGACGAGCCAAAAGAAACTTCATAAACATTTCTCAAGATTCTTTACTTATAAAGCTGGGCTATGCTACCTCAATGATGTATCTGGTCCGTTTGATGCAATTGTAATTAAATGTAATCCAGAAGAGTGGAGGGTCTTCATTGACAGCTCCTCAAGGAGCGTTTAAGTTGCACTTCACCATAATTGGAATGAGCATCCATCTCTTCCTTTGGCTCATTCATTATATCTCAAGGAGAACTACAACAGTATGAATAGGAAGTGATTAGAGACTTCAAAATCGTAGTATTTTTAATGTCTCCAGGTAGGTTTTACCAATTTTCTATGGCATCCGTCTTTGAGACAGTAGGGATACCATTATGTGGAAGTGGTTGAAAACTTGGTGAAAAGCTATGGCCAAATGGGCTGCAGGATGTCCCCGAAGGTGCACATCCTTGATGCCCATCTTGACAAGTTCAAAGAGAATATGGGAGCTTACTCAGAGGAGCAAGGGGAGCGATTCCATCAACATGTACTGAACTTTGAACATAGATAACAAGGAGTATACAATGAAAACATGATGGGCTACTACATTCGCGGGCTTGTACGGAAAAGTGATTGACATTATAAACGGAAATCGAAGAAAACTTCTCAACCTTTTTACTTGTTTTTATAAAATTTATGTAGAAATTTCAATAAAATTGTATAAATGTAACCGTTTTTGTTTTTATCCCTACCGCTGATGATAAATACAAAATTTGCCTATTTTTAATAAATATTTCATCGTTCCATCGACAAAAGCAAAATTTATAATAATGGCTTTAGATTTTTACATAAAAGTTGGAAAATAAACACCAGGAGTAAAAATTGATTACGTAGTTTAGTTACAACTTTGACTCTTAATTTGTTTAGGTGGAAGCTGAAGAAGTGTCGCAGAAACTCATCGTTCATTTGGCGAAAGCACTGCATTTGCCGTTTCACTCAAGGAATTGGGTCTTATAGAAAATTAGATGTCAAAGAGAGACGAAAGCAGCGAAACTTCCTGAAGAAGCATGTCGGTAAAGGTAGAAGCCAAATGATCTACACCTATATTAATGTTTTATGACTAAAGATTATATTAGGGACGTTTTCTTTGCACTCGACATACAGTTTTTAGGTCAAAGTACAAAATATTAATTAGGGAAGTACCCAATTTTAACTTTGCCATTGGGAAATTTAAATAAACCGCCTATGTTAAAAACCTGATCATAGAAAATATATTAAATGAGCCCAGAACCAATGCCCAGCAGGCAAGGCTGTCTAGTCACCCTGTAGGTTAAGAGAGAAAAAGATGGAAGAGTGGTCAGTCATTCTAATTCACGACCACCCCACCTGGATGCATTTATCTAATGACTTTCCGATCGCTCCCACATAGAAAGAGTAACAATTCGGGGCTTTGCACGGGATTAAAGAGTTGCCTGCATCTTTATTTTGCGATTTTGGCTTAGTGAATAAACAGTGGCGGACCAAACAGCAGTACTGTCAGCAGGAAGTAGAGAAGTATGGACTAGTAACCAATACCTCAAACAAAATCTACACGAGTCCTATGGCGACACATGTTAAAGCGAGATGAGGCCGCCTTTAAATAAGCCTATTTACCACCGCTGCCTCACAGTTACGCCTAGGATGCATCCAAAGGCTAAGAGGCCAGACCGTAACAGAAAAATGGCTCCCCCGGATAGGTCTAGCAAGCCACTGGGGTATTTATTTGTGCTGAAGAAAGGCATGAGGTACTCGAACGAAATGGCCCCCAAGCCCCGGAAGCCCTTAAGTGGGCAGGGGGTGAGAAGATCCCAGGGTCTGAATCGGTGAATAAACTCAAAAACACGGAAGTGGATGAGCAAAGAAGATAGGAAGACCGAGCGGAATGGAGGTCGTTTCGGACGAGTACGCAAACTGACAGATAGACACTATCTACCAGGTAGATGATGATGAATGATATTTGAAAGTGGTCAATCTAAATTTGCATAACTTTACCTCTGCCTAGTTTATATGTGTAGGTTAATGTACACCAATTTTGTAAAAGAATTTTTTCTGGCAAAAGTTATGGAAGATGTGTTAGAAGTGCAGACTTTGATATTTCCACACAGTACTGTTTAAATGATATTGTTTTGTACCACCGATGTGCACTAGTGTTAAGGCCTCATATTTATCACTAGTGATTTATACAGTTTAACGTGGGATCCGAATCGCGGGAACTACAGCTCGTGAGAGCCGTTGTGATGTTGCCCCGTTCGGGTCTCCATCCTGCGACTTACCATACCCGATGTAGCTTAACTTCCGTTGTAATCGGAACCGGTGTTCTTACCTTGCTAGGCGGTAGCACAGAGGAAAGATATAATGGGGGAACAATACATACATACCCTGTCATTCATTTATAGCTATCTACTCCTACTCACGAAGTTTTCCACTCGAAGAGTTCTTTGGACATGGTCATCTCATTAAACTTCATTGCATTTTCTTTTCCTTTCTCCCTTCATGTGCCTTTTGCTCTGCTTGTCCACTCAAAATTCAAATTAGCGCAGTTTTGGTGGAATTTCTGTGGCGATCTTACTTGAATGAAATGTATTATTAGCTGCCTGTATTTCCTCCCCCTCCCTCCCCTCCTTACGGTTTTATCTCTTAAGTGTCCCTGTCAACTAATGCTTCCTGCGCCTTTGGTGAAACCATATTCTTCACGTCTCTTTAGATTTCCAGGCGTTCGACGCCAAATTCGTCAAGTACTTCTACAACATCGATGTTCCTCTTCAGTTCGCACCTCCCAGTTTACGTCAGGATCCAGGTTGGGGGGACGAAGAAAGACAGAGACGAAAGTACGTTTGTTTTCCCGCCGTTAGACCTCAGGGAATTCGGAAGGATAGGGTCTAAGAAAGAAGGAAACTAGGTTGTGGGAGCTAGAGAACATTTGAAGTACCATGGGCACTAGTATCCACATAGCCTGCTGTGGAATACCCGTCTCTCCTATGAGGCTACTCCTATCCAAATACCCATGACGCCGAACCGCGAAGAGTTACATGATTGCTGGTTGGTGTCGAAACTACACGCCCTCCCTCCTTAAATAAGACTGGTCCCCTGTGCTTTCGGGCTTACCAACGATTGTCATTCTGATTTTTATTTGAATTTCATCATCCGGTGAGTGAATCCACTCCACGTGGAGGGACGGATGGCGCAACTTACTGCTCTTTCATCCCTTCATAATTAGTGGTCTGGAAGAGTGTGTGTGTGTGTTCTTAGTTGTTGTAATGAATAAGGGGATGTCAGGTGAAATCTAAAGGCCTACCTGCCCTCCAAGCCCCAACGCCCGCAGTTTACCCTCCTGGCCCCAATGTCTGCAGAAGGATGTAGAGCTAAATATCTGCCACACATTTTCACTTGCTATATCTTCACCACTTTTACACAGCTCTCCTTATAAACTTTGTCTGATGCGGCTTCGTTGCTATTGCGCTTTAAATTTGGGCATTAATCTTCTTAGTGGGGGATTGACCCAAATAGGGTGCAGGTGGGCAATCGTGCTCCCCGTCGATCATTTTAGTCCTCCTCTTCCTCCCCTCTGGGTCTCTCTACTCCAGGGGTTCTTGATCACCACGCTCGAACCCATAGAACCCCATTGCTATGAAAAAAATGATGGGTAGTTTTGTACTCGGATAGGGCGGTGGGTATGTTTTAGACGCATTGATGCATGCTGACCCCACTTTGTGGTGGTTTGGAGTACTAAATCATGCTTATCACTACTCAGTCGACATCGAAGGTCAACCAGGGAACCCTCCCGAAATGTGAGTGGGAGTCACTCCTTCAGCTTCCGTTTGGAGAACTTCACAACTCCAATTGAAACCGCGGTGTTGGAGGAATCCGAAGTCCCCGATCAAAATGTCACCGTAAATGACACCAAAACATTCGAGAATTCACCTCAGCAACCACCCAGCAGTCAGCCCCACTCCGCACTTCCCCCGGAGTTTCCCATGTTGGAGGAGGAGAACGGATTTGAGGAGGGAAGTCCTGCTGCTTCCAGTCTGGAAGGGGAACGGGGTCCTAATTATCCTCCCCTGACTTTGGGCGCCACTCGAACGGACGATTTGGTGCATCACTTCGTGGAAGAAGAAGAGCTCCGAGATATCAAGGATCAGATTCACGAGCTCACAGACGAAATCTATTCATTGGAGGTGATGTCACAGTCGTTTATGTTGTTTGGAGAAGATTGAAACCAAATGCATTAAAATTGGTATTAAATCGTTTCCTTCCTTCGTCCTCAGACTGTAGGCAGTACCACGGAGCCTCTAGGTACTGTCAACGCATCTTTAACTGAAGGTAAAGTCTTTCTTATTTAAGGTTAACAATTGGCGTGCGTCTTTAATCATAGATGTGTAGTTTACATGTGCCTATCTTCTTAACATTACTAATAATGTCTGGCGGTTCGTTCGCTCACATACTATGATGGTAGTAGAAAATAATTACAAAAACAATTAAATATAATATACAGGAGAGCACATTAAAGTCCATTTGAACCAATTTGTTAGAGCACAAATAATTAGGTGAATTTGGATAACACCTCATATGAAAGTTGTTGGTCGTGACTTGGTATATTTTGTGTGAATTCGCTAATTCATTGATTTTGACGTTATGTAACGTGGAGTAATTCGGAAGGGAAAAATGAGTGACGAAAACGGTTTTTACCTGCATAATCTAGGAAAGTCTGACCAGTGATCTGAAAGGATTAAAGGGAATTAAGGAATTTAACGCCCTTTCATCCTTTTTCAGACCTTTTCTGGCTTGGAAAAGAATGACGGAAAAATAGACAGAAAAAAAATTAATGAATATAAATAGTAGTGAAGTAGTGAACAAGATTAGGAATAAAGATTCTTACCACGGAATTAATCAATTTGTTTTAGTGTTGGGACCAGGAGGGGCATTCTACCTTTCCAAGAGCAAGCCATACAAAAGGCAAACGTGTATGAATTAGACCCCCTTTGGATTGCATTTTTGTACAATTTTAGACCCATTCAGGTTTTCCGGAAGATTAGTGTCCGTAATCGTGAGAACCAGGTTCACTCAAAGATCTCCATACCCCGTTCGCCTTATACACCTCTCTAGTTCGTGCGTCAGAGCAAACCGACTTCAAGTATAAAAATGCGAAACACCCCGTAATCAGGTCACCATTGTTCATGAATAATCCACACACTCATTACAAACTATCCTATCTTTGAATATAAATCACCTCCTACATCATTTCCATTCACATACAGCCTTGGCCAAAATTATGGGGCAGGTATAGAAAAGTAAAGAATATGATTGAAACTCATTGATTTTATACTTGACAAAACACAAATTAACATTTTTGCGTATATTATACCAATAATTAATAGTTGATGTCTCCTCTTTTTGCTTTTATAACCGCTTTTATCCGTTTTTCCCTCCCTAAGACTAAGTTGGCACAAGTGGTTGGCCCAATATCCTGCCATTCTTCATGAAGTTTGGCTGATAATTCACTTTTGAGGAAAATTTGTGCACCCTCACTCTTGTGCCCAAGTCTTACCACAAATGTTCAATGGGGTTGAGGTTTGGAGATCGAGGGGGCCATTCTATCAACGTTACCCCTTTTTTTTTCAAACCAACGCTTTGAGACTCTAGATATGTGGCATGGAGCATTGTCTTGTTGGAAGATTACACCATCTGGTATGTCATCATTGAAAATTTTACTTAAGGAAGGTTGATAAACCTGGTCTAACATGCTGGTGAAGTGTTAAAATTCATTCTGCCTTCACAAGTCAACAACAATCCTTGACCTGAAGAAGTCATGCAGTCCCAAACCATTACACTGCCCTCTCCAAATTTGACTGTTGGAACAACAACTCTCGGATCATAATTTCTCCAACTCTTCGACGAACATAAACAGCTCCAGGGGTTCCCAAGTTCTCAGACATACAGATTTTACTAATCATTTTTAGTATCCAATAAAAATGTGTACAGGCGTAATAAAATTTTGGAAACTAATGTGGCGAACCTACCTCAAAGTTGCTTTCACCAGACCAAACAACTTTAGCCCAATTATCATCAGTTCAATCTTCATACTCTTTTGCCCAAGACAATCGGCTTCTTCTTGTTCACCTGAGACAGCCACGATTTCGTTTTAGCCTTATATCCTTTGAGCCCAGCTTCTTATAACCTTCTTCTCACTGTGAGTCTTAAAATCTCTTGGTTTGTTGCTGCCCGAAACTCGGCAGCTATATCCGAAGTTTTTTTTTGCTATCGGCCAGAGATGTCCTTATTAGCAACCTCTTCCCTCGGAGTTTTACATCTTTTGCGACCACGACCATCATGGTTTTTGAAAGAATGTGTTTCATTGTACACTTTAATGGTTGTTTGGACACTGTATCTCGAGCATTACAATTTTCTTACAATTTTGACTTGGGATAATCCCTCTCTGGACAATGCAATGATTTGAGCTTGAGGAATCTGTTTCTTTGGAGACATTAAAAAAAAAAAAATACCACTTAAGTTAATAAGATAATCACTGAAAAAAACAGGAATAAACTTACTATCACACATTGAATGGCAGAAGGTTGCTCCAACCACTTATGCACAATATGAAAAAAATGCATTAAAGTGGTTATAAAAGCAAAAGGAGGACACATCAAATATTAATTATTGATAGAATATATGTAAAAAATCTTTATTTATGTTATGTAGAGTATGAAATAAATGTTTCAATCATATTCTTCACTTTTTCATACCTGCCCCATAATTTTGGCATCCCTCGCTCCTCGCACATCAGTCACGCTGGTAAGGTACCGATTTCAGTCACTATCCAAAAGTCCCAACACCTCACCGGCATAAAAGACGTACACACACGGGCCCCACTGCTACAAGGAATCATAAAATTTATTCAACACATGCCAGACACCTCCATAATTAAGATTGAACCTACAGATACACGGAGTGCTGGTTTCCTGGAATAACCCCGTCTGGACGGCGGAGTTCATCGAGGCTGCCGGCCTAGCCACCGCAACCTGAATACCACGTTGTGGTAGATGGAGAAACCACCCAATACCTGCCACATCGGGCATGGTTAGTCGCCTGATGGAGGCTGAAATAGGATTGGTTTGGTTGCTGCCAATACGACATAACAACTCGGGGGTTCAAATCGACCGCTAAACTGTAGGTGATCAGAGAGTCCTCAAAAAGGAGAAAATGCTTGATAAATTCCGTATCAAGGAATAAACGAAATCTACGCCTGCATCAGTCCCTCACTCGGTTATGCTCTCTTCGTCCACTTGGAGAATTTAAAAGAGAGCAGAAGAAAGAAGCTCTCGCTAGCTTACTGGATAAAATAAAACCGTTTAGTTTTTAGCCTAGCGGATAAATAAAAGAATTTAGCAGGGGTTTTGTAACCCTAATAGATAAACGTAAAGAATGGGTCTTTTTTAGCGTAATGGCTAAAAAAAAAAATTGTAGCCTAGTGGATAAAATAAAATAAAAGAATTTGGTAGTTCTTTTAGCCTAGTGGATGAAAGAATAATTTGGTACTGGTTTTAGCCTAGTGGATGACGCTAGATATTTCTAACCTCGAGGTAAGGGCGGCGCGAAGACCACCAGGGGACCAAACTCATCCATTTATTCCCCGCGAGATCGGGCTGGCCGCCTATTAGTGAATGCGCTATGCCTATCCCCCAGTTTTCTAGGTAGTTTCGAGACGAGTCATTACACAACATTGGCATTTCCCTTCTCTTCGCATACAATATATCCACTCGTTACACTCTTGCGTAACCTTGCCTTGGAGCACTTAATCCATGTATTACTAACTCGAAACGCCCACCCCCCGAAAGAAAGGTGCACATTCTCTGGCTGTCTAAAGCACAATACTACTCCCCGCTCGCGACCACTGGCTCTTGTTGCCTTCAGGTAGCTAATCATCGAAGCTTTGGTATTTCTGAATTTCATCATCCGGTCGTCGAGGGATGGATGGCGCAACATATATGTACATATACTCCGCGTCTCAGAGATAAAATCAAAGCGGCAGGCACCTTACTGATTAGGCTATCTCCTAGCTAAAATATAACAAGTAGGCTGCGTTCACCTCCAGCCTCTAATTCACCCCCTTTCAGAGGTAATATGTATATAAATATTTTTTTAAGTAGACTCGAAACATGGGTGCCACGCTACAGACGGACATATTGACTGCCAGGACGAAGTCTATGAGAATTTCAGTGCTTGGAGAAATAGCAAAGTCGAGATTGAAGACCAAATCAAGAGGTTACGTCAACAACTTAATGTCATGAAGGTAAATGATGACACACAGGATTCAATTTTGTTTCTTTCATGTCGTCTTTGAATTTTGAACACTACTCTTTTTGTATCATTAATTAGGTGGGTGCTATCAGAATAAGAATTTAGAATTTACCGTGTGGAAATGAACTTAAAGTATAATTTGAGCTCCGAAGTATCCAAGGGTTAATGTAGCTCTCTTAGTTGAGGGAATTCAAGCCACATTGGGTGTCATTAGCTACCGAATGAGGTCCAGGTTTGAGTCAACTCTGGCATCGGCCATATTCTATAGCGACTCGTGGTTTGATCTTGTTTGAAACCGTAGATCCTCAATAAGAAATGCTTAAAAGGGATCAAATAGACGATAAACCAGTGACAAAACAAGCGTATCACTTCAATATTGAAGAAAACAAATCTTTGCAAAGCATTTAAAGATCAATTAATATAATCAATAAGAGCCAAAATGTCGAACACCGGAACCATCGATTCTGATAAGTGAGGATCAACACCGTTACCAGAACCGCAGTTTTGACGAATTTCCTCTAACTCTTTCACCAAATGATTCAAGAATGTGATTGAGAAAGAGTAGTTGATGTGGCATTACTGGTGTCCCACAAGGCTGTTCTTGGACCATTCCATTAAATTATGTCGTGACAATAAATTTGCGAATTCGTATATCTAAATATTCAGACGAGACGAACGTAGGTTAAAAAGTATCTAACGATGACGCAAACTATATTGACAAACTCTCTGAATAGCAGACGAGATTCTACATAAAGAAACGCGCAACGGGATCTCGGGTGTTATCTGGAAGTATGTGTGCACTCCCAGCCCCAACGCCTCTATAAATATCTCTATAAATACCTACACTTCTCACCATGCCTGCAAAGGGGTGGAAGATGTATCAGTGTGAGTTTCTGATGCATCAAACTTGGAGCAGCTGCCATCCGAAAGATTGCATTGTCCTTCGGGCTCCAATGGCCATAGAGGAACCACTGTATCTCAACATTTTCCTTTATATTCACCATTCTTTACAAACTTTCTGTTTTTCACTTTTAATTTAATTATTAGATTTAATTTGAGACACTGCCTACAACTTTAATATTTTTCTCCTTTTTTATTCCTCGCCTCTTTCTCCATTCGGTAAAAAACTTTATTTGGCTACCAGAGTTTCCATCCTAAGTTCCCCTCACCCTTTGCTCTTAGAACATTTGGCAGCACCTGCAAGTTCGAAAACCTTCCTTGTATGGTCTCTATGAAACCGAGAACTATAATGACTTGGAAGACGTCCAAACGGGTGACTTCTATGACGTCAGTATAAACGAGGAGTATCCGTACGAAAATGTCAACGGGACTATTGATGCTCAAAGAGAGGTGCAACCGCAAGTTAATGAAGACGAGTACGTCGAAGTGAAAGAGCCGGGAAAAACGTCTCACGAAGAGTCATCGAAGCCATTGGAAAACGATTCAGCAGGCAAACCGACGTCACAGGAAGTCTCGTACGGTAGGTTCATTTCACAATCTCTTGTAGTTTGTTAAAGATTTGATGTAGGGGGTTGCTAAGGTATGTCTATTTCCTATTGGTTTTAAGGGGTTGAAATCTCTTTTCAAAAGATTTAGTGTTACAGCGTACCAGTTTATATTTTCTTATGGCTCGCTGATATGGGTATCAGACGGTTTGAAACGGTAGAAAATGCTTATCTAAACCATTTCTTCTTATCCTCCTAAAGTGCTATGCAGCTGCCACTTGTGATGATTCCAGTCTCAAGCATTTGTGTTATGTACCTTAAAAATATGTTCACTTCCCCTATATTATAATAAACATCAACTTCAGGTTGAGAGGTCCAGCTCTGTTTGGTTTCTCTTGAAATCAAAATTTCTACAAAATATCCTCAAATTCCTAGAAGAAATTAGGACGTACTTCACTGATTTACACAATTTTGAGGTCGTTTCGTCATTTAAGATTTCTTTTTAAGGCAAAAATATGCATGGCTTTGCATTGCGACGTATGGATTCGAAACAAGACTGGACGCACAGTTTAAACGTTTCCTTGTAAACGTGGACAACGTAAAGGGCTACTAAATTCCGATAGGGGCCACTATCTCAATGGTGGTGAAAGGTTGTCGCTAATCCTTCCAGTCATGCCTGCAATGGTGTAATGCGCACCAAAATCCTACATGTGGGGGAAGATGGTTGATGATAAATACCATTTCGAGTTGTTTTAATCATAAATCGGGCTTGTTCACCTACACACTTTAACTGCAGCAAAAGTAAAAATCTGATTCAAATCTCCTCTTTGCAGATATTGCGTTCGATAAAACGAGTTCTCGACATGGTAAAAAAAATGTGGCTAAGAAACAAAATCATTACCGAAAGGAGCGAAAACGCTACGGCGACGTTAATCTGGCTAAACTTTATTACCCTGTGTCGTTTCCCGTCTCGGAGACGGAGGGTCCCAGCGACGAGGCTTCCTTCTCACGATTCTGCTGGTGCGACAGAAGGCGAGTTGAGGCTGACTTTGATATTAGGGTGAAAATTGCGATTGACGACGCATTCAGTGTGCAGATTTTTGTTTGAGTTCTCGTCTGAGAGGTCATGAGTTCGAGTTAAGAGGGTTGTTTATCATCCTATACCACTCTCACTATGGGTTCGGTGAGCATCAACGCCACTAAAATTGCCCCCTTCACCGGGCAGAAAACCGTAATCACCCCTTAACAGACTCTGCTCCCATGCACCCCTATTTCACATAATAATAATAATTTATCTAAGATAATAAGTATACCCGTACATGTATGTGTGACAGGAAGAATACCATACTGTCTTCGGGCGCGTCGTAAAAAGGTCCTGACCCTGGATAGAGGTCGCTTGCTCGCGAAGCCACGTCTCTGATTCCCGTTTTCCTGAGAGTTTACGTAATGGACGGGGTTGTTGCGTACCCCATCAGGTCAGGATTTACTTCAATTTAGGCGAAAATGGGTGAGATGAGGGATGGTTGTTGGTGCTTGGCAACCCCACTTAGAACGCGGTTACTGATGATGAGTAATAAGCGTTGTATGAATTGGCCATCAAACCTATGTATAAAAATTGGCTGCCGTAATTATTTTTTTATTACTTTGGGTCTGTAGGGTGGACTCGGTACATAAACCTCATTTTTGGCTCCCTAATGGAGTAATTGTTCTACAGTAAGTTATATATTTTGTAGGAATCAGTAGTCTTAATGATATGAAATAAGCAGAGAAATAATGTTGCGTTCCCGTCTTGGCTCTAAACCGACCTAAAACGAATTTTATGGGTCGAGAAATTGTGAAATTCCTCAGTGATGATTGATGCCAGCACCCCATTAGTGGATTTTCCCATTTGGAATAACCCTTATCATTAGTGGATTTTTTCCTTTTGGAATGACAAATGAAGGTTAGCTTAAATAGTACTGGCTATTTCCGAAATCTTTACCTCGTATACCGGTAGAAAACCTTGTGGGAACTAGTGAGAAAAGAGTATTGATACAAATGCTTAGAAACAGTTTTTGAGGCTGCTATTGCTCGGGTGATGAACCTCCTGACATGATAGCGATGACGTGGTTGCCATGACAAAAGAAAGCCCGAAGTTTTAATGTCCTGGATATGCTAGTGGCTAGCAAGTGTATAGGGGATAGTAAGAGTGGCCTCTTGTTTCTACCTTTCCTTCGTTTTCCTTGCAATCCTATTGCACTGGCGTCTACGATCGAGCCGAGTGTAAACACAGATTCCCGTCGAGCCACATTAGGTATAATTTGTCGTCAGGTGTGGAGCCAACTTGTCTGGTTACGGTGGCTGGCATAGATTATATTGATTCATGTTTCAGATCACATGTCAAACTGTAAGTCCTAAGATAAGCATCTGTTCACTGTGGTAATCGATGGCTCATCCCGTACCCAAAAGAACCTCTATCATTGACACATCCCCACACGAAATATTAACCTAGCTTCTGACGGTTATTTTCCAGAGCGTTGAAGAAATTATCCGTGAAGGAAGCTCGTGAGAGGAAGCGCCAAGAACGACGCAAAATAAAGGAAAAAAGAAACAGGCGCCAAAAACGAAAGAGAAAGAAACCGAAGTCTGATTCTTGTAATTACAATGCACTGAATTGTTATACTCACGACAATGACCATTGGAGGACTCCGCCTCTCTGGACAGGTACCGTTTCACTCCGCCAGCCTCTGCCTCCTCGATATTTGGCTGCCTTCAATAATTCGAGCACACCTAATAACCGAATTTCTGGAGGAGGCTGTATAGTTTTCTGGGGTGCTTGGGTGCCTTATTTCTCGCCTTTAGGGAGCGGGTCTCCCTCCTGCAGCTGACAATAATTTTCCTTTTTGGTTTTGCTTCCTTATTTGCTTATCATAGTTTTGTTTTTTTTGTATTTCTGTTAAATTGGTTGTAGGTTTCTCGCGCGCCAATTTGTAGGCTAAAATAAGTCTTGAGGTGGGGGTTCGGTATGCTTAATTGTTTACAGGTGTGTAATTTCAGCGTCAATGCCCTTGCTGAGAATTTCCTCTATAGAGCCCTTAAAAAAATTCACTCACCCACGCCAAGCAAGTGACTCTATCCAATAAGACGATCAGTCTTGCTTTAACCTTCACTTCTGCTGCCGTAGTACACGAGGGAGGTTGCCCAGTATTGGGGCGGGGGTCGGTATGTTTAATGTTTCGATTTTCAATTAAATTGCAATGTACGTAGCCCGATGCAGTGTGAAAGTGGGTAACCATAACTATGGCAACCACGCTTTTCTCTCTCCGCCATTTCCTTCATCTCAACAGGGCAAGAAGTCGCACTTTACATTACATTTATTTTTTTTTGTCCTACTAATGTGGTAATGTTAGATAGAAATTGAGATTTCATTGCACTTCCTCTATTCATTTCTTAAACCAGGAAGGTGTAAATTTTGGTTAAACTTGGCAACTTAACATTTCTAAATTTACTTTCAGATGGTCAATTTTGTTTTTGCCTGAATTCAGCCAACAACACTTATTGGTGCTTGAGAACCATCAATGAAACCCATAATTTCCTTTACTGCGAGTTCATAACTGGACTGATTACCTATTATGACCTTCATATAGGTAAGTTAATTTTTTTTTAGGGGGGAGCAAGTTTTTTCATTAGCAAGGTATTTGAGCTCTTGCTTTTTAGTGGGCAATTACTTCATCTTATAATTCTTATATTAAGTATCCTTAACCATGTACTATTCCTCATATATCAATTTATTTTTTCAGATCCCTATCAACTGAGAAATGTCGCCTTTACTCTCTCCAACGAAAAGGTCTTGGAACTCAATGAAAAACTGACCAGTCTTCGTAGTTGTAAAGGCGCGGATGAATGTGATGGGTGGAAAAAACGGGTAATTTCTTCTTCCTTAATATTTTGACGCCGTGATGATATTGGGTCCTTTATGGGGCTCATGGGTTGAAGTGAGGTTCCTCCTTTTTAAAGTTCCTTAATGCTTTTACCTAGTTTCTAGTTTTATTTTTACTTCTGTGCTTTGCTTTGATTTGATTTAGTTTGTTTCCATTTTTGTTTGTTTAGTTATTTGGGGGATTTTTTTTTTATAGTTGGTGGGACCAGGCTGTCTAGACATAAGCGCCAGTCTGGTAGCTTAGTCTATCTTCCCTACAATGAATATATGGCAGGGATTAGGTTACTTTTTAGGACTGCATGGCAAAGAAGATGGTCGACGGCGTCCGGGAATTTAAAGCTGCATGTTATTGATCCCAGACTCTTCTCGCCCCAATGCCAGTACCTTTCCCCAAAACAACAACCTAAATGCTGTACTTGCACTATGAGCCTTGAATGCCATGGCCTAGCGTTTGCTTAACCTTAACCTTGCGATAGCCTCGAACGCCTAATTCGCTGCCGGGCCTCTCCCATAAGTAACATTTATTCAAGAAAAACGCACGTTTCAGTTGTAGAAAGGCCATATAGGCAGTATAGCCTACTCATAACGTTAAATAAATCTACTAAATTACATGAATAGCTGCATTTATTCAGCGAAATGTACCTAGTGTATGCATTGCCTTAGCCTTATACCTCGCAATTACAAGAATATTTGAGTTTATTCACCGGGCAAACTCTTGTGTGTACAATCATGTTTAGGGCTGAAGAATCTATAGATTTATATCTCGGCTTCTAATGCAGACGACTTCTGTAATATGGAATCGCGGGGGTCTTTTTTTTATTTATTTTTTTTGTTCTGAATTCTGGAAATAAATTATAAGGCCGTTCGCAGGAGCGGAAACCCCGTCTTAAGCTGACACCTTTTCATTATTTTATTCAGGAGAAGAAACTGAAAAAGGAGCCCCAACATCGTTCGGCTGTGATTCACAGTATCCCGAATCTCAAAACCGATCCTCTGGATTCCTCGAGTTTAGATTACACCGATGACGCCCTGAATGGAAGATCATCTTGGAGGAGGAAGAAGATAAAAAAGTTACGTGATCGCCATAGAAAGAAGAAATTGAGAAAAGAAAAGAAATCTAAGAATTGGTTGAAATTCGATGGTATGTGCTCGAGTAGAGAAGAATAGGTCAAAATTATGGGGAGGCTTTGTTAGACTGGTTATGAAAATGACCAGTTGCTAGCCAGAAGCCTTCCCCACGAGCAGATGACCTCTGCTCCCTCCGATTTCTTTGGGGATTAAGGGAAGAAAGCTTGGATAAGATAGCCTGTGCTGTGAGACTGTCTCGAAGGACCAGTTTAGATTGAAGGGAGGCTGTTGCATGCTGCGGGCATTTTATAGCATCTCACTGGGTTAGGGGCCCAAACAACGGCTAGGAAGTGGATGTTCTAGTGCAACTTAACATCACGCCGGATACATCCAAGTGGGGTTTCACTCTAGGATTACATCCAGGCCGGGTGGTCGTGTCACATCCCCTTGGAAATGACCAGTCTACTTGTTTGGGCTTTAACGTATTCTTCGTTTGTAATGAGGTTTACCAGGTAGGGTAAGATTTGTAGAACCAGGGAAAAAAGGCAAGGGATAGGAAGGATTTTTGTGAAAAGGGTGTTCAGGGTTTAACTTTGAGTTAAGCGTGTTCTTTGTACGAATTTCTCTTCTATTGCGACCCTCAAACCCCATCCGTGTAGACTTAGACCTGGTACCTAAAGGAAGGGTACGACATCATGCCTCAGTGCTCACCGACAGTGCTCATTCTTTTTAGACCTTTGCATTTTAACATTTCTTTCACTTGCTTTACACACACGTTTCATCGGCGGCTAATTTCGTACACTAGTAACTGACCAGCCTTTGCACATTCATCCCAGCTTACCCTCTCTTCCTTCCTTCACTAACCTGTGGTCTCCATCTCTTGTACCAAATCTCCTTCATCTTGCACCCGCCCTACCGTCGTCCCTTTACAATCACCTTTTTTTCCACCCCTTTTGTTGGCCTCCCCTTCTCCTGCCCATGGACATCCCCGATCACGACCCGGAACTAGTCTGGATCAAGAAACCGAACACTCTGACGTAAAGGCGTGGTGACTAACCGCTGAGAAGCCGGTTACCTAGCTGGATCAGTCATCCCGAAAGCTTCAGACGCTTTCTGGGTATTCGCTCACTGATGGCAGCATGTTGACCAAGGGCAACATGTTCTATCATAGGAGAGCACTAGCTAGCCTGATTGGTAGAGAAACGTAGGTGACCCGTTTCGCGGAAGGGCACCTTCTAGCGAATGCGTTGTATCCCTCCGGGATGGCAATGGCAAGTGCCCTTCGCACACTTGATGGCACGCCGCACTCTACCATAATTTTTTGAAAGTAGTAGTTTATGCAAGAGATCTCGTGGACTACTCTATATATGACATCATATTAGAGTGGTCAAGGTCGAACGTGTGATGAGAAACCAGGAAGGGCCTCGACCCCAACCCCTACACTCATCGTCACGTTTACTGTGACTGCCTCCTTGAATCGCTCCTTGCCGGTTGGTATTGCTACCGCGTGAAGGCATTCGTACCACTACCGCGGAGGTGCCACTACTTCAGGCATAGGGATTGCTCCTGTATACGTGCAAAGTCGGGATTAGCCGAAGTCGGTGTAAGTTGCCTCAAGGCCGCCTACGATAAATACAAATCGTGTATGTTATGTGGGAAGAGACTCTCGCGCTTATTTGAAATCCTGTGGTGCCTATCTCATGGAGAATGAAAACCTGAACGTTCAGACTACAAATCGTCTCCGATTTCGAAAAGCTAGAGAGTTGTTCCAGCGCTGCCTAGGATGTGTTATGCCTCAATGTAAAAAAAAGACCCCCTCCCCTCCTGGTTCCCCGTAAGGGGCGCGGCGATTTGCCATCCTGGCAGCCATGCTGACGGGATCCAGCGCTCCGTCCGGCCCCAGCTTAGCCTCTCTTCCTTCCTTCAGATAGCCCGATTTCTCCCCTACCTCGTCGCTTTTCATACAACCTCTCCCACAACTTTCTCTGGTCAGCCTCTAATTTCACAGGGTAGAATGCTGACTTTCTTCTCAAGCCAACCACCCCGGATCGGGGCTGAGGGGGGAGGGGACATTGTTCCCTAACCCCTCAGCTCCGGTTCGGGATGGGTTTTTTTTTTTAAATCTGCTTCATCCCCACCCATACCTTCCTCACATCCCTTTTCATCTCCTCTTCACAATCTATCTTTTTACGTCGCGTCTAAGGTGGAGCCGCCAGGCCACCAGGCGGGAGAGGTGGTCCCAAATGGCGGTGCCTGGCACTGCCAGGCCTATAAGCACCTCTTACAGTGCGAACAACTGCTAGAGGTGATGAGCGATTGCATCCCGTGAAAAAATAGGGTCACCATGCCCAATGATGAGAAACACAAAAATCTCCCCTTAATTCTCCCTGTCACCAACGGAGCCGCCCTCGGGCAGCTCCACCGAAAAAATGGAGGCCTTCCCCCTCTGCTTGCGCAGGGGACCCTCCATATCTCTCTAACCGGAGAGGAGGCTCACTCCTCTCTTTCGCTTACGGGTGTAGGGGACTCCCCTTCACCCCCTTCTCTGGAGGTGCTCTCGGACACCTTCCTTTTCCAGCGGCAGTCCCATCTGTTCTTTCCAAGGGGACTGCCAAGAAAGACAGCAGGCAGCCCTTAGCCAGCCGCTCCACATCGAAGTGGCTCGGGAGGGCAAACCCCCTTAGGGGGGAGAGGGAAGGCAGGCCCCTTCGGTCGCTTCCCTCAAAAGACCTGCTGGCAAGAATATTGAGCCTTGCCGGGGTCAAGGTCTGTGCCTCCCCACACAAGACTAGTGACGATACTGCCAACGGGACCTGTAATGTCTTGGGGGGGGGGGATGGCCAACTGGAGGCCCCCCCTGAGATAGACATGGTCCTTGAGGAAACCCAGCCTCAGACGGTAGGGCCTTCCATCGGGGGGAATCCGGGCTCGGTTCAAAGCACCGAACCCGAATCCGCCCCTATGCAAGGTCCTCCTCAAACGGCTTGGGTTTCCGAAGCAGTACAAGGAGGGGAGGGATCTCCTCCGACCAGTGCCCCCAAGACTACCAGGACCTTCTCTATTTCGGAGAAGGACCTGGCTGAGGCCGGTCCATCTGGCCTGGGGGCTCCTTCCGGCGGGTTCATTCCCCGCCATCCTCTCCAAAAAAGAAAGACTAAAAAGACCCGGAGCTCCTCTCCATCCACGGGGGCGGATGGGGCTCCTGCCAAGCCAAGATCGGCACATCCGGCCCCTCTGCTTCCCCGGTTGCGGAGCCCTTGACCAAGACGAAAAGTGCACAGGGCAGAGCCCCGAGGACATCGGGGCCCCTCATTCAGAGGTTACCTGGCGTTTTCGAGCCCGCTGGCTTCAAACGCTTCCTCGTTATTCGATCCACTGATGGCACCATGTTGGCCAAGGGCAATATGATCCATCAGATGAGAGGATTAGCTAGTGCAATTGGTAGAGAGCCGAAGGTGACCCGTTTCTCAGACGGGAGCCTTCGGGCGAATCCCGCTGAGGTGGCCAAGATAAGTGCTCTTTGGACACTTCATGGCACCCTGGTGAGTGTGACGCCGCACTCCACCATGAACTTTGTGAAAGCAGTAGTTTATGCGAGGGAACTCGTTGACTACTCCATTGAGGACATCACCTTAGAGCTGGCCGACCATGGGGCGGTCAAGGTCAAACGTGTGATGAGAAAACAGGGAGGGGCCTTGAGACCCACCCCTACACTCTTTGTCACGTTCGACTGACAAGGTGACCTGAGTCGGTGCGTGCTGGTTGGTAGCGCTACCGCGTGAAGGCATTCGTGCCACTGCCGCGGCGGTGCTATTACTGTCACCGCTTCGGCCATACGAATCGATCTTGTAGACGTGCAAAGTCGGGGTCACCCGAAGTCTGTGTAAATTGCTCCAAGGCCGCACACCATAAGTCTAAATCATGTGTGGCCAAGTGTGTCAATTGCGGAGAGCCGCACCCTTCTTCTTCGAAGCAATGTGGTGCATATCTCCTTGAGAAAGAAATCCTGGCCGTTCAGGCCCAGGATCGACTCTCATTCCGCGAGGCAAAGGACTTGGTCCACACCCAGCCCCGGCTAAAACCAGGGTTCCCCCCTCTCTCCCCAGCTTGACCGCTTCCCGTAAGGCGAAATGGCCATCTTCCGGGGCTCCTAAAGCTATCCTCCGAAAGGAGGACAGCAACAAAGGAGCTTCGTCTCCTTCGCCCATGTCTAGTGGTGGAGCGAGTGGCTCGGAGACGGTGGTTCCTCGACAAGAGGGCCCCCCGCCTCCGAAGCCGCAACGCCCGCCTAAGGTTTCGAAGCGGAGGGAGGAAAAGACTCGCATGGCGAGCCCAACCTCCCCCAATAAGTCCTCGAAGGCGACAGCGCCTTCAGTGCTTTGTCCGGCCAACAACGCCCGGGGTTCTGCCCTCGGGAAGCGTGCGGCCATTCCCGGGAGGGTCTTCTGTTCGAGGAGGGCCCCCGTGTCTCCTCCGAGCTAGGCCTGAAGGGCATATTCCTTTAATGGAATTACCGTGTACTCCGGGCCAACTGGGAGGAGCTGCGGAGGCTCGTCTCGTCCCGTTCCCCGTTAGCTATTTTTTTGCACGAGACCATGCTAGGCGCGTGCCCCCCGCCCGCCCTCCCGGGGTATAAGGGTCTTGCGACCCCACCACCGCGGGATGGCCGAGCTGGGGGTTGCGCGGTTTACACCCGGCATGATGTCTCCGTTCTTCCTTTCTCTTTAGATAGCTCCTTACTGGCAGTGGCTGTGCAGCTGCACCTGGATATGAGGGAAACTATCATTTCTGCGTACATTCCACCGTCAGCTGACTTAGACGCGGGGGACTTCCGCCGCGTCGTGGCACGGTTGCCGTGGCCCTATCTCTTGCTTGGAGATCTGAACGGCAGGCATCCTCTCTGGGGAGATTACTCCATAAATCCCAGGGGACAAGTCCTTGCCGGTCTGATCGAAGAGCTTGAGATGGGTGTCCTAAACGTGGATGAGTTTACGCATCACTGTCCGAGAACCGCTTCATTTTCTTGCCTTGACCTATCTTTGTGCTCTTCGGATGCACAGCCTGATTTTGATTGGGAGGTGGTCGATGACCTCCATGATAGTGATCACTTTCCCATTCAAATATCATTTTCAGGGCAACTGCCGCCTGAGATCCCACCTCGGTGGTGCTTGGCACGGGCGCGGTGGCCTACATTTCAGGAAATGACTGAATTTTCTATCTCAGTCGAGGAGTTTAGGTCGGTGGATGATGCCGTTGCGTTCTTCACCGGCAACCTCATTGCCGCGGGCCTGACTACTATTCCTAGGACGTCTGGCTGTTTTGCACTCCGACCACTTCCATGGTGGTCGGCCAAGTGTGAGACGGCCCTTAAACAGAAGCGTTATGCCTACATGCGCTATAAGCGCCGCCCGAACGATTTCACTGTCGCTGAATTTCGTCGGGCTAGGGCTAGGTTCCGGTATATTTGGAAGCACGCCCGCCGCTCTTCTTGGCTGGCATACGTGTCTTCACTTAACGGGAAGACCCCTTTAGCAGAGGTGTGGAGGCGAGTCAAAAGGATTCGGGGCAAGTTCTCGCAGGACCCCCCTCCCGTTCTCCAGGAGAGTGGGACCGCAATCTCGGACCCCACGTCCGTGGCAGAATCCTTCGTGACCGCTTTTTCTACATTCTCTAGGCTAGATGCTGCTCCGCCAGCATTCAATGCACTTAGTGATGTCGCGGAAGGCCGCGGGCTGGACTTTACCTCCAGAGGCGGAGAACCCTTCAACGACAGGTTTACTGGGAGTGAGTTGCGCTCCGCTCTCGCTTCGTGCGCGGACACCGCCCATGGTCCCGACGATATCCCGTACGCCATGCTTCGACACCTGGGTGAGCGAGGCATGGCATTTCTGTTAGATTTGTTCAACAGGATCTGGGTGGAAGGTCTTCTCCCAGACTCCTGGCGAATCGCTACTTTGCTCGCCTTTCGGAAAGCGGGGAGAAATCACTCTACTCCGACTGGTTTCCGCCCAATCTCCCTAACCTCTTGCGTGTGCAAGTTGATGGAGAAATTGGTAAATGTGAGAATAGCCTTTTTCTGGACAGCGGAGGCCATCTGTCTTTTGCACAGTGCGGCTTCCGCAAGTTTCACTTCACGTCAGATGCTCTGCTCCGACTGGAAAATGAGGCCTGCGAGGCTTTCCTTCGTAGACAGCACTACGCCACGGTGTTTTTCGATCTGGAGAAGGCTTATGATACCGCATGGCGATACGGTATCATGGAGACTCTCCACACGATGGGGGCGAGGGGACGCCTCCCAATGTTTATAGCTGAATTTGTGCGAGATCGTCGATTCCGCGTACGGGTGGGGGAAGCCCTCTCCTGCCCAAAGGAGCAGGAAGAGGGTGTCCCGCAGGGAAGTGTCCTCAGTGTCACACTCTTTGCCCTGAGCATCAACGGCATCACCTCGGTGCTGCCGAAAGATGTTCTCGCTACGCTCTACGTGGACGACCTTTCGATCTCTTTTGGCGCGGCCCAGATGCCAACTCTGGAGTGTCGACTTCAACAGGCATTGAACCGCGTCTCTCGCTATGCCAAAGCGCACAGTTTTCGGTTTTCTTTGGCCAAGACTAAGGTGGTGCACTTCTTCTGCCATCCAGGGCCAAGATTTGTTTCTTAATGGGGTGCGCCTAGATGTGGTGGATCGCACCGTTTCCTCGGTCTTGTATTCGACCGACGCCTCACCTGGGAGGCTCATATTCGCAGCCTTAGGGTCTCTTGTACCCGCGCCATTGGACATTCTCCGTTCCGTGACGTTCAGCGCTTGGGGCGCTGATAGGGCTACTGCCCTACACTTTTTTATCGATCTTTTGTTCGTTCGAAGCTCGACTACGGATGCGTGTTATATGCATCCGCAGCCAAGCGTTTATTGCAGAAGGTGGATTCGATCCACCACACCGGCCTTCGCCTTGCGACCGGTGCCTTCCGCACTTCCCCCATTGAGAGCCTGTTGGTCGATGCTGGGGAGATGCCACTTTTTGTGCACCGCGTGCAGTGCATCACTCGCCTTTACGCGCGAGCCCGGCGCCTCCCTCAGTCGCTAACAGCTTTCTCTGCATCCGCAGCTGATCTCGACGGTGCCTATGCCGCCGAGAGACGCCAGTCATACCCTAAGCGCTTTGGGTTTAGGGCCAGGAAACTCCTTCGAGAGCTAGATATAGCTTCCTGGTTCTGCCCAGGACGCCACCCTGGAGGGTACCACATTTGGCTATTTGTCGCCACGCCTCTGCTGCCAAAGCTTGTACGGCGCCGGGAGTATTGCGTTCGACCTTTTTGGAGCACACCTCGTGTCACGCTGGAACCGTGCCAGTGTATACGGATGGCTCCAAGTCCGAAGAGGGGGTCGGCTTCACGCCGTATCCCCTCCGTTTGAAGTCAGCGGGGCTCTACCAGTCGCTGCGTCTGTCTTCACGGCCGAGCTGGTGGCAATACACCACTCGAGCCGGGAGATTACGCGACGTGCCCGGTTCGGAGACCGGATTGTGATCTATAGCGACTCACAAAGCGCCCTGAGTGCTCTCGGGGCATTAGAATCTCCGCATCCCCTGGTTCGCGATATCCATGACGACACGGTTTTGGCGAGCCGGGCAGATGTCGAGATTATCTTCTGCTGGGTTCCTGGACATGTAGGAATTGCGGGGAATGAGCGCGCCAATGAGGGTGCCAAAGAGTCCGCGAGGACTCTGCGACCGTACCAGCGTTTCGTTCTTCCTCACACCGACTACATGGCAGGAATACGGGCAGCTCTTCGGACTGCTTGGCAAAGAAGATGGGAGACGGTCGAAGGGAACTTAAAGTTGCGTGCCATTGCGCCGCGACTGTTTCCATGGACCTATCCCCCAATGCCACGACGGCTTCAAGTTGCTTTCTGTCGTCTCCAAATCGGGCACACTCGTGTAAGGCATCGTTATCTGATGGAGCGCTCGCCTGCGCCCTATTGTGACGACTGCGTCGTCCCCTAGACTGTTCGGCACATTCTTGTCGAATGTCCCAGTCTGGGTGATCTTTGCGCACGTTACCTGTCCCGGTACCGGGATGGGTGGGGTCGCTACCGCCTGTCCCTTGTACTTGGGACGAGTTCGTGCACATTGACTTGTTGACTTTTGGGGGGAAGCCGGGCTTCTCTCCTTTATTTAAGTAGGTTCTATTTTTTTTTATTTTTCTTTGTAGGTTGCACGCTCCTGCACCGGGGTGAGGGGGACCTTTCCCCGATGCCGGAGATTGCTTCCTAATTTTTTAGTTTTTCCAATATTTATCATTGTTATTTTTTCATAATATATTTTAAAGTAGCCTAGTTCTAGGCTGTCGTATTTCCGGCGACTTATGCCCAAGTGGGCAGTCGCCACATGGACTCTAAAGGGAAAAAAAAAAAATCCCCTCCTGGTCGCTTCCAGGCCTATAAGCCTGGAAGCGACCTCTTCGCCTTGGACCTGACTACTAATCCAAGAACGTCTGGCCGTTTTGTACTTCGACCGCTTCCGTAGAGGTCGGCCGAGTGTGAGACGGCCCTCAAACAGAAGGATATAAGCGTTATGCATACATGAGCTACAAACGCCGCCCGAACGATTTAACTGTCGGGTGAATTTCGTAGATCTATGGCTAGGTTCCAGTATGTTTTGAACCACGCCCGCCGATATTTCTGGCGGACATACGTGTCTTCACTTAACGGGAAAACCCCCTAGCATAGGTGTTGAAGAGAAGGAAAACTATTCGGGGCAAGTTTTCGCACGCCCCCTCCCATTCTCCACGAGAATGGGGCCACAATCTCAGAGCCTGCGTCTGTGGTGGAGTCCTTCGCAACCAGTTTCTCCGCATTCTCTAGCCGGGATGCTGCTCCGCCAGCATAAATGTGCGTAGTTATGTCGTGGAAGACTGCCAACTAGACCTTACCTCCAGAATCGGAGAACCCTTTTGCTACAGGTTTATATTGAATTAGTTGCGTTCCGCTCTTGCTTCGTGCACGGACACCCCCTGGACTCTGTCCTGCACGCCATGCTTAGACATCTGGGTGAGCGAGACATAGCCTTCCTATGAGATTTGTTCAACAGGATCTGGGGAGCGTGTCATTCCTGGTGAATCGCTAGTGTGCTAACTTTTCGCAACCCGGGGAGAAATCACTATACTCCGGACAGTTTCCGCCCAATCCCTCTAACCTCCTGCGTGTAAAAGTTGATGGCGAAATTGGTAAATGTTGACTTGCCTTTTTTATGGCAAATGGATGCCTAATGTCTTCCGCACTGCGCGGTTTCCACAAGCTCTACTCCATGTTGGATGTTCTGCTCCGACTGGGAATTGCCCTCTGAGAGTCGTTCTTTCGTAGATAGCAGTACGTCAAGTTTTTTTTCCCATCTGGAGAAGACCTATGATACCACATGGCGATAAGGTATTATGAAGACTCTCAAAACGAGGTGGACGAGTGGATAGCTCCTTATCTTTATTTCAAACTTTTTGCGAGAACGTAGATTCCATGTAGGGTGGGGTGTGCCCTCTCTGACCAACCGGAGCAGGAAGAGGCCGTCCAGCAAGGAAGTGTCTTCATTGTCGCACTATTTGCCCTGAGCATCAACGCCATCACCTCGCTGCTGCCGGAAGATGTTCTCAGTAGGCTCTACATGGATGACCTTTCGATCTATTTTGTTGCGGCCCAGATGCCAACTATGGAGTCACTACTTCAACTAGCATTGAACCGCGTATCTCGCTATGCCCAAGCACACAAGTTTAGTTTTTTCTTGGCAAGACTAGGATGGTGCACATTTTGCCACCATCCAGGGCTCCACCCTGACCTGGACTAGTTTCATATTAGGGTAACCTGAAAATGGTAGATTTGCATCATTACGTTGGGCTTGTTTTTGACTGACGTCTCACTTGGTAGGCTTATGGTCTCTTTTACCCGCGTCATGGTACATTTTTCGTTCTGAGACTTTCAGTATCTGTTTTGTCGATAGGGCTACTGTCTTACTTTTATATCGATCCTTTGTTCGTTCTAAGCTTGACTACGGATGAGAGTTTTATGCATCCGCAGCCGAGTATGTATTGCGGAAGGTAGACTCTATCCACCACACCGGCTTCCGCCTGGCGACTGGAGCCTCCCGCACGTTCCCTATTAAGAGCGTATTTTCGATGATGGCGAGATGCCACTCGCTTTGCGCCGTGCACAGTACAGTACAGTACAGTATTTGTCTGTACGCGCGAGGCCGGTGCCTCGCTCAGTCGCCAACAACTTGCTCTGCATCCGCAGCCGATCTTGGTGCTTATGCCGCCGAGAGACTTTAGGAACTTCGTTCGAGAGCTTGGTGTAGCTCCCGGGCCGCTGATGACCCTGGTTCTGCCCTTGACTCTGCGTCTGTCTTCACGGCTGAGCTGGTTGCACTACACCACTCGTTATGAAAGATTACGCGCCTTGCCCGGTTCGGAGACCGGATTGTGATCTTTTGCGACTTACAAAGCGCTCTGAGTACTCTAGGGAAAAATGGAATTTTTACACACCCTGGTTCGCAGTATCAGTGAAGCAACGGTCGCTGCGAGCCGGTTGGATGTTCAGATTATCCTATGTGTTCCTGAACATGTGGAATTGTGGCGAATGACCGCCGATGAAAGCGCTAAAAGGTCCGCGAGGAATGGGCGACTTGGCCAGTGTTTCGCTCTCAAACACCGATAACATGGCAAGAAACAGGGCATCTTTCCTGACTGCGATGCGATTGTTCCCATGGACCTAAACCCCAATACAACGACGGTCCCAGGGTGCTAACTGGGCACACTCTTGGGACGCACCGCCATTTGACGGAGCGTTCACCTCGCTTTACTGTATCGACTACGTTGTCTCCCAGACTGTTTGGCACATTCTTCTTTAATGTCCGTGTCTGGGTGATCTTCGCGCCCTTTACCTGTCCCGGTACCCAGAGGAGCTGGGTCGCTACTGTTTGTCCCTTGCACTCGGGATGGGTTCGTGTACACAGACTTGAAGATTATCTGGCTTTTTTGCTTTTGTTTTTGTTTGCCTTTTCGTTTTTTGCTTTGTTTTTTATATTTTTAATTGGTTTTTGCCTTTTTATCTAAACTAGTATTAGGATATAACTGTGTTTACGGCGAGTTGTACCCTAGTAGCCAGCCACCAGATGGCCTTAAAAAAATGGTATTGTTTTCGATTACGCCTCACTCGTAGGCATATTTTGCAGCATTAGTCTCTCTTGTAGCCGCACCATTGACATTATTCATTCCGTGACGTTCAGCCCTTGGGGCGCTGATACGGCTACTGCTTTACTATTTTATATCTCCTCTGTTCGAATCCCAGTTTTACGTATCTGGCGGCAAGTGTGTATTGCGTAAGGTGGACACGATGCACCGCACCGGCCTCCACCTGGCGACCGGTGCATAAGCACTGCCCCTATTGAGATCCTGCTTGCCGATGCTGGGGAGATGCCACTTGCTCTGTGTATATTACGCGCATAGTGTCGCCTCCGGTGTTTGCTCTGATTCTCGCCAGGACGCAACCCTGGATGGTAAAACTTTTGTCCACGTTTTGCCCCGCCTCTGCACCCAAAGCTTTTAGAGCACTGGGGTCGATTTTTTAGGACACGCCCTGTCACGGTTGACTCTAAATGCAAACGGGGTCGGCATTCACGCGTTCTCCCTTTGTTTGAAACCAGCGGATATCCAACAGTCGCTCTTTCTTATCGCCCCAGCTGGCTGCAATACACCACTCGGCACGGGAGATCACGCGTTGTGCCCGGTTCCGAGCCAGAATTTCGATCTGTAGCGACTTCCAGAGCTACCCGAGTGTCCGCGAGAATGTGATCTCTCTACCCACTCGTTTGTGGTATCCGTGACGCCATGGGTGCACTCAGTCTGGATGATGTCGAGATTGCCTTCTGCTTTGTTCCTAGACATGTAAGGGTTGGAAGAAATGATGGCGCCTAACAGTCCGCAAAAACTGGCCGGTCGCTCCAGCCACTTTGCCACTCTAACTAGGTAGTAGGAATGAGGTCAGCCCTTTGGGCTACCTGGCAAAGGAATTAGAAGACGGCCTGCCAGCCGATCTTTAAGGTTGCATGCCCATTGCCCATGCATCATGTCTTTTCGACTGCTTCAAGTAGTTTTCTGCCTCCTCTGATTGTGTCACTCTCGGCGGACGGAGTGCCGCCTCATCGACCTCTATCAGGCACCGTACTGGACAGCACATTCTTTTAGAGTTCCAAGGCTGCAGGAGCTTCCCGCACGTTAGCTGGTTCGGTGCCGGGATGAGTGCTGTCTCTACCGCTTGTCCGTGCTACACGTAACGAATTTGTCCACTCCCGATTCTGATTTTTTTTTTTATTCTTGGCAGTAGTTTGCCTCGTATATCTTGCATAGCTTTGGGGGTACATGCTCGGACATCACTTAAGTGGGCCTGCCCATGTTTTTTTTTGTTTACTCTTAAATACTTTTTTAACTTTCAGCGAGTCTTCATAATACTGCTTAAACCCATAGTTCTTGCAGTCCCGAAGAGACTCACCATCTCTCTTGTGCTTAGCCTCAACCATCGGAAGGGAAGGAGCCTACCTATGGCGACATAACTTGCCTTTCCTTTTTTTGTCTTTTTGAGGTTTTATTTTGTTTCGCGTTATTGCGTTGCTTTTTATCGCTTTTGCAGTCGGTTGTCAGTGGAGATCCCCCTTAAAAAATGAGGGTTAAATTTAAAAAAATCTTATTTATTTGTTTAGACTTTTTGGTCTTTTTTTAATTCTATGAGATTGGTGAATTATGACGCGTTTTTTTTGGGGGGGGGCGAGACGGTTTCATTAATACTTTGAAGGAATATTCTAGAGGTTTTGAAACGTCGATGAAGTTTAGATGGTATGCAAAGGAGGGTAAGGCGTTGGCTTCTTGCGTCTACATACCCTTTGTTGTGGGGACCAATCGGTCACCCACCCATCTTCTAGCTGAATGCCCTCATTTCGACATTCTCCGGTCGTCCTAATTTCCGACCCTTTTAACTCTCTCTCATTTTTAAAAAAAATTATCACATGGTTGTCTTCTCCCTCTTTTATAACCAATTTTCCTCGTTCTTTTTGCGCTGCCATTTAGAATTCATTTGGATTGGGCAGCTACCCAACTACCTTAAACCTCTACATACCTTCTATGATTTATTTCAATCCTGTGCTATTCGGGCATGAATACACCATTAATAATAGATGACTACTATTGGAATATCAACTTTTTCAGCGTACAGTAATGGATGGCCGAATGATCCTTTTTCTGGTACTACCAGTCTAGAACACAGCATTCGACTCCCTCGAAAAAGTCGACACAGAAAAGGAGGGAAGAAGCAAAGACGAAGAGATAAACGGCGACAAAAAAGAAAGAGGCGAAAGCAAAGAAGATTATCCAGAAATCGGTTCAAGAATCAAATTTCTCCATCGATCTCGACCAATTTTTAGCGCATTTCCACCACCAGTTTTAGGTGATTTATATACTCTTGCAACCGAGCTTCCATGATACTCATATGTGTATAGTATATTATGTAGATATGAGATGCAATCTTTCGTATATAAATGATTTTAACTTTATGTTGTACTTAATGTTGTTTATCCGTAGCTCATCGGTTAGGAAGGAGAGAAGTTTTTTTTTCTGGTTTGGTCTAGTCCATTCGTTAGTTGCTTTCTCATGCTAAGTTTATACTTATGTTCATTGTAATGAAACGTGGTTCTGTATGCTTTAATTGATTACATGCAACATTATTTTTACTTAATTGCCGAATATTATTTAATTATTTAGAGGCTTAAATTGTTACGTATTTATTAATCTGCGCAGTGTTTTTTTAGATGCGGTGGATCGGACAGAACGTTCCAGTCATTTTATAATTAAAATGAACTAGGTGTTAGGAAGGTACGTGTATAGCCTATTAGTACAGAAATAGTTCAGTTTGTGATGGATTTAGTCATTTTGAGATTGAAGCGAGATAATGGTAGTATATCTTTAACTGATCTTCATGTTTGCCATATCAATATTAACGAAAGGAGAGTTTAATGGGTTTAAGGGCCACTGATTTTAGCGATTGTATTAAGAATCAATCAGTTTACTGCAAAACTTGCATAGTATAGACAAAGTCCAGTATACCATGCGCCAATTGATAAATGCAAGTGGAATGAGCTAGTTTTTCAAGTGTTAAATTCGAACAAAGTTGAAAAACTGCCGTTAATCGTCAACTTGACAAAGTTGACAGAAAATAAAAATAATATGTGAAGCTTCTTTCTCATTCTCTCTTGCTAGAGTAATACGTCAACTAATCAATTGCTAGCGAATTTAAAATGCGAGAAAGGATGTAGTTAATTTTTCAACGAGTAAAAACACTTTTTGAGACAAATGGTAATTCCTATCAGTATTTATATAATAAGTAGATTTCTCCCTGCATTAGGGGGGCTTTTAAAATACCGTGCCTCTTAGGATAAATAAACAAACTACAGTGATAAACGAAGACCGTTCCCTGTATTTTACTCGATTTAATATAAAAAATGAATTTAATTGGTGTTGGATCCAAGGTAGGGTGGAAGATAATGGCCGTTAAGCGTTTAAAATTAGTCGTTGACGTGATATTTTCGTAAGCTGCGATGGTCTCCGATTTTTAGTTGCTACATTAAAAATGAAGACAAATATATATTGAGAAAGATTGGCATATCCTTTGATCCTTTTGTTAGGTTAATTACGTCACCCGGTCCTTTTCAACCATAGACGAGCTCTCCTGCTCCGATAATGAAATATGCATAAAGATTAGAAAGATAATCACTGAGAAGCCTGTGGAAACTAGAGGCCGGGCTTCATATGGTGAGGATGGGCTGGAATAGCAGGAAACTCTTTCATCACGTTCTGGGAAGGAAGAGTGGTAGGATGTATGCGCTAAGAGGGAAGTGGATGAAGAGAAAGTTTTGATTGTACGTTTGGATGGAGCTGCCTACGTCCGTGCGTCCACCTATAGTCGGCTAGCTCCCTACCTACGCTTTTGTCTGCTTTCTGTGATTGAACTCGGAACCTAGGCCCTAAGAAGTCCAACGTTGGCTTTACTCACTAGACTAACGAGACCTCTTATCATTCTTGGTGATGAAAAGTAGTTATCCGTCCTAACGAGTTGGCTGACTATGACCTTAAGATGCTTCAGTCATAGCCAACGGATCTGACACCCATATACAACGGCGGAATTCGAATAAGAGAAACGACGACTCATCTGGTTCATCGGCCATAATCGGGCAGCCTCTGGACCCGACTCGGACAAGCCTCGAGAATCTCTAATGGACTCTTCTCCTGTTGCTGAATATTCTCTGCCCTCAAGCCCGTCTCGCCCTTCAAGGACGTTGGCCCTAGGCCCTTTAACGGTCCAAACGGTAGCAGAAATCCACCCAGTTCCTAGTATTTTGCCCAGATCGCCTGCTCCACCCACTCACCCTCTTGCTCAGGATCCAATGGAAGGAGATGATATGCCAACATCACCATCCACAGTTGTTGGATCAATCCCTCAGACATCGAAAGACCCCTTGGCCCATGATACCGGGTCTACTGTCCGAAAATCTCTTCTAGACCTTCTGATTCCGCCTGGCTATGCGCCCCAGTTACAGGCAGGGACCTCGGCCGGTTCCTCGAAACCATCGGGCACACTCCCTGTCACTGCTCCTTCCAAGATCTCTTACCCTGTTATCGCAGGCTCTTCGAAATCTGCTCTTTGGGACGCACCTCAAACATAACCTCCGCCACAGAGGAGAAAAAGATATCCACAGTGGCATCTAACCGTCTCTCATAATGTCATCCATTTTACAATGGAATTGTCAAGGTGCTCTTCCCAAGTGGGAAGAACTCGTAAGTTCTTTTGACGACTCCACCCCGCTGTTATTTGTCTTCAGGAGCACAAACTGGAGGGTACGGGGCCTTTTCCGGTGGTACCTGGTTTTCGTATTTTCAACTCTTGCTCCTGTCGGGGGAGCTCGTCTCATGGTGGGGTCAGTTATCGTTTCGTCATCCCACCATGTATCTCTCCTCCCGTTTCTCAATACTCTCCAAGCTTTTGCAGTGATGGTTTTTCTTGACAAGTCTTTTAACGGTTTTTTCTATTTCCCTTCCTCTTTCTTTACCATTGTCAAGACCCGACCTTTTAAAATTCCCTTCTCCGTTTTTATTATTCGACGATTTTAATGCCCGTCACCCATATTGAAGCGAAATCACTCGGAATGCCAAAGGCAGTGTTCTAGTCTCTTTCATTATTGTAAACACCGGCGATTTTACCTCGTATCATGTCCAGACGGATTCTTTTAGTTGCGTTGACCTCTTTATATTCCCCAGATTGCCTCATTGAGTTTCGATGGTCAGCCCTTGATGATGGGAGTGACCACATCCCTATTATTTTGTCGGCCGTTCATCCTAGCGCTCATACAACGATGCCTCTCAAGTGGGAATTAGCCATGCAGATTGGGAAGGTTTCCGACAGGAGTCTTTCGCAAGTGCCTCCTTGGGGACCTTCAATGGTGTGGACGCAGTAGTGGTGTACTTCACATCGATTATCTACACCGTGATTCCACAGAGGCCACGCGTAACGGAGCACTCAACAGTGCTTTGGTAGACCTCGGAATATGCGATAGCTGTCAAAAATTACAAGTTAGCCCATGCCCGATTCCGAAAGAACCCAACCTTGTGCAATAAGGGTGACCGAAACCGAGCTCGGGCGCTTCCGCAAAGAACCCTTCCTCAGGCTCACCGAACTTCATGGCGCCGCTACGTTTCATCAATTTACTATGACCCCTACCGCAAAGTCTGGAAGATGATTAACAAGATCTGGGGTAATTATGCTGACCACAGTATACCCCACTCAATTTACAGGGATCCTTACCCCGTAAGGGCCACGGCGATTTGCTTTCCTGGCCGTCATGCTGACGGAACTCTGCGCCCCGTCCGGCCCCAGCTTAGCCTCTTCTACTTCTTCTGACGCCCTGTTACCCTGCTTCCTCACTTTCCATACAACCTCTCCCACAACTTTCTCTAGTCGGCCTCTAATTTCACAGGGTAAACGCCAACCAGCTTTTTCTCAACCAACTATCCCGGATCCGGGCTAAGGGGACAACGCTCCCTTACCTCTCAGCTCTGATTTGGGGTGGTAAGTTTTTAACAACCTGTTTCATACCCACCCCACACCTTCCTCACATGGCCATCCCACACCTTCCTCACATACCCTTTCTTTCTCCTTTCACAGCCTATCCATTTTTACGTCGTGCCTAAGGTGGAGCCGCAATGCCGATAAGCCGCCGGGTCACTAGGCGGGAAGAGTGGACACAAAAGAAGGGACCGGTTATACCGGCTCCGTGTTCACCTCTCGCAGAGCAGGTTACTGCATGGGGTGATGAGCGTTTGCTTCCCGGATCATAAAAACAGGGTCCCCATGCCCATATATAAAAATTCTCAATCTAACACTTCCCCATTACCTTTCCCTGTACAATCGACGGAGTCGCCTACGGGATGCTGAAGTGAAAAAATGGAGATCTCCCAGCCCCTGTGCTTTCGCAGGGGCTATCGGTTCGTGCGCCCTAACGTCCTGCACTTGCGTTAAGTCTACAGTGGGTCACTGTACGTACCACTCCTCTCTTCCCCGACGAATGCTGGTTCAACGGCGGACAAAGAGAGAAAAGGTACCATAAGGGCGATCCAGGATTTCGGGAGGAGGGGGGGGGGGATGGCCACAGGGAGGTCCACCCTGAAGTGTACTTGTTCCCTGAAATGACCCAGCCCAAGATGGTAGAATCTTACATGGGGTCGAACCTGGGATCGGTGCCAAGCACTCAACCCGAGTCCGCCCCTGTGGTGATCTCCTACCTAGGCTGGTTCTCCTGAGACAGCCAATACATTCTCCATCTCGCAGAAGGATCTTGCTGAGGCTAGTCTATCCGGCCTAGGCGCTCCTGCCGGCGAAGGAAAGAGGAAAGTTCTTTCCCAGCCGCCTCTCCTAAAAAGAAAAAAACAGGAACAAGACTAAAGAAACTAAAGACTTTGCTGTCTCCAGGGAGCCACGGGAGTGGACGGGTCCGCTGCCGTTTCGGTAAACGACCAAGTGAAGATCGGTAAGTCCGGCTGCGGTACTCCCACGGGGGAGGAGTCCCCGTCCAAGACGAAAAGTGCAAATGCGCAGAGCGGAGCCTCGATTACGTCATGGCCCCTCATTTAAAGATTGCCTGGCGTTATCGAGCCCGCTGGCTTCAAACGCTTCCTTGTTATTCGCTCCACTGATGGCAAAATGTTGGCTAATGGCAACATGATGCATCAGAAGAGAGCTATAGCTAGCGTGATTATTAAAGAACCAAAGGTGATACGTTGCTCGGACACGACCCTTCTGGAGAATGCGTCGAATCACTCCGAGGCGGCCATGATTAGTGCCCTTCGAACTCTTGAAGGCGTGACAGTGAGTGTAAGGCCGCACTCTATATGAACTTTGTGAAACGAGTAGTTTTTTCGAGGTAACTCGATGACTACTCCATAGCCGGGGGGGCAGCGGGGCCGGACGTGCCGATCTTGGCTTGGTCGCTTAGCGAAGCAGCAGACCTATCCATCCACGCATCCCCCGCGGATGGAGAGGAACCCTGAGTCTTTGTTGTGTTTTTTGGGTTTCTTTCTTCGTAGGAGAGGAAGGCGGATAATGAACCCGATTTTCCCCTCCGCCGGGATGAGCCCCCAGACCAGATAGACAAGCTTCAACAAGGTCCTTCTCCGAGGTGGAGAAAGCCCTGGTGGTTGCATGGGCACCGGCCGGAGGAGGAGATCCCTCTCCTCCTTGTACTGCCTTGGAGACCCTAGCCGTTTGAGGAAGACCTTGCATAGGGGCGGACTCAGGTTCAGCGCTTGGCCCCATGCAACGGATTCGCACCCATGGAGGGCCCTACCGTCTGAGGCTGGGTTGCCTCAAGGACCATGTCTATCACAGGTCCTATTTGCAGCGGTGTCACGAGTCAAGTATAGGGAGGCACAGGCCTTGACCCCAGCTAGGTTTAAAATTCGAGCCAGCAGGTCTTTTGAGGAAAGCGGCTGATCGTCTCTGTCTTCCCTCCGCCCCCTAAGGGGGTTTGAACTACCGAAATGTTTCAATGGGGAGCACTCGGGTATGGGCTACCTACTGGCTTTCTGGGCCGTCCCCTTGGAAAGTAAAGGGAGGACTGCCGCTGGCAAGAGGGAGGCACCCGAGGTCACCTCCTCACAAGGGAGTGAGGGGAAGTCCCCTACACACTTAGGCAAAGGAGAGGAGTCAGTCTCCTCTCCGGTCAAAGAATTTTGGAGGTTCCCCTGTGAAAGCACATGGATGGGGGTATCTATTTTTTCAGTGGAGCTTCCCAAAGGCGTCGGGGATGGGGACCCTATTCTTTTCACGGGATGCAGACGTTAATCACCCCTCGCAGTAGCCAGCTCTGCAAGGGGTTTGTAAGGGGTAGGCAGAGCCAGGTTCCGCCATTTGAGGCCACTCCTCCCGCCTGGTGACCCGGCAGGCCTTCGGCATGGCGGCTTCACCTTGGGCACAGCGTAAAAAGGATAGAGTGTGAAGTGAGAAGGAAAACGGATGTAAGGAAAGTATGGGTGGAGATAAAGCAGGTTGTTAAAAACATACCATCCCAAACCGGAGCTCATGGGTTAGGAGAAAATTGTCCCCTCTTACCTCAGCCCTGCTCTGAGATAGTTGGCTGAGAGGAAGATCAGCATCTACCCTGTAAAAATAGAGGCCGACCAGAGAAAGTTGTTGGATAGGTTGTAGGGGAAGTGAGTAAGTAGGTGAGAAACACACGCTGTCGGAAAGAAGGAGAAGAGGCTAAGCTGGAGCCGGACGGGGTGCTGAGTCCCGTCAGTACGTCGGCCAGGAAAGAAAATTGCCGCGCCCCTTAATGGTGAGTGATGAGAAAACAGGAAGGGCCCTCGAGACCCACATCTACACTCTTCGTCACGGTCGAATGTGACAAGTTGCCTGAGTTGGTGGGTGACGGTTGGTACCGCTACCGCATGAAGGCATTCGTGCCACTGCCGCGGAGCTGCTATTACTACCACTACTTTGGTCTTACTAATCGCTCCTGTCGACGTGCAAAGTCGAGTTACCTGAAGTCTGTGTAAGTTGCTCCAAGGCCGCACACGATAAGTCCAAATCGTGGGTGGCTAAGTGTGTCAATTGCTGAGAGCTGCATCATGCTTCTTCAAAGCAATATGTTGCGTATTTCCTTGACAAGGAAAGCCTGGCTGTTCAGGCCAAGGATCCTCTCTCATTTTGCGAGACTGAAAACTTGGTCCTAGCTTGCCCGGGCTGCCTGAGACGCCCTACGCCTCAATGTTAGGAATGACACCCATTTGGATATCTTCTGCGGGTTCTACCAACCCCAGGCGCCTTCTGGTAAAGCTGGCGGCACAAAGGATTCACACCCAGTCCTGGCTAAAACCAGAACTCCCACCCCTCCCGTCTCCAACTTCACCGTTGCCCGTAAGGCGAAAGGAGAACAGCCCAAAAAGAGCATCGGCTCCTACACCCACCCTCAGTGATAGGCTAGGTGGCTCGGAGACAGTGGAATCTCCAAAGCCGCTCGCCTAAGGTTTCGAGGCGGAGGGAGGAAAAGACTCGCATGGTGAGCCCAACTTCCCCCGATAAGTCATTGAAGGGGACAGCGCCTTCAGCGCATTGTTCAGCCATCAGCGCCGGAGTTCTGCCACCGGGAAGCTTGCGGCCATTCCTGTGAGGGTCTTCTCTTCGAAGAGGGCCTCCCTGCATCTCTTCCGAGCTAGGCCTGGAGGGCATATTTTTTCAATGGAATTGCAGCGGTCTGGGCCAACTAGGAGGAGCTGCGGAGACTCGTCTCCTCTCATTCCCCGTTAGCTACTCGTATCATTTTACAGGAGAGCATGCTACGCGCGTATCCCCTGCCAACCCTCCCGGAGTATAAAGCTTTTTTGATCTAACTGCCACGGGATAGGTGCCGGGTGGGAGAATGCGCGATTTACACCTGGCATAATGCCTCTGTTCTTCTTTTCGCTTCAGATACCTCCTTTCAGGCAGTAGTTGTGCAGCTGCACCTGGATAGGAGGTATACTGTTATTTCCGCGTAAATTCCACCATCAGCTGACTTCGACGAGGGGGACTTCCGCAGCCTCGTGGCATGGTTGCCGAGGCCCTTCCTCTTGCTTGGTGATCTGAACGGTGCACAGTCGCTCTGAGGGGACTACTCGATTACTTCCAGGGCTCAAGATATTTTTTTTTGGTCTCTGTATGCAAGCCTGGGCCGCTCTGCATCCTTTTCTGGTCCGCTGCCGCTCGAGAACCTTTTTAGGTGGTGCTTGACGTGGTAGTCCACATTTCAGGAAATGGCTGATTTCTCCGTCTTAGTCGAGAAGTCTAGGTGGGTAGATGAGGCTGTTGAGTTCTTCTACAGCAACCTTATCGCCTTGGGCCTAACTAGCATTCCTGCAACGTCTGTAACGGAATCCTTCGCGACCGCTTCCTCCGCATTCACTAGCTGGGATGCTGCTCTGCCAGCATTTAATGCGCGTCGTGGTGTCGCGGAAGGCCGCCGGCTGGACTTTACCTCCAGAGGCGAAGAACCCTTTAACGACAGGTTTTGAGTGAGTTGTGTTCCGCTCTCGCTTCGTGCGCGGACACCACCCCTGGTCCAGACGATGTCCCGTACGCTATGCTTCCACATTAGGTGAGCGAGGCATGGAATTTCTGTTAGGTTTGTTTAATTCGATCTGGGTAGAGGGTATCCTCCCAGACTCTTGGTGAATCGCTACTGTGCTTGCTTTTCAGGAACTGTGGAGAGATCACTCTACCTTGGCCAGTTTTCTCCCAATCTCTCTAGTCTCCTGTGTGTGCAAGTGGATGGAAAACTTTAAGAATGTTATATTAGTCTTTTTGTCTGGACTGCGACGGCCAAATGTCTTTTGCACAGTTTGGCTTGCGCAAGTTCCACTCCACGTCGGATGCTCTGCTCCGACTGGAAAATGCCGTCTGCAAGGCCTTCCATTGTAGACAGCACTACATCATGGTGTTTTTAAATCTGGAGAAGTCATATGATACGGCATGCCTATACTGTATCATGGAGACTCTCCACACGATTGGGGCGAGGTGACGCCTACTAGTCTTTATATCAGAATTTTTGCAGGAACGTCGATTCCGCGTACAAGTGGGGCAGCCCTCTCCGTCCAAATGAGAAAGAGGGTGTCCCGCAAGAAGTGTCCTCAGCATCACACTCTTTTCCCTGCCCATCAACGGCATCACATTGTTGCTGACGGAAGATGTTCTTGCTACGCTCTACGTGGACGACCTTTCGATCTCTTTTGGCGCGGCAAAGATGCCAACTCTGGAGCTTCAAATCCAACATACATTGAACCTCTTTTCTCTCTATGCTGAAGCGCACAGGCCTCAGTTTTCCTTTGCCAAGAATAAGGTGATGCATTTCTGCCGCCATCCACGGCTCCACATTGACCCAGTCTTGTTTCTAAATGGGGTTCGCCTGGAAGTGATAGACTCGCACCGTTTACTTGGTCTTGTATTTGACCGCCGCCTCACATGGGAGGCTCATTTTCGCAACCTTAGGGCCTCTTTTACCCGCGCCATGGACATTCTCCGTTCCGTGACGTTCAGCGCATGGAGTGCTGTTAGGGCTACTGCCTTACTTTTTTATCAATCCTCTGTTCGTTCGAAGCTCCACTACGCATACGAGTTTTATGAAGCCCAGCCGAGCGTGTATTGTGGAAGGTGAACTCGATCCACCACACCGGCCTTCGCCCTGCGACCGATGCCTTCCACACGCCCACCAGTGAGAGTCTACTTGTCAATGCTGAGGAGATACCAGTCACTCTGTGCCATGCACAATGCATTATTCGCATGTAGGCGCGAGCAGAGCGTCTCCATCAGTCGCTAACAGCTATCACTGCATCGGCCTCTGATCTCGACAGTGCCTATGCCGCCGAGAGATGCCAGTCATACCCTAAGGCCTTGGGTTTAGGGATCGGAAAATCCTTCACCAGCCTCGGAAAGCTCTGGGTCTGGAGGCCAACCTGGTTCTGCCCAGGACACAATCGTAGAGGGTACCACCTTTGCCTATTTTTCGCCACGCCTCTGCTCCCAAAGCTTCTACAGCGCCTGGAGTAGTGCGTTCCGCTTTTTTGTAGCAGACTTCGTGTCACGCTGGAACCTTGCCAGTGAATATTGATGCCTCCAAGTCGCAAGAGGGAAAAGATTCACCGCCGTGTCCCTTCTTTATCAATTCAGTGGGGCTCTACCAGGCACTGCGTCTGTCTTCACGGCCGAGCTGTTTGCAATACACCGCTCGGTACGGGAGATTACGCGACGTGCCCGGTTGGGAGACCGGATTGTGATCTATAGCGACTCACAAAGCACCCTGCTGGCTCTCAGTGCATTGGAATCTCTGCATCCTCTGGTTCGCGTTATCCGTGACAGCACGGTTTTGGCAAGCTGGGCGGATGTCGAGATTATCTTCTGCTGGGTTCCTGGACATGTAGGCATTGCGGGGAATGAGCCCGCAAATGAGGGCGCCAAAGATTCCGCGATGAGTGGGTGACCAGAGGAGCATTTCACTTTTCCTCACCCCGATCACATGGCAAGAATACGGCATGCCCTCCGGGTGGCTTGGCAAAGAAGATTGGAGACGGTTGAGGCAATCTAAAGCTACGTGCAATTGCGCTGCGATTGTTCCCATCGAACTACCCCCTAATGCCGCCACGGCTTTAAGTTTCTTTCTGTCATCTCCGAATTGGACACACTCGCGGAGGCACTGCCATTTGATGGAGCGCTTGCCTTTTCCATATTGCGATGACTGCATTATCCCCCAGACTGTTCGGCACATTCTTGTAATCTGGGTAATCTTTGCGCACGTTACTTGCCTCGGCACCGGGACGAGCGGGGTGGCTACCGCTTGTCTCTTGACCTTGGGACGGATTCGTGCACACAGACTTGTGGACTATATGACTTCTTGTAGGAGGCTGGCCTCCTCCACTTTATTTGAATAGGGTTCGTTTTGAGGGAAGGTGTAGGTCGCCTGTTCCTGCGCCGGTAAAGGCGTGCCTGCCCCAAGCGCAGGAGCGCGCTTTTTTGCGTTTTTGCGGGTTTTTTTGTTGTTGTTACTTTTTTATCCCGTCTTTTTTATCGTTATTTATTTTTATTTTTTCTAATATAGCTTAGTTCTAGGCTATGCTGTGTACGGCGACTTATACCCAAATAGGCAGTCAGCAGATGAGTTGCTAAAAAAAAATAACTTACAGGGATCCTTAGTATATGATAGCCTGGTGGTCAGCAATGCCTTAATCGACTATTTCCGTGCCGTCAGCAATGTCGGCCGTTAAAATGAGGCTTTTATAGCCTATAAATTAAACGAAGAGTCTCATCATCTCAAGCAAACCTTCCGTATATTGCCTTTTCTCCATCCACGAATTGCGTGCTGCGTTGTCACATTGTAGTTCTACAGTACTTCTCCTGGCCTTGACGTGATCCATTTTGATATGATTCGGCACCTCCATCCGCACTATTATTTTCTTACTTGACTTGTAAAACCTTATATGGGTGAAGAGTTTTACCCATCATCAATCCGCGGTGGGATTGTCCTTCCCTTTGTCAAACCGTGCATGAACGGGTTAGACGCAGATCACTACAGCATCATAGCTCTTACCAGCTGTCTGAGTAGGTTGTTAGAGAAGATGGTGTTGGTATGCCTGAACTGGTTCCTAGAAACCAATTACTTAGTGTCTCCATTTCATTGCGGTTTTCGCAAGGGTAATAGTACCCTTCACCTCTTAGTACGTTCCGATGGATATGACGGAAAGCTTTCTCGTCAATGCACCTAGTCTTGGCCATATTTTTCAACATTGAGAAAGCCTACGATACAACGTCTTAAAGAATCTGTATGTTTGGTGTATGAAGGTCTTTTGCCGTCTTTTATTCAAATTTACTTAGCATCTTGATCCACTATGGTGCGTGTTGAAGACAGCTACTCTGACCTGAAACTCCAAGAGGAGGGAGTTCCTCAGAGCAGCGTTTTAAGTGTTTTAGGTTTTGTAATTACGATCCATGATATCATTTCCTCTCTCCCAGAGAGTATCGGCAACCCTGTTCGTCGATGACTTCGCAGTATACTGTTCCTCGCCTCGCCTTCCATCAGCAGCGCGTCTGCTGTAACTGACAGTCGGTGCGGCTTCGAAAAGTCCACAACTTTGGGTATTCCGCTTTTACACGAGCAAAACCAAGACAATGTATTTCCACCGGGGTAGAGGGGCTCTTGTTTCGTTACCTATCTCCCTACAAGGTGTGAAGATAGAGTTCGTCTCTGAGTTTCAGTTTCTGGGCGTAACTCTTGATCCCAAGCTATCCTGGTTACTACACCTACACCGTTGTCGAATCGGCTGAGTAGGCTCTAGACATTTTTAAAGTCCTCTCCCACACGTCGCGGGGGCAGTGATCGTTAAACACTGTAGTCACTATACACTACCCTCGTCCAATCCGAATTGGACTATGGGTACCAAGTTTGCTCCTTGGCTTCCTCCTTAGCCCTTAAAATGCTGAATCCCATTCGAACCATGGAGGTCGTCTTTCCATTAGAGCCTTCCGCACTTCTCGCTTCAACAGCCTCTACTGTAAGAGTGGGGTGCTTTCCTTGCCCTATCATCGACTCCATGCAATACCTCTGTCGTGTGCTGGAGGTCCCTGTATCGGAAGTTTACAGATGCCTATATGCTGCCGAGTCAACGGCGGCATTCGATAGGTTGGCGTTTTTATCCCACTCCTTGAACATCCGGATAGGAGATCATCTCTCCAGCCTGGATGCTCTAATAGGCCTTGCCTTCCGTCGTCGCTACCCCCTAGTTAACATGTTCCACGTCCCACAGTTTGTACCAGCATGTGGACCCTGGACAAGTCATGCGTGGACCCTTGCTTCCTTAAGAGCCTCTTCCTAGAGCATGCGACCTCACATATACAACACTGGCCAATATACACGGATGGTTCCAAGTTAGACAGTGGCGTAGGTGCCGCAGCTACCTATTTAGGAGAGATTTTAATTTTGTCTTTGGCTCTGGCAACAGCTTCTATTTTTACCGCTGAACTTTCTGCGTCTCCTGTACCAACTCTATCATTTTATTGTTCCCCCGCCCCTCTCTTCCCCGATGGATGCCGGTTCGCCGACTATAGACAAGACACAAAGTACTTCAAATGGGATCCATGACTTGACATTTTTTTGGGGGGGGAGGAATGTCCACATGGAGGCTGCCCCTGAGATGGACACGGTCCCGGAGGTCCGCAGCCCCAAACAGTAGGATCTTCTATGGAGGCAAACTCGGGATCTGTGCCAATCATTAAACCTAGGTCCGCCTTGTACAAGTTTGGGCCCCTGAGAACTCACAAGGAGAGGAAGGAACTCCCCTGCCTCTTGGCTGGTGCCACTGTTGACATCCAAGGACTCTATTTCAGAGGATCTTGCTGAGGTCGGTCCATCCGGACTAAGGGCTCTTTCCAGCAGTGGAGGGAAACGGGTTTATTTTCTCCCTCCTCTCGGGCACGTGCCTTCATGCAACGATGCCTCAAAGAGGCACGTCGATCGTCGTGGAGAGTCTGTGTGTCCCGATTTTCCTCTACCACTGGTGTGGCGCCGGGTTCGCGGGGTTGCTGGCAGGTATCATCGCCACGCCAGCCCGTTATTAGGGAAGGCAATTCCTACCTCTATGATAGATATGAGGTGACTGACAGGCTTGCCAGGCACTTCTCGTCGATATCTAACCAGACCGCACCTCACCGTTATCCTCCAGCTTTTCCTCTCAGATCAGACGAGGGCTATACCCAGTTATTTTCAATAACAGATTTAAAAAAACTCCCTCGCCTCATGTCGCCCAACTAGTTCTGGTCCTGACGGAATCCCATACTGTCTGCTCAAACAGTTACACGCTTCTGCTCTCCACTTTTTCCTCGATCTATACAACCGCATCTGGATTGGGGGCACCTTTCCCACTGCATGGCGTACAACCACTGTTGTGCCAGTCCTCAAACCGGATTTGGACCCTGCAGATGTTTCTTCATATCGTCCCATAGCCACGACTTGCTGTTCCTGGAATGTCATGGAGAGGAAGGTGGCGTCTCGTCTTTCTTTTTTCTCTCGAAACACAATCTCTTTTTCCTGTATGTCAAACTGGCTTTCGCCAGTTTCGCAGTGTATTAGATCAACTCCTGCCTCTCAGCCACGACGTGCAGGCGGCTTTCTCACACCGTAATGCCTTGTTTACTGTCTTTTTTGACATTCGCAAGGCATACAACACTGTCACTAGATCCTCAATACTATGGAATACATACAAAACTCCACTCTGCGGATGGCTTCTGGAACCATCCTTCCCTCACCTGTTGCAAGCCTTCGGGCAGATTGTAACGTCCCTCCCTTAAGGAAGCGACGGAACTTTCTAGCCACGAAGGGTCTCACACGCTCCCGCAGACTCACCTCTACCCCTACTTTTCCAATAGTTACAGGTTACCCCTCACCTGAGGCCCATTGGCACCTCCCTAAAATTGCCTCCCCTCTCTTCACTGGTCTCCCCTTCCCCAAATAGGCAGGATATCCTTCGCAGGAATCCCACCCTGGATACTGGGCCGTGCGAGGATATGCAACCAACCACTTGCTGTCTCCTGGCAAATCATTTACACCGGTTGAGGTTCTTCGTGGAAAGTTCCTTAGCCATACCTTTGTCCACTCTCAGAGCACGGCCATCTTTACGAATGGTTCCTGCTCTCAACTTAACTCATCGGGTGCCGTCATCGCGGAGACGGTGCCCCGATACACCACCTCCTTTTGCCTTCCCTCTCGATGCTCATCTTATACTACAGAGCTCTATGCCCTGAGGGTGGCCCTTCTAATTGCTCCCAACGACTTCGTAATATATTCGGACTCTCGGAGTGCGATTTCTGCACTGTCCCTCTACTGTTCTCCTCACCCAATTGTCCGCGAGATCCAACTCTTGCACGAGGGCACCATTTCCTCGCAACAGCTGATCAACTTCTGCTGGGTTCCCTCGCGCGTTGGAGTTCCTGGCAAATAAGGTAGCCGATCGAGCTGTGCGGTCGGCCTCTGATCTAGCTCGTCCTGTTCCTATCTCTCATACTGACCTCTTTCCTCACTTCAAAAAGCTAATGTCAAAACAGTGGCTTGCCTCCTGGCAATCTCCACCAGATTAAACCCACCCTTGCATACTGGGCATCCTCCTTCCATCGCTTCATCCATAAAGAAGTCGTTTTGACCGGTCCTAGTCATACACTCCTAACTCACGGGTATCTTATGTCCCGTGAGCCCCATCTCATTTGCAATGCATGACAAGTCAGGCTTACGGTCTCCCACTTTCTGGGAGACTGTACCCGGTACTCCACTACTCGTGGCCGCTTCTTTCCTTACTTCTCTTTTTACCCCCGCAGTGAACACCAGAAGATGATTCTAGCTGAAAGCGCCGCTCTTCCCTTCCCCATTTCTCGATAGATGCCATATACTCATTCCTGTTCCCTGCGGGTCTCAAATCCACGATATAACCCTCCACAAATCTGTTCCATCACCTGAAGACACCTCATCCATCAGTAAACTACTCACTTAAACCATTCGCTGAGATGGAAGCCTTAGCGTCGATCATAATCATCTACCATAATAATAATAACTTACATATCCCAAGTTTTATAGGTATGTATAACAGAATACGCTTGTCGCAGCTATGTGATACAATTTCTTTTGGTCAACGGGTATATTTACCTAGGTGCTTCGTAGAATTTCGTCTTTTGATAATTTTATTCTCAAACGCGAATCGTTCGTTTATGCGTTGGCTTATTGATACGGGTGTCTTTGAACTTTCGAGCGTCCCTCGCGCACTTCCAACGACCGCTTGGCTTATATATATATATATATATATATATATATATATATATATATATATATAGATATATATATATATATATATATATATATATATTAACAAATATATTTACATTACTTATTATTGTATTCAAATTTATAGATGCAAATTAATCTATACATTCTCATGTTATTATTATAATTTTAGACATTTTATATGTTTGGGGGGGGGGGTTTAATAAGACATCCGCGCGTCGATTTTGTGGAGGTTTTCGCTGGGCCTATTGAATCCTGCAATTTGGTTCCAGTAGCCTATTGCATAATCTGATCACCACATACGAATGGTTCCAAGACCCAAGAGTGGGTCGGTTTTCACTCCGTATTCCCTCTGTTTGAAGTCAGCGGGGGTCTACCAAGCGCTGCGGCTGTCTTCATGGCCGATTTGGTTGCAATACTATTCGGTACGAGAGATAACGCTTCATGCCCCGTTTGGAGATCAGATTGTGGTCTATAGCGACTTACAATCTCCAATCCTCAAGCACAACCACAATTGAGACCATGCTTGCACAAAAACAACTACGATGGACTAGACAAATAATTCGCATGCGTGATGACAGACTACCTCGACAAATCCTTTATGGACAACTCCCACTGGGACATCGTAGAGAAGGTAGGCCAATGAAATGCTATAAAGATCAAGTGATTACTACCATGGAGGTCATCCCCCCCTCCCCCTAAAAAAAATCAGGCTCTGCATCCGGAGAGCGCAAAGATAGATCAAGACAGGAAAATGAAGCGTTTCTCGGGCTTTGTTGCGTACACTCATCCATATTTAGGACACCTATCTCCAACTTGTTGATCAGGTCAGCCAAGAATTGCCCACTGGGAGCAGTCTCCCCAAAGGGTGGGTCTACCGTTCAGATCTCCAAGCAAGAGAAAGGGCCTTGGCAACCGTGCCACGAGGTGGTGGAAGTCCCGGGCGTAGAAGTCGGCTGACGGTGAAATGTACACGGAAATAACAGTATACCTTCTATCCAGGTGCAGCTGCACAACTACTGCCTGGAAGGAAGTATGTAAAGCGAAAAGAAGAACAGAGGCATCATGGCGGGAGTAAATCGCGCATCTTCCCGCCCGGCCCCCACCCCGTCGTGGTAGGGTCGAAAAACCCTTATAGCCCAGGAGGGTGGGCAGGAGATACGCACCCAGCATGCTCTCCTGCAAAAAGATACCTAACAGGGAACGAGAAGAGAAGAGCCTCAGCAGCCCCTCCCAGTTGGCCCAGTACGCGGCAATTCCATTGAAGGAATATGCCCTCCAGGCCTAGCTCGGAGATACGAGTGGTCCTCTTCGAAGAGAAGAACGACCCTCACGGGAATGGCCGTATGCTTCCCGGTGACATAACTTCAGGCGCTGTTGCCTTCGAGGACTTATCGGGGGAGGTTGGGCTCGCTATGCGAGTATTTTTCTCCCTCCGCCTGGAAACCTTAGGCGAGCAAGGCGGCTTCGGAGGCGGGGTCCCTCTTTTGCAGGATCCACCGTCTCCGAGCCACCCAGCCTACTAATGGCTGTGGGCGAAGGGGTCGAAGCTCCTTTAGTGCCACACTCCTTTCGGACCCCCGGAAGATGGCCTGACGACCCTCTTCGGGGGTATTGCCTCCTATGAGTCTAACGACTCGATAAGGAGAACAGCAGTTTCACCTTGCGGGAAACGAGAAGGGAGGAGCGCCCTGGTTTTAGCCTGGGCTGGTTGTGAACCTTTTGTGCAGCGATCTTTACAACGGGTGCGCGCGTGGTGGATACAACCCGCAAAGGGTTGCAAATGTGCGCAAAAACGACCGTGGTCGTAGGCCTGGAAGGGTTAGTAGCAGAGGGTGTCTTTCTTAACATTGAGGCATAGGATGTCTCAAGCCCCGCCGTGCGCGCCAGGACCAAGTCATTAGCCCCGCAAAATGACAGACGATCCTAGACCTGAACGACCAAGATTTCCTTCTCAAGGACATACGAACCACATTGATTCGAAGAAGCGAGGTGCAGCTCTCCGCAATTGAGCATTTGACACGTCGCCACAAACGATTTGGACTCATCCTGTGCGGCCAGAGAGCAAATTACATACAGACTTCTGGCAACTCCGTCTTTTCGCGTCTACAGGAGCGATTAGTATAGCAGAAGCGGTGACAGTAGTATCACTTTCGCGGCGGTGGCACGAATGCCTTAACATTGAAGCATAGGGCGTTCCAAGCAGCGCCGTGCGCGCCAGGCATAAGTCATTAGCCTCGCGAAATGAGAGACGACCCTGGCCCTGAACGGCCAGGATTTCCTTAAAGAGATACGCACCACTTTGCTTCGCAGAGGGGGGCAGTGGCACGAATGCCTTCACGCGGTAGCGATACCAACTGGCAGGCACCGACTCAGGGAACTTGTCACAGTCGAACGTGACGAAGAGTTTAGGGGTGGGTCTCGAGGCCCCTTACCGTTTGCCCGTCACACGTTCGAACTTGACTGTTCCATGGTAGGCCATCACTACACTAAGTTGACGTCATCAATGGAGCAGTTCACGAGTTCCCTCGCATAAACTACTCCTTTCACGAAGTTCATTGCATAGCAATGCCTCTGGGCATTCCTATATTAAAAACCTCCTGGGAAACTTATATATATATATATATATATATACATCAATTATTATGTAAAACCCTATTATGCATTTCTTTAACTTTGTCAATTTAATCTTTCAATTATTTTACTTAACTTTTATAAATTAAATCATTTTATGTACAACTCAATAATTATTATGTAAATCCATATTATGCATTCCTTTAACTTTGTCAATTTAATCTTTCAAATATTTTACTTAACTTTTGTAAATTAATTCATTTTATGTACAACTAAATAATTATTTAATTCATTTATTTTACTTGTCAATTCATTTAACGTAATACTGTTCCAAACAACATCTCTTAAAATTTCACACACAAACAAACAAACACACACTTCCAGCTCGACCGAATAGCGCACTATTCCGCCCCAATCGACTCGCAGCTTTCTTCGTATAAAGGTCGGTAATCATTCCTTCTACAATTAGTCATTTACCTCCAAACAAATCATACTTAGTTAATTCCACTTTCACATTCTTTGCAAACGACCATAGGAGTAGGTACTAATTATATTACTTCTCATATTGCAGCCCCTAATTCACAGTCCATCATAGTTACTCTATTATTATTTCACCATATTATTCCACCATATTTATTTCACATACTTCAATTCTCTTCGCATCTTGTTACTGTAATTCATATATTGCAGTATCTTACATTGTATACCTATTCTACAATGGTGCCCAGACCCGGGAGGGGGAGCGTTAGCCCTTGGATAACATTTCCAAACGGGCTCTCTTCATTTCTTCAGAATACGCTCCGCTTCTAGGAGGGGGGTTTTATAGCGTACGAGAAGTGCAGGCGAGCGGCTTAAAAGCCGCTCGTCTTTTTTGAGACTCAGGATGGCCGAGTGGATTCGCCGCTGGCTAACAGTGGTCCAGCGACGCGGGAAGCTGTTCGCAACCGAGCCCAGGTTCCACCCCCTGGAAGATCCCGCCGTCTGGGGCTGGGTCACCTTAGGGACCATGTCCATCTCATGATGTGGACTCCATGTGGTCACCCCCCTCCCACCCCGCCCAAAGACATCACAGATCCTCTTCGAGTTAGCTTTCATTCTGTCCTGGGCCGGCGAACCGGCATCCGTCTTGCAAAACTTGGGAGCGCACGGGCCGACGGGTCCTGTCATCCCTCATCCCCCTTAAGGCGTTTGGCCCTATCGAGCTGTCAATTATGGGTCCTGCATTCTTAGCAGTTCCCTTGGAAATAAAATGGTGGACTGCCGCTGAAAAGGGCGGCTCCAGAGAAGGTGGTGTCCCCTCGACTTGTATACATATGAGAGTAAACCTCCTTTCCGGTCGGAGAGGTTTGGAGGGTCCTCTGTTAAAGCACAGAAGGAGGGGGGCTCCATTTTTTTCGATGGAGTTTCCCCGAGAGCGGCTCCAACGACGATGGTAAAGGGAAAGGGGAGAGTTTATTTTGATTTTCATCATCGGGCATGGTGGCCCTACTAGTACCACGGAACGCAAGCGCTTATCACCCCACGCAGTATCCGCTCTGCTAGGGGTGAACACGCGCCCGGCAAAACCAGCTGTCACCATTCCTAAAGGTGCCACGGTACGCAAAAGCTCATTACCCCACGCAGTAGCCCACTCTGCTAGGGGTGAACACGGGGCCGGCAAAACCAGCCGCTGTCATTTGAGGCCACTCTTTCCCCCTAGTGACCTGGCAGCCCATCGGCATGGCGGCTCCACCCTGGGCACGGCGTAATTTATTTTTTTTACGGATTTATAGCCCTTTTTGCCGTATAGGCTCATCTGGCTTAAGTATGTAATAAAAACAAAAGATACAAAAAATAAAGCTACGAACTGCCGGCAAAAGAGTCAGCAAATAATGTGGGCATAAATAATATCAATTCAATTAAAAGATTAAAAACAAAATAAAAGAGCACTAAGTTGGGACTAGGTAAAGTTTTTCATCTAAAAATACGGATGGACAAGGTTCGGATAAAACTAAGCAGAGTACGATATGGTTAAAATACAGGGCAGTAAGCAAGTAACTAATGTATTAGATAAGTGAGCATAAATATTATCAGTTCAATTAAAAGATTAAAAACAAAATAAAGGGTACTAACATGCGACTAGGTAAAGTCTTACATTTAAAACTAAGGAGAGTAAAATATGATTAAAATGTATGGCCCTAAGTAACTAAGGTATTAAATTTTGGAAGAAAGGCCAGCATCTTCAGGAATCGTACTAAGTTGAGCATAACAAAGGGCCAATCTCCGAAACAGAGACAGGGGTGGGATGAAACCCGAAGTACATATTTCGATGGGCAGAGTATTGCGGGCAGGTGATCAAGATGTGTTGCACTGAGATGCGAGAATGACGTCTGGCAAGATGGCGTTTCCTCGCTAGCCATTGAGTGTCAGTGGGTGAGGCGACAGTGGCCGATTCGCAGGCGGCACAGCATAACTTCATACCATCTGGTGAGGGAGTAGGATGATGGCCACGGGGAAACATTTTTCTTCAGTTGGAGTAGATGAGGGTGTCCATACGAGTTCCAATATGGCTCCCATTCTTCCCTGACCAATTTACGGATGAAAGATCGGTGGTTTAGGTATGGACGGCGGCCTTCTTATTTTTCTGGATGTTTGAGTTCTCAGACACTCAAACTGATTTGGACTGTGTTGTGCCTTAAATCTCGTTTCGGTCTGTTGATTTATTTTTCGGATTTTTCTAGTTTTTTTCACCACAGAATCAGCGAAAGCTAAGTTGCTCTTTTTTTTTCTTATTACTACTTAAGTTCTTAATTTGTTTGAATAAGTGATGGAGTTCGGGGATGAAAGTGAGCATGAGTGTCGGAATGTATACATTAATTGTGGTGTAGTTGGTGAGGGGTATATATGTGTTGCATGTGGGCTGCGTGAATGCATTGTAGATTTAGAGGGGATGAGAAGGCAGGATTTAGACAGGATATGTAGGCTGAGGGGGTTAGTTGCTAGGCTCAGGAGGGAACTTAGTGTTAGGCCTAAGAATGGGAATAGGTTAGGTGGTGAGGTAGGCCAGTTAGATGTTCCAGGTGAAGGTAGAGGGCAGGTGGAGGAGGTAGGATATGATAGTTCTAGAGATAGTGAAGTTAGCCACCTTAGATTAGTTAGAAATGGGCCTAGTGAGGATGGGGGACAGTGGAGAGTGGTTAGGAAACGTGTAGCTAGGGAGGCTTCTCCTGTTCTTTGTGAGAATAGGGTTGCCTCTGTTAAGGTGGTTAGCCAGGGGAAGAATAGGTGTGTGAGTCAGAGGGACACAGAACCTATTAGCTTGACTAATAGATTCAGTGCCCTAAGAGAGGAAGTAACTGTAAGTGATATGACTGATGGGGGTAGGGGTGGAGGTAGAGTGACTGGCAGTTTGAATGAGAATAGGAGTGGGGATGGAGTTAGGTCTGTGGGGGTTAGGAATAGGAGTCTGACTGAAGTGCTTGTGATGGATGATTCGCGAGTTAGATATTTAGATAGGAAGTTGAATGCAAGTAGATTGAATGGTTTGAGGGTGTGTTTGCCGGGTGCTGGAGTGAGAGATCTGTCTGATAGGTATGAGGAGCTGGTGTCTGGCTGTGCAAGGGATGCGGTTGTGATTACACATGTAGGAGTGAATGATGTGAAGAAAGTTGGTGCATATGAGTTACGTGAGAGGTACAAGAGGTTGATTGAAAAGGTGAAAGAAAGTAAAATGAAAGGTGTTGTAACAGGTGTGCTTCCAAGAATGGATGTTGGGGGTAGAATGGATGTCTCGTGCGATTGGGCTAAATGATTATGTGAGATGGAAGGTGTCATGTTTGTGGATGTGCGGGATAGGTTTGTTGGAATGAAAGAAATGTATGCGATGGATGGACTGCATTTGAGTAGGAGGGGGTTGATGTGTTGTGGGAGGAGTATGATCGTGTTATTAGGTCTTTGCGGGCGGGAAACTAGATACTAATAGTGGTCAGGGAATTATGAGAGGACCTTATAGTACTGAAAGTAGAATGGACTTGGCAGATAACAGAAATAGGTTCCAAGGCGATAGCGGTTTAGGTTATTCTGGTTTCAAGAGGTTCTTCATGGACAGGTTAGTCAAAGGACAGGTAGGATTGGTGGTGGAATAATTATCTATATAAAAAACAACATTGTTTCAAGTTTAAATACTTCAATAAAGCAGGATGGAGTTGATTCACTTTAGATAGATATTAGGTTCAGTAAAAATAGAATGGTGCATTTGGGAGCTTTTTACAGACCACCTGGGCAGACTGATGATATAGATGAACTAATGATAAGGGAAATAAGTAAGCGATGTGAAACAGATGCAGTTATTATTGGGGACTTCAACTTAAACTCTGTGGACTGGGAAAATATGATAGGTAGGGATAGAACAAGTGGCAGGTTCATAGAATGCTTTGAGGATAATTTTTTGAATCAATTTGTTAATGAGCCAACGAGGGGGGACAATATATTAGATTTAGTACTTTTTAACAGTAATCATTTGGTTCAAGGATTGACTGTTGGGGAAGCATTGGGAAATAGTGACCATCAGATAGTTCGTTTTAACTTGGGAATTGAGAAGGGTAAAATAACAGAGAATGCTGTAAAAGTTCCAAATTTTCATAAGAGAGATTATGTAAAACTTCGAAACTTGCTAAATTTGGTAGACTGGGATGTAGAATTCAGAGGTAAAAATGCTTATGGGATGTGGGATACTTTCAAGCATATAATAAATGTAGTCCAAGAGCAATGTATCCCAATGAAGGCCATTAGGAACAAAAGTAGGAAACCATTATGGTGGAATCAGGAGATAGCTAGAAAAATTTCAGAGAAGAAAAGGGCACATAAAAAATTACAGGTAGAAAATAATATTCAAAATTTAAGTGATTATAGAATGGCTAGGAATGAGTTAAATAAGATTATAAAGAAAAACAAAAGGGTGTCAGAAATTAAATTAGCTCAGTATAGCAACAAAGATCCTAGAAAGTTCTTTAGTTACTATAAAATTAATAACAAGTCTGGCAGAGTAAAAATAGGACCTATCAAATATGAAGGGGTTGTGAGAGAAACTGATAAAGAAATAGTTGAGGTACTAAATGGTCATTTTGCATCAGTATTGACAAAGGAGAAACTAAATAGTCTTATGTATAGTACTCATGGGTCAGGGAAAGAGGTGTTTACTACCATTAGTGTGGATTGGAGGACGATAAAAGGACTAATAGGTGAGTTAGATACTACCAAGGCCTCCGGCCCTGATAATATTCATTCTAGGATACTTAAAGAAGGGGTAGAAAGTATCTTAATAGCTCTGGAGAAGTTGTATACTAGGTCACTGGAATATGGAGAAATACCCGATGATTGGAAGAGAGCGAATGTAGTCCCCATTTTTCAAGAAGGGTAGTAAAGAGGATCCAAATAACTTTAGACCGGTTAGCCTAACTCCTGTAATCTGTAAAATTCTTGAGAAAATATTTAAAAAAGGGATTTGCCAACATCTAGAGAAGGAGGGGTTAATCAGCGATGCTTAGCATGGGTTTATATCAGATAGATCATGTTTAGTCACTAATTTACTAGACTTTCTGGAGTTCGTAACAAATCAAGTAGATAAGGGAGAGAATGTAGATGTAATTTACTTGGATTTTAGTAAAGCATTTGATAAGGTACCACATAGGAGACTAGTTCATAAATTAAAAATGATTGGGATATGTGGGGGTGTTTCAAATTGGATAGCTGAGTGGCTGAAAGACAGGAAGCAAAGGGTAGTGCTAAATGGTGTAAAGTCAGAGTGGAGGGATGTTATCAGTGGGGTTCCTCAGGGATCAGTTCTCGGTCCATTATTATTTGTCATCTATATAAACGATCTTGGGGAGGCAGTTAATAATAAAGTGTCAATTTTTGTGGATGATACCAAATTAGTAGCTGTAGTTAAAGATATTGATGATAATTTTAAAGTGCAGGGGGATTTAAATAAATTGTTATCCTGGGCACATAAGTGGCAAATGACTTTCAACCTTGATAAGTGCAAAGTTATTAACATGGGAACAGATAATAGAGAATTTAACTATGAAATGGATGGGCATTGGCTTAGCTCAGTAGAGGATGAGAAAGATCTAGGAGTAGTAATAGATAAGTCATTAAGGTTTTCTAAGCAGTGTATTGAAGCAAGAAATAGGGCAAATAGAGTTCTGGGTTTCATTAAGAGAAATGTCAGTTACAAAAGTAAGGAGGTTATTCTTAAACTCTATAACTCTTATGTTAGGCCACATCTAGAGTACTGTATACAGGCATGGTCCCAACATTTTAGACACGATATTAACCTTCTCGAGTCAGTGCAACGGAGGGCAACAAAGATTATTCCTTTCCTGAGGCACCTTGAATATATAGATAGACTGAGGGTATTAAATATGTTCTCGTTCGAAACGAGGTGTGTGAGAGGGGATATGATTGAGCTGTTTAAATTTTTTCTGGGATAGATAAATTGGATGTTAGCAAGTATTTTGAGTTAGATGATGGAAATCGGACTAGAGGTCACCACTTGAAAATTAAAAAGTAAGGGTGTAGGTTGGATTTAAGAAAATATTTTTTCGCCAATAGAGTGGTAGACTTCTGGAACAAATTGCCGCGGAGGGTAGTAGGTAGTCCAAATTTAAATGTATTTAGGAGTAGGTTGGATTAGTTTATGGGAAGAGAAGGTTGTGATGATCCTAAGTTTTGTATATATTAATATTGTTTGTATATATCTATAGCTGCATGATTTAGTTCTTAACAAGCCTTGATTGGTGATACCCTTGTTTCTGGACGCATCCTCTGGATGTAGTTTTCTTGGGAGTTTGGGTGCCTTAAAAAATAGGCCGTTTGACTCGGATGACCTATGATGGGCCCTTGTGGCTTTTGTCATCTGTTATATTATATTGTGGGGGACTTTGATTTTGTCTTCCCCTGGCAATTATTCATATAGTCCTATGTGGGTGAGTTTTGACGGGTGCGGATGACCTTTGATAGGCCCTTGTTGCTTTTGTCATCCGTGAAATTATGTTATGTTATGTTAACGATATGGATTAAGAGCGTCCGGTCAAGAGGTGTATGGTTACCAGTATCTCCATGGCTAGAGCGTGTCGAGGGAAGAATCGCTCAAGGGAAGTCCGCGCGCTCAGAGTTCGAAAATATGGTATATAACCCTGAGGAACGGAGACCGAGGGCGCGCACGGCTATTTTGATGGCCACGAGCTTTGCCGAGAAGACAGATGCTGTAGGGTGGAGCGTAAGGTGAGAAGGAAGGACCGCGGTACATCCAGTCCCTGCATTAGTTTTTGATCCGTCCGTATAAATAGGAGTTTCACCGAGGAGAGTGTCTGCATGCTCTTGGAACATGGCGCGTTGAGCTGCGGTTTGTATCTCATCCTTGGGGCCCCTCAGGAAGGGTTCGCAAAACTTATCACTCTTGCGAGTCCACGGCGGTAGAGTAGGTGGTCTTTCCAGACCAACAGAAATGTGTCTAAGCTCGTTTTTCTAAAAGTTGTGCGATACGTAAGGTGTGTGAATAGAAGGTACGAGGGCGAATCTCTGGTAGAGGGGTTGTGGAGCAGAGAATTCGAGCGAGTTTAGATCGCATACGGAGGGATCTGATGTAGAATCGGCGGTAATATTTATCACAGCGAGATGAGAGGGAGGAATCCTATTTCACCATAGAGAGAGATCACAGGGGAAGACTTAAATGCTCCTGTAGCAAGGCGGAGGCCTCTGTGCTGTAGCGAGTTCAGTTTATTCAGCATGCTTTTGGAAGCTGTGCCTTACAGGTGGTAGCCGTTATCAAGCTTTGACAGGGGTGATCGGTGGATCTCGAGAAGGGTGCGGCGGTCAGCTGCCCAGTGTAGCTTCGATAAAGAGGCCATAAGGGCAATTACGGGGGTACATCTTCTCATAAGGTCTTCAATATGATATCGCCATGTCATATGCTGGTCGAATATAAGTTAGGAATTAAGCATGGTGGCAAATTTAATCGGCGATCGAGAAATATTAAGGCTCATCCTAGGAATCGATTTGCGTCTGGTAAAAATAACGGCAGTTGTTTTAGAGAGGGAGATGGTGGATCCGGTCGATGAGGCATGAGTCACTATAGAGTCGACGGCTCGCTGGAGCAGGGTGGTGGCCATCGCCGCGGACTAGCTCATCACCCAGATGCCAATATCGTCTACATAAAGGAAAAAGTGCACAGGCGCTAATATAAATTTTAAGAAAGAATTGATCGCAATTATAAAACGAGTAGGGCTAAGTACGCTTCCTTGGGGGGATGACACATATTGTAGGAGCTTCGAAGAGTGGTCCTTTACGAAGATATGTATAAACAATGCCAAGGGTCCACAAACTCATGTCGTATAGCTGTTGTAGGATCAAGTGCCGCCAGACGGTCATATGCCTTTTTCTAAGTTGAAGATTGCGGGGACGAAGGTTCTTCTAGAGAAAGCAAGGCCAATATCAGGGTCAAGTAGAGTAAGAGGGTCGAATTGCTTTAATTAAGTTTGAAGTTCTAAGTTATGACATAAATTAAGTTCGAGCTCAAGTGTGGGCAAGGTCTAAAGGAGGCCGGACGAATAGAGCCTTTAAGAGTCACACCTTAATGTCTGCGTTATGCACACGACTATATACATAGATGAATTACGCAAATCCGAGAGATCGGACTGAATGATATATAACGCGATATATTGCTATATAAAAATAGTAATCCTCTTTGTTCTGGCTTTACACAATTATATATTCAATTTAAGCCACGCCCTACAAGTTCTCCGTCCAACTAAGCCACACCTCCCTCTTATGTACCGGCCTGTTAATTGGTCGGTATTAACATAACTCGACTTTTGATTGGCAACTGCCAAACATATTGATAGGAAGGCACTCTGATTATTGGGTAAAATCTTCTGTGGGCGGTGGCATGTTGCCATGGAGACAGCTTCCTAATCTGGCTTCTATTTACTTAATCGTGATAAGTATCCGGTTTATTCTTGATTCTGCCTTGATTATAATGTTTGCCTAAGATTGCCTCGACCAACTCTAACAGAGATGTGCTGCGTTTACTACCGTGTGACATTTTCGTAAACGGTGCTCACTTTACTTTTCTCTCTCTCTCTCCCTCTCTCTCTCTCTATCTATCTATCTCTCTCTCTCTCTCTCTCTCTCTCTCTCTCTCTCGGTACTTTATGTGTGTAGCGACTCTCGCGTGTGTCCTATTTTGGACGTACACGCTGGTCGCTACAAAGTCATCTGAATGGGTGGAGTTCTTTCATCGAGAAGGGTTCGTTGTAGCACAGTTGTCTAGACGCTTCAAACATTAGTGTTTGCGATTCTATTAACTAGGGCTTTATTTCGGTTGAATTTAGGGAGGGAGGAGGGATCCATGGAAGATTGAGATTGAGTTGAGCGTGTTCACAATTAGCTGTGCAACGTCCTGGGGAGCACTGACTAGGATGCCATTATGACGGTGGATGGGTAGGTGGGGGTCTCTCTAGGAGCCGCGGATTTTATGTATTCTTCGCCAGACCTTAGCTAGAGGGGTGCGCGATGAGATGGAGGATGTATATTGAATCCAGGAGTGACGTCTTGTCTGACGGAAGGTCCCGCGAGCGATGGAGCATTGTCTTTTATAGGTAATGTAAGAAGACTTGCGGGGATTATCTCAAAAAATGCGATAGAGCCTATTTCGTTCGCGCTTAGAGGTGCTACACTTTGTTCCACCAGGCGACCGATGGGTTGAATTAAGCGTTGAGGAGTGGAACATGTTTGTGCGCCGTTGCTGAAAAAAAGCTTCACAAATTTTTTTAAGCAGAATGTACCGTTTGTGGTTTCATCAGCTACATGTATGGAAGAGAACGTTACAAAGGCTTCCCAATCAGCTTTCTGGTAGGCCAAATACGGTCTTGAGGAGAAGGGGGAAAGGGGGAGTAGATCTAGAAGCAGGGGGTAATGATCACTTCCACACATATGATCAAATACTCGGAAGAAAGTTATCGGGCGGGAAGTCAGTTCAGCACATGCAGAGATTATGTGGATAAAAGAGTCTGCCTGGGGATGATAATGGGTAGGGGCTTCGTCATTGAGGACTTTTAGGTCTTGCTGTAAGACATCATCTAGTACAGCATGTCCTTTGCTGCTGTTTATGGCATCGTACCAATACTGGTTACGAGCATTAAAGTCTCCAGTTAAAAGGAATGGTTTCGGGAGTTGGGAGACAAATTCATTCAAGGAGGCAAAGGTGATTGGTTGGAAGGTGGGGGGTATATTGAGCACAGTTGAGTGTAGAACGGTCAAGGTGAACGCGGAGAACGTTAAGGTTTGTGCGGAGGGGGATGGTGGTAAATGCTATACCCGTGTGGACTAGGAGGAGGTTACCATAAAATTGAGGTTGTAAAGGGTTGACCTGGGTGTAGCCGGCAGGAGAAAAGTAATAGGGAACTAGAAGCGTTGTTTCACTGAGGCAAATCACTTCAGAAAAAAAAGTTTTAAGAGGGCCTACAGCGAGCCATAATTGGCCCGGAGTCCGAGGATATTCCATGTCAAACAAAGTTGAACGCTTAAGGTTGAGTTAGACAAAGCGGCGGGAGTATGGTTCATCCGTTTTGGTCCTGGCGTGCTCAGAGAGGGGGCAATACATTATATGTGGGTACATCAGGAGCGTGGGTTAAAGGGTTTGGTGGTCGGGGAAGAATCTGGAGAGGAGGGTGCCGGGTTGTAGGATGCTACATTGGCAACTCTACAACCCGAAGGCATGTCATAATCTGTAATCTGGGAGGTGTGGTTAGGTGGTACGAGAGGCATAAGACGAGGTCCCCCTCCCTCTCTGGGATCTTTTCTTCAGGGGTTGTTCCCAGAGGGGCTCTGGCTTTCTCGTGGCGAGGGGGGGTCAGCCCTAGGCCCCTTAGGGGACCCATGTTGCTGTCAACAAGACTTTTAACATGCTCCTCTTTCTTTCCTCCTCTATTACGCTCTTCCACTGCCCTTTATTTCCCCCTCTTTCTTCACGTATCTAGTGGCCCTTATAGATACTCGACCTCTGCTCGTTTTATGGATTGATTCTGAATTGTTCTTTCATGAAGGTGGAAGAGGCTGGGCATCTCACCGCCTTCGTCTACCGCATGCCACGAGAGAAACCCATCGTTGGCCCCTTTTCTCCGTGCGTAGGAGAACTCGGGCAGCCTCTTAAGTTTCAAAAGATGGTGTGGTGGATCCGTATCCATTCTCCAAGAGGACATACCGGACGTAACTGATTGTATAGTTGCAGTAATGGCGGGCTTTTGTAGACCTCCATGGTGCGGAGCCCCGAGGGAGAATGCGAAGTTTTTTTCCTTTTGCAATGGCTAGCCATAAACCAAAAACCTCCCCTTCTCGTAAGGGTTCTCGTGCCAAACGTTCTTTAGCCCCCCTTTCAGCCTCCCCTCGCTCGTTGGACCCCTATTCCAACGAAGTAGACCCAGATCTAGATTATCCTCGCTTTCTTGTCATAAATTCATCATCCGAATTCCCACTTGCAAAAGTCGATGTGTTTACGTCAATGAATCTTTTGAGTCCTGCTGTCGTGAACCCCGCCGGATGTGGTCAAGAGGAAGTGGTGATGTCGTAGTCGAGGTGTCATCCCACTCTCAACACAACCTTGTGCGAAATCTATCTTCGATAGCTGAAATTCCAATAACTGTCTCGCCCCATCCGCGTCTGAATTTTGTCAAAGGTGTCGTCCGTTCAAACGAACTAAAGGACTACGACCCCACCCGCCTTCAGAGTAAGCTCACTACCCAACGTGTCACACACGTACACAGGGTAACTAAAACATTAGGCTCCACTTAAGTCCCAACCGCCACACTGACTTTAACATTTGAACGACAAGAACTGCCGCAGCATATTGAAGCTGGGTACCTGCGTGTCCCGGTAAGTCCCTACATCGAACTACCCAGTGCTGCTTCAATTGCAATCAATTTGGAAATGTTGGCCGTGCCTGTCAGCACACTCGCTCCTGCGTGAATTGTAGATCTGACTACCATGGCCCCGAATGCACCAAAACACCCCGTTGTGCCAAATGCGGAGGTACCCACAGTGCTGCGTCAAAACTCTGCTCTATATTTTTATATGAAAAGGAAGTGCTCGCTTTGCGCGACTCCCTACGTCTAGATCTAACTGGGGCCCGCCAGCGTACCCGAGCACAAACCTCGCCACTCGGCCGGCTCTTCTCTGACGTTTTACGGGACGCTGGTCGAAACGGACCATCACGCGCGAGTTCCGACCGGCCTGAAGCACTTCACCATAGATCTACTCGCATCGAAAACATTCAGAATATGCAGTCGAAGCATCGCTCTCACACCGAGATAACCAATGTAGCCTCCCTCTCTTCAGCAGCTCTAGCTGGGAGGGAGGCTCAGAGTGAGACACTTGAAGACATCAGACGCTATTTGAAAGAATCTTGAAAAATAGGCCAGTGAGGGTTCATCCACCCGGCCCCGAGACCCAAAGCCCAGTGGTAAGAGGAAGGATTCCTCACTTGGGTCATCGACCACCAATAAGTGGGCAGCCTCTGGAGCTGACTCGGCCGAACCCGGAGAATCTGCAATGGACTCCTCCCCTATAGCTGAACATTCCATGCCCTTAAGTCCGTCCCGCCCTTCACAGGACTTAAGCCCCATCCTGATCCAAACGATGGCAGATATACACCCAGCTCCACACACTTCGCTCAGATCACCTGTTCATTCCGCTCACCCTTTAATCCAAGATCCGATGGAAGCAGTTGATACTCCAACATCACCAATCGCGGCGGTTGGACCAACTCCCCAGACACTGAAAATACCCTCGACCCATGAATCCGGATCTACCGGCCGAAAATCCCTTCTTGATCTTCTTTTTCAGTCAGGTTGTGAGCCCGAATTACATTCAAGGGCCTCGGTCGGTTATCCAAAACCTACGAAAAAAAAACAGTTACTGCTCCATCTAGGATCTCTGCCCCTGCAAAAGCAGGCTCCTCAAAATCAGCTCTCCGTCTCCCAAGCTCTTTGGGACGAACCTCAAATACAATATCGACCTCAAAAGAGAAAAAGATATCCACAGTGGTATCTAATCGTCACACATAATCTCTTCCATTTTACAATGGAATAGTCAAGGCGTTCTTCCAAAGTGGGAAGAACTCAAAGTTCTTTTGACGACTATCCACCCCGCTGTTATTTGTCTTCAGGAGAATAAACTGGGTATACGGCCCTTTTCACCGGTACCCGGCTTTCTCACTTTTAACTCTATAGCCCATGCTAGAAGCCCCTCTCATGGGGGGGTGTCAATCATGTTATCTCCCTACATACTGCCCTACAAGCTGTTGCCGTGAGGGTTTTTCTTACAAAGCCTTTTACCGTTTGCTCTATTTACCTACCCCCTTGTTTATCATTGTCAAGAACCGACCTTTTAGAACTTATAGACCAGTTGGCCTCCCCATTCTTATTACTAGGAGATTTTAACGCCCGTCACCCATACTGGGGTGACATCACTCGAAATGCCAAAGGCAGTGTTTTAGAGTATTTTATTATCTGACTTTCTTTGTGTCTTAAATACTAGCGATTTTACCTCTTATCATGTCCAGACGGACTCTTTTAGCTGTGTTGACCTGTTTATTTGTTCCCCTGATTGCTTCACGGAATTTCGATGGTCAATTCTTGACGATCTCCATGGGAGTGACCACTTTCTTATTATCTTGTCGACGCTTCAAGTTAGTCCCTCATACAACCATGCCCCTTAAGTGGGACTAAGGTCATACAGATTGGGAAGGTTTCCAAGAGGCGTCCTTCACGAATGCATCCTTGGAGACCTTCAATGGCGTGGACGCGGAAGTAGAATACTTTACATCGACTATCTACAATGCAGCAACACAGACCATTCCACGGAGGCGACCTGCCACGGGCCGCTCAACCGTGTCCTGGTGGACCTCGACGTGTGCAACTGCTATCAAAAATTACAAGTTAGCCCATGCCCGATTCCGAAAGAACCCAACTTTGTGCAACAAGGTCGACCGAAACCGAGCTCGTGCGCTTCGCCAAAGAACCCTTCGTCAGGCTCGACGAAATTCATGGCGCCGTTACGTTTCATCAATTTCCTCTATGATGAAATTCCCCCACACTAAACTTAGACGGTTCCTTGGAGAATGACTGCCTGGCGATCAGCAATGCTTTTGCTGACCATTTCCGCACCGTCAGCAGTTATGATAAGGCTTTTCAATCCTACAAATCAAAGGAAGAATCTCATTCTCTCAACTTCACAACAAAATCTAACCTTCCGTATAACGCTCTATTCAGCATCCATGAGCTGCATAGCACTTTGTCCCTTTGCAGAGCGACTTTTCCCTGGTCTTGAAGAGATGCATTTCGATATGATTCGGCACCTACATCCACACACTACTCTCTTCTTACTTGATTTGTACAACCTTATATGGGTGAAGGGTTTTTACCCGTCATCATGGCGCATTGGGATCATCCTTCCATTTGTCAAACCGGACAGGGACGGGTTGGGCGCAGATCACTACCGCCCTATAGCCCTCACCAGCTGTTTGGGTAAGTTGCTGGAAAAAATGATATTGGAGCGCCTAAATTGGTTCCTAGAAACCAATCACCTTCTCTCTCCATTTCAATGTGGCTCCCGCAAAGGTCATAGTACCCTTGACCTACTAGTACGTTTCGAGGGAACGGTCCGGAAAGCTTTCTCATTAAAGCACAGAGTCCTGGCCATATTTTTCGATATTGAGAAAGCCTACGACACAACATGGAGATACGGTATCTTGAAGCAGCTATACGTCTGGGGTATGAGAGGCCTTTTACCTTCACTTATTCAGTTTTTTAGCATCTCGATCCTTCAAGGTACGTGTTGGAGACTCATACTCTGACCTGCAACCCCAAGAGGAGGGAGTTTCATCAGGGGAGTGTTTTAAGTGTCTTACGTTTTATAATTGCCATCAATGATATTATTTCTTCTCTCTCAGAAGGTGTATCGGCAACTCTGTTTGTCGATGATTTAGCACTATACTGTTCCTCACCTAGCCTTCCATCAGCAGCGCGTCGGCTACAACTGGCAGTAGATGCTGTATCCAAAAGAGCACAACTTAAGGGATTCCGCTTTTCCACGAACAAAACCAAAGCAATGTATTTTCACCGAGGCAGAGGGGTCCTTGTTCCGCCATCCATCTCCCTACAAGGCGAAGCTATACAGTTTGTCTCCGAGTTTCGGTTCCTTGGCGTAACTCTAGATCCAAAGTTATCCTGGTTACCACACCTACGCCGAGTTCGAACAGGATGTCTGCGGGCTCTAGACATTTTGAAAGTCCTCCCACAAACTTCGTGGGGCAGTAAGCGACAAACATTGTAGACATTATACACAGCCATCGTCCAATCAAAATTGGATTATGGCTGTCAAATTTACTCATCGGCTCCCCCTTCAGCCCTTAAAATGCTGAACCCTATTCGAAACCTCGGAGTTCGCCTTTCTAGTGGAGCCTTCCGTACTTCTGTTAACAGCCTTTACTGCGAGTGGGGTACTCCCGTTGACCTACCATTGACTTCAAATCTGCATTCGATACCTCTGCCGAGTACAGCAAGCTCCTGTATCAGAGTTCTACAGATGCCTGTATGCTGCTGAATCAACGGCGGCATATGATAAGTTGCCATCTTTACCCTGCCCTTTGAACCTTCGCATAGATCTCCCTAAGCTGGGTGCTCCAAGGGTCCTTACTGACCCCTAGTTGGCGTGCTCCTCTCCACACAGTATATACCATGTGGAGCCTGGAGAAGTCCTCCATGGACCCTCACATCATTAAAAGCGTGTTTTTAAAGCATTCGATCTCACACAAACAATGCTGCCCACTATACACAGATGGCTCTAAGTCGGACGGTGGCGTGGGTGCCGCAGCCACCTAACCAGCAGCATCCATTTTTACAGCTGAATTTTCAGCAATCCTTCTAGCCTTTAGACTAATCCAAATTTTACCTTTTAGTGATTTTGTCATTTTTTCTGACTCAAGGAGTGTCTTACAGTCAATTAGATCTTTAAATGCGTCCCATGCCCTAGTCACAGACCAAAATGCGTCCCGATATAGAATTATTTTTTGCTGTCTCCGGGCAATGAGAAGGTTGATCGGCTGGCCCGCTCAGCACATTCTGTGTCCCCTGAGAACTCAGCTCTGCATTTTAGGCACTACTTTACTTCAATAAGAAAATATATTTTTCAAATGTGGCTGAATGAATGGGATGACTGTTCACCATCCAAATTATACAAAATCCTCCACCTTTTATAGATGATATTTCTCGTTTCACCCTAGCGGCCATATAGAATCCACTTGGATTGGGTAGCAACCCACTGGCAACTTACCTTAAACCTTAAGGCGAGGTGGCGATCACGTGACTGACAAGTGTCTCCGTGGTTTTATTTAAGCATAGTGATATCCGAGTGTTGTCGTTATCGGTGCAGTGAGGAAAATGGTGTACCGATTCCATGTAGTTTAGCGAGCGAGAGGTCAAGATCGCTCGTTGTGTGAATGTATTTTCTCGGATAGTATCTTTGTGAGGGGCTATACGAGGCATATGATTCAATGTCGTAAAGCCACGTTTCTTCTCAAGAGTTCATTGCTCCAGGCGAGGGTGGGGCGTCATCCTCGAGTCGGGAAAGTTTGTCGTTGCAGGGGGGCTCAAAGAGGAATCTGAGAATGTGGAGAGCACTTACGACCTCTACCTCCACTTCACGATTGGCCCGCGGAGGACTAAAGGATTCACTCTCGGGGGCGACATTATGCAGTGATAACCTACGGTGAGAGGAACCGTACAACAGCTTACTTGGGGACAAGAGTAGAGGCAAACACCTGGTTAGTTGGATGAACGATAAGTTCATCATAAGGGATCATTGAGGATTTAGTTGTAGGGGATACATGGGTGGCTTCATGATTTGGTACATATAAGGGGGGAGAGAGGTGATTGAGTTTGGTCTATCTTGAAGATAGGTGAACCACATGTACTTTGGGCGAGAGTGGCACTCTTCGACGGGGAGAGCTGCGTTGTGTTCGAATAGGATTGGAGGTGATATTGCTTCTTCTATTGTTTCCCTTTGTTGCGAAGGCGTAGCCGTGTTCGCAAAGGTTCCTTTTTTGAAGGGAGGGGCGACCGTTGGAGATAAGAGGGGCTGGTGTCAGTTCTGAGCGCAGATTTGCTAGACGTGGGTAGAGTGCCGAGAATTAACGTTAGGAGCACCAATCGTCACAGCGGAAAAGGTGGGGGTTGACAGTGATTCCTTCTTTCGGCATGTCTAGCTTTGCTTGAGTCTAGAAATACAGCATCGTAGGGACCGAATGCGGATCTCCTGGCGATAGAGGTAATGAGGGCACCTCTTGTGGAGGGCATGATGTGGGCTGCCACAGTTGAGGCAGTGTGTCACTTGTTTGAAATCTGGAGCATTGTGTGTCAATTGTCCGCATCGAAAGCAGATTCCCAGTGCGCTTACAATATTTTGCGGAGTGGGTGAATCTGCTGCAGTTACGGAACTGGAGTCGGGATGGAAAGTTCTTGAATTCCTATACGTGTTCCTGGAAATTATATAAACATTGGCAGTGTTTGTTGTTTTAGAGTGATCTTGGCAACCCAAAATGGAGTGAAAGAACGAGATCTTTTTAAAAATACTGACAGATTCAACATTGTTGTTGGTCGGTGAAGGCTTCTTTGATGACGAAAGCGATGAATACGTCTGCGGCGTCAGGTCGTAGGAAGAAGTTTTCCACTAGGATCGTTCAAGTCCTGACATTTAATTCGTTCTTATCACTGACTAATAAGGCGTGGGGACAATGACTCAGTGGTAGCTCGGACTATTATCTCCGCGCATGAGTCAGCAATTGAGAAGTAAGGGGTGGATTTAGGGCAAAAACAATTTATGGCGTGGTCGTGTGTAAACCAACCTTTTGTTCTTCTAGATATATAGCGAGATCAAGCTGAGGGAGCTAAACGGCTAGGTAGATTTATTGTCGGTTTTCGACGAAGGTGGGTTGATTTTGCGAGGGGGCAACCTCGAAGTGGTTGCCGCAACGATTTCCGTCTGAGGGCGATAAGAGGCTATCGCGTAGGCTTCGAACTCGCCTGGTCCAAAGAAAAGTCCGTGATCGTATCCAGTGCGGAAGTAAGGACCGGGTGATCAATGTTTTTGTTTTTTTAAGTTTTCATCGATGGGCATGGGGACCGTTATTGCGGGACACAAACTCTAATCACCCAACGCAGTAGCCCGCTCTGCAAGGGCTGAATACGAGGCCACACCTCCCGCCCAGTGGCCATGCAGCCCATCAGCATGGCGGCTCTACCTTGGGCTCGGATGAAAATTAATAAGTGTGCAGAAATAAAGAAAGAGGATGATGTTAAAAACCCACCATATCAAACCGGAGCTCAGGGGTGAGGGGGGGGGGGGGAGGGGGGGTTGTCCCCTCCCCACTCAGGCCAGATCGGGAATGGTTGGCGGGAGAGAAAGCTGGTCAGCGACTACCCTGTGAAACTAAGAGGCTGACCAGAGGAAGTTTTGGTACAAGTTATATGGAAAATGAGGAAGCAGGGTAGGAAGACAGAAAGAAGAGGGTAAACTGCGGCAGGAGGGAGCGTTGAGCCCCGTTAGCACGGCGGACAGGAAAGTAAATCGTCGTGCCCCTTACGGGGGGGAGGAGGAACAGCGTAAAAATTGATAAGACATGGAAAGGAAGGTGTGGGTGGGGATGAAGCAGGTTGTTAAAAACCCATGAGAACGAAAATAGCTGCCAAAATTGCACCCACGGGTAGAAATAAAAGATAACAGTAGATCCTATGGACAATACAGCCACCCAAGTTGCCTCATGGACAGAGGCAACTAGGGTGATTGAAAGCTACAAGAAATTTAATGCTTGCCCAGTTAAGCAGCAAACCAAGGTAAGTCCAAATGGGCTAGATTTTTGTTTTAATGGTAGAGGAATATGACGGTGGACCGACGTTCGAGTGCGTTCCACTTAGCAAAACTAGGGATAGATGAGAGCAGGGTACTGAGGAGAAAAGGTTCTGTAATGGCGTTTATCAGAATTAGAATAGGGTGCAAGGGTTGATTTTTTTTTTTTTTTTTAATTCAGTGTTGACGCGGTAGCTATATAAAAAAAAAAATGATCAAAGGACGGAGGGAAGCCCTCCTTAGGGACCATGAGCCCAAAACCAAGACCTAAACAGTCCACAACCAGAGTACAAGTGATAGAGAATGCTCATGCCGCTAACAGAACAGGTGGTGAGTTCGAAGCTCCCAGTTTTGGACATTTTAGAAAAACTGTCTGGGGAACCAAGCAGCTGTCCCACCAAGGTTCAGGGAAAGGTTACATTAAATGGCGGTCTTGGGGGTATGCCCGATGCCGCCAGCTTGGTGGGGTAGGTCTGGGGGATAAGTCACACTTAACTGGAGGCATTTGAATTGTTCATGTCAACATGCACGCAGTTATTTGTGCCTCTGAATATCATGATCCAGAGGGCCTTAGACCTCACCATTGCGCAAATTGGGGCGGCAACCACAGCGCAGCAAACTCGAGTCAGGGTGGAAGGGGGATAGGCATGTAGACAATAATGAGGAAAGAATGCACCGAAGGCTATTGAAAAGTTGGCGCTTTTTGCACTGGGTGGTTTCGTGCAGCAGGACTTATCCCCCGTGTCAATTGCAGAAGACTTATCTACTCTTGTCATTTGTAAACCACAGAGTGAGTGTCTTTAAATAAAAGTAAAAAATACAATTTTATTAACATACACAAATTGCACCAACTTTTTTTGCTAAAGCAATAAATATCCAAAACAAACACTATAATTAAAAATAAGGCAATGTATAAAGACGAATGATAATGGAGATAGATGGATAAAATAGACCTGATGATAACGAAACATTCCCAACCCGACTTAGGATTGCTTTAGCTTGCAGAATACCTGCCAACGATGTGCTGGGTCCAAAATCGGTGCTAATATAGACTCGACTTCTTCAATCCGAGCTTGAAATCTCATTCTGTCCCTGGCATGCTGTTCCCATTCACCGCCACGATCCCAGTTCTCCACAACATGAGTCTCAACTTCATCAGAAAATCGAACTCTTGTCGGAATCCTTTCATGCCAACATTCCCTACCATGATTCACATTTGTGTCAGGTTGAACTTCCCCTTTGTCAGATTTGGAAGAAACATCTACAGTGTCTATATTTTTACCTGGACATAGTTGTGAAATAACCAAACCTCCAAGTGGATTTTGCCAAGAGTCATCCAATTCCAAGTTGAAAAGCTCACATTCATAATTAGAATCATCCTCGGGCCAGTCGTCTTCATTTTCAGCAGAGTCCTCAGACAAAGAAGTCGTTTCGAGGATGTAAGATAAAATAGACCATCCTGGTTGCTGAGGTGAAGGAGCAGCATTTTTCTTAGTGTTTTCATGATTGGTGGTAGATTCTACTTTGTGGAAGTTAGTAGCACAATTGCTAGGTCTTGATCTTTCCTGCTGATCTTCTCTAGGGCCTTTTGTAAGGACTAAATCACATGCTACGTCATGCTGGAAAAATACATCAGAGTCACTATCATCGCTATCAGTCTCTTCATCAAAACTAGTGCTGCTATTGTCATTATCAGAGTAGCTCGAATTTGAGAAATGTTCATCACTTGATGAACTAGACGTACCAGAGACTTTTGTAAGGACTAAAGCACATGGTACATCTACTTGGCAGGGGTTGGTAGCACAATTGCTAGGTCTTGATCTTTGCTGCCGATCTTCTCCACGGCTTTGTGTGAGGACTAAATCACATGGTACGTCATGCTGGAAGAATACATCAAAGTCATTATCATCACCATCAGTCTCTTCATCAAAACTAGTACTGCTATTGTCTTTATCAGAGTAGCTCGAGTTTGAGAAATGTTCATCACTTGATGAAGTAGTGACAGATGAACTAGACGTACCAGAGACTTTTGTAAGGACTAAAGCACATGGTACATCTACTTGGCAGGGGTTGGTAGCACAATTGCTAGGTCTTGATCTTTGCTGCCGATCTTCTCCACGGCCTTGTGTGAGGACTGAAGCACATGGTACGTCATGCTGGAAAAATACATCAAAGTCATTATCATCACCATCAGTCTCTTCATCAAAACTAGTACTGCTATTGTCTTTATCAGAGTAGCTCGAGTTTGAGAAATGTTCATCACTTGATGAAGTAGTGACAGATGAACTATAACTACTACTGCAATCATCCCCACCACCACATAATAATTCAAGTGTGGCATCATCACCAGTGGCAACGAAATGTGAAGAACTGGTTGGCACACTAGTTTCCATCTTGGATTTGGGTGGCTCTTTTACCGTCAGTTCAAAAGATGGAGCATCACAAGATACAGGCATAAATAATTCCTCTTTATCACACCGCCTCGGGTCACTGTGGGCAACAGTTGTTAAAGAAAGGGGCATGGAGACCAACTCTTCTTGAGTGGCCCCAGTGCAAGAATCCTCATTAAGCAAAGCAACTCCACTGTCCAAATCTTTGCAAGCTCTATTCGAATCAGCTCGACATTTAGAGGGAGAATTCTCTGTACTATCAGACTGGATATTCTCACTTGAAAGGCAGTTAGATCCTGATCCTGAAGGACTCAAACACTCACTCTCGGCTTGTAGTTGATGGTGGGATAGTGCAGGTGGCGACCACTGATTATGAATAAGAGAATCAGAGCAATGACCTGTAGTGGGAAGGACACTGGACGGATCATCGCTGACCCGAGAAACCGACTGAGGTACAGACTGACACTGGTGGTTTGCAAATGTCATGGTCTTAGGGATGTATTCAGCAGCTTCAGGATTCAACTTGTAAGACTTCTTAAGGGGAAGAGGAAAATTTTTAGGTGGGGCGCTGCAGTTAAAATAAAAACTATCCATCATACAGCTTTCGTATTGTGATTGAGGATAGCCATAGAGAGAAAGAAATGGTTGATTCGGAATGTGATATGTAGAGTTGTTGGAAGGTTGTATCTGGCTATTATTCATACCAGTGGGAATAAACGGCTGTAAAAGAGCCGGGGGGTTGTTGGCAGCAAACCCAGAAATCTTTGGAGCCCAGGATGGAAATCTGGATCCTTCGAATGGTGTATTCTGCCGGAGTCCAGCAAGGGGATGATACATCATGGCATCAAAAGAAAGTGATATCATATGCTTGAAAGAGTCTTGCCATCCAAAACGTGTAGCGTTGCACGGGGACCGCTTTCCACCTGAATTGAGAAAATAAGACAACACGTTAAAAAGGAGTAAATCCTCTAAATTCCTGAGATAAGTAGACAGGTGGAAAGTTAAAATATTTTACCTTATTTCACTGAAATGAACATATTAGATCATTTAAAGATGCATAAAATGCAGATTCAATAATACACCCCCCTCCCTTGGGATTACATGCAATAACCAGTTTCCCCCTGTTGTAAGCATGCACAAACTAGGGGCATATACACTGAAGTATTAAAATGCAACACTGGTAAAAACAAGCCACTACCCGCCCCCAACCCAACATGGCAAACATTAGACAAGTGGTCACTCAAACTTTTTAAAAACCTCCTTCCACCACAGTCACGGCGCAATGGCACATAACTTTAAGTTCCCCTCGACCGGATCCCATCTTCTTTGCCAAGCAGCCGTATTCGTGCCATGTAATTGGCGAGAGAAAGAGCGAAACAATGGTCTGACCACAGTCCTGGTGGACTCTTTGGTACCTTGATTCATCGCAATGCCTACATGTCCAGGAACCCAGCAGAAGATAATGTCCACCTCCGCCCGGCTCGCCATAACCCTGGCATCACATAACCAGGGTATGCTGAGATTAAAATGCCTCGAGATCACTCAAGGCGCTTTGTAAGTCGCAGAACCAGTGCCTCCATCAGGACGAGCCACATCGAGCTCTTGGAGGAGTTTCCTAGCCCCCAAACCTAGAGCGCTTCGGTATGACTGGCATAAAACTCATCTGCAGTCGAGCTTCGAACGAACAAAGGATAGATAAAAAAGTAAGGCAATAGACCAATCAGCACTCAACGTCACGGAACGAAGAATATCCATGGGTGGTCCTCAAATTATAGTGAAAATCAAATGTTTATTTTTTCATTGGTGCTCATTGCTTATTTGTTGCTGGTATGTGAGTGAACATATGAGGTGAAATTAGAAGGAAATCCGACTTCGTTTAGGGTATGCCACGCAACAACAATGTTTCGACTCTATTGTGAATTGTGGTGATCGTCAATTCTGGTTAGACAATTCTCTCAGTTGCCGAAGCATGATGTCATGACGTCCTTCGTTTCGTTAGCAGGTGAACATGGATTCTTTTAAAAGAAAACAAATGCTGATTGCTGTATGCTGTTGGTTCAACTCTGCAGAAAATCCCAGAAAGCCGTCAGGTAAATCTGATTTCTTGCGACACAATGGGAGAGGGCCTTTGTCGGTCTAGTTTGGATTCTATGAGGTTATGTCTACTTTGTTTTCTCACTATAATTTAAGTTTGCTTATTTCCTGCATTATTATACTAGTAACATACTACTCCTGCATTGCATTAACTGTCTCATCTTGTTTCTTGACTGGACATCGTTGCTGGATGAAATAACTAAGTAATTAATTATAATTTTTATTGTGTGTCTGCTGATGGCCATTTGTCCACCTTGTTTTTCTGAATTGGGCTTTCGATACATATGCGCTATAGTGCAAAAATGTTGTATGATGTGTGCCTTGTTTGTATCGAAATAAAGTTGAATTTGAATTAGTTTTCCCTGGTCTTGTAGCAACCCCTTTCCTTTCATCTTTACAGGTACTTCAGCGGTACTTTCACCCCCTGAAGATGGGGACACCAGGGTCCACTACGAAGCGGTCGGCGGCAACGGAGTCCACTAGGGATCTGGGAGAAGGCTCGGATACCAACTATGGAGGAGAGGAACATTGTTTGGAAGCTGGAAGTTATGGTTGGAGAGTGGCAGCTCTTGAAGAAGCACAAAAAGAATCAGACGGCCAACCAGAAGACCAAAGCAGCTGCTTTCCAGGGAAAGATTGATTTCCTCTTTAACATCAAATACAAAGATTGCAACTCCCTAATCAAGATTCCCGAAGACAAAGCCTTTCTCTTGGACCAGGAAACCCAGCGCAAAGAACAGACCAGAGCAGAGAGGAAGCCGCTGGAGAGCTGAACGCAATCAGGCACGTCAAAAAGCTGAAGCACAGCAACAGGAGACCTCCAGCAAGGCCGTCGTGCTCCTGTCAAGCAGTTCGTCCTCCGACACGTCCTGCCCTTCTCCACCGAAGACCCCTTGTCGTGGAGCAGACCCAGGTCCATTTTGCCCGCTCCTGGTCAATCGACGGCACCATCAGCGCGTCCCAAATCCATAGTCACCCCTGAGGTCGCAGGTGCTCTTGACAGAACGAAAACTAGCGATCGAAATGCTGTTTACGTCTTGGCAGCATCAGCAGAAGCCCTGAGAGGAACAGCAAGTGATCTCGCCATCAACCGATCCACCATTCGGCGTTCAAGGATGCGTTATGGGAGCACTACGTCATCCTCCATCAAGGATCGATTAGCAGCGTGCCAAGGGATGGCTCCCATCCTCCATTGGGACCGAAAGATCCTTCCTGATGCCACCGCTGTTAGTGGAATGGTGGACCGACTGCCCATCTACGTGAAGGGAGCAGATATTCCTCGGAAGGGGGATTCAGCACAACTTCTTGGTGTTCCTCGGCTCCCTGGAGGAGGAACTGGTGAGGCACAAGCAGAAGCAGTGGTGTCAGCGCTACAGGATTTTTTTTTTTTTTTTTAAAGGCTATCTGGCGACTGCCGACTTAGGCATAAGTCGCCGTAAAAAACAGCCTAGTTCTAGGCTACTTTAAAAAATTAAACAGAAAACAATAAAAAGAAATAACAATAACAATAACAAAGCAATAACAAAAACAATTACAAGAACAACAACAACAATTAAATCGGGTTAAATAAAAGGGAGAAGGCCGGCCTCCCCCAAAAAGTCAATAAGTCTACCAGTCAAAGTACACGCACTCGTCCCGAGCACAAGGGACAGGCGGTAGCGACCCCGCCCATCCCGGTACCGGGACAGGTGTCGTGCGCGAAGATCACCCAGACTGGGACATTCGACAAGAATGTGCCGAACAGTCTAGGGGACGACGCAGTCGTTGCAATAGGGCGCAGGCGAGCGCTCCATCAGATAGCGATGCGTCACACGAGTGTGTCAGATTCGGAGACGACAGAAAGAGACCTGAAGCCGCCGCGGCATTGGGGGATAGGTCCATGGGAACAGTCGCGGCGCAATGGCACGCAACTTTAAGCTCCCTTCGACCGTCTCCCATCTTCTTTGCCAAGCAGTCCGAAGAGCTGCCCGTATTCCTGCCATGTAGTCGGTGTGAGGAAGAGCGAAACGCTGGTCCGGTCGCAGAGTCCTCGCGGACTCTTTGGCGCGCTCATTCCCCGCAATTCCTACATGTCCAGGAACCCAGCAGAAGATAATCTCGACATCTGCCCGGCTCGCCAAAACCGTGGCGTCACGGATATCGCGAACCAGGGGATGCGGAGATTCCAATGCCCCGAGAGCACTCAGGGCGCTTTGTGAGTCGCTATAGATCACAATCCGGTCTCCGAACCGGGCACGTCGCGTAATCTCCCGTACCGAGTGGTGTATTGCCACCAGCTCGGCCGTGAAGACAGACGCAGCGCCTGGTAGAGCCCCGCTGACTTCAAACAGAGGGGATACGGCGTGGAAGCCGACCCCCTCTTGGGACTTGGAGCCATCCGTATACACTGGCACGGTACCAGCGTGACATGATGTGTGCTCCAAAAAGGTCGAACGCAATACTCCCGGCGCAGTACAAGCTTTGGGAGCAGAGGCGTGGCGACAAATAGCCAAATGTGGTACCCTCCAGGGTGGCGTCCTGGGCAGAACCAGGGGCGCCACCGGCCCGAGAGCTATATCTACCTCTCGAAGGAGTTTCCTGGCCCTAAACCCAAAGGGCTTAGGGTATGACTGGCGTCTCTCGGCGGCATAGGCACCATCGAGATCAGCTGCGGATGCAGTGAGAGCTGTTGGCGACTGAGGGAGGCGCCGGGCTCGCGCGTACAGGCGAGTGATGCACTGCACGCGGCGCAGAGCGAGTGGCATCTCCCCAGCATCGACCAACAGGCTCTCAATGGGGGAAGTGCGGAAGGCACCGGTCGCAAGGCGAAGGCCGGTGTGGTGGATTGAATCCACCTTCCGCAATAAACGCTCGGCTGCGGATGCATAAAACTCGCATCCGTAGTCGAGCTTCGAGCGAACAAAGGATCGATAAAAAAGTAAGGCGGTAGCCCTATCAGCGCCCCAAGCGCTGCAGGAGTGGAACCTGGAGGAGGACGTCGTGGCTTTGTGCTTCGACACGACCTCATCAAACACAGGGTGCTCCGCGGCTGCTGTGCTCGACTAGAGACTACTCGGCCGCAAACTTTTGTACTTCGAATGTCATCACCACGTCCTCGAAGTTGTGGTGGGCATTTCTTCACGCTTTCGTGGACCAGGAAGACTATGAGGATGGATGGAACGACCCGGAAATACGAAAAGCGTTCGAAACGAACAAGGAAACCGTGGAGAATACAAAAGCGTTCAGTGCTAAAAGGACACGGGTGCCTACCGCGCCTTCCTCGAGCTGGTGCTCATCATCCTCGGGGGAACTCCAGGTCGTGGGGTGAAGTTCCCCAAACCTGGACCAATTCACCATGCTCGTTGGATGGCGAAGTGTCTGTACTCCCTCCCCATATTCCTGTTCCGAAAACAATTCCGACTGACAGCCCGAGAAACGACCACCATCTGCGAGTTCTCCTTATTCTGCAGCCTGGTGCACTGCCAAGCTTGGTTCCTGGCCGCAAGACTGACAGGCGCTCCATCCAACCATCTCCGGTTGCTGCAGGAGCAGAATGTATTCCGTTCCACCAATGAGACAGTGGCGAAGGGAGCATTGACCACTTTCAAGCGCTACTTGTGGTACTTGACACGTCAAATGATCCCTCTTCAGCAACAACGTTGACCCCAGCGAAAAGTCGAACATCGTCCGCGCGATGGAAGCGGAACACAAAGCGGCTTAACATCGATGGAAAACGAATTCTCCAATCCTTCAGCGAGTTGACCAACGCGACCAGAATCCGCTTCTTCGACATGGCCGGACTAGATAAGACTTTCGTTGGAAAGGAACCAGTCTCCTGGAAAGAGGATAAATCGTTCCAGTCTGGTCTGCGTACCCTCCAGGGTATGAACCCCCTCAACGACGTGAAGCTGATTACAATGCCTCCAACACCAAAAACGAAGACCAAAAGCAGTTCCTCCTTCAGTAGATCTCCGGACACCGCCGAAACTTCCCCAATCCGAAAAAGGGTACTGTTGACATGAAGAAGTGAAGAGGATTTTCTTGTCTCACATGTGAGAATGCACTCCTATTTCGATTGAATAAATGTAAAACATTCATTTTCCTTTCATTTCTGATATTTTTAGCAAGAAACAAGTGTTCGATCGCGGCTAAATTTTAGCTGGAAGACTTTTTCCAGAACTGGCATCTACAGAGCAATGAGCACCAATCCCATCCTTGTCTTTGAATTTCGGGACCACCCTAATGGAGCGGGTATAAAAGACCCTAAGGTTGCGAATAAGAGCTACCCAGGTGATGTGTCTCAGTCAAATACAAGACCAAGGAAACGGTGCGAGTCCAGCACTTCCAGGCAAACTCCATTTAAAAACAAGTCTGGTTCAGGGTGGAGGCGTGGATGGCGGAAGTAGTCTTGGCCAAGGAAAACCGAAGCCTGTGTGCTTCGGCATGGCGAGATACGCGGCTCAATGCCGGTTGGAGTCGACACTCCAGAGTTGGCATCTGGGCCAGAGCAAAAGAAATCGAAAGGGCAGAGTGCGACCTTGAGGATACCCTCTTCCTGCTCCATTGGGCCAGATAGGGCTCCCTCCTACCAGTAAACAGAATCGACGATCTCGCAAAAATGCAGATATAAAGATTGGGAGGCATCCCCTTGCCCCCATCGTGTAGTCTCCATGAAGGATATCATAGGACTTCTCCAGATCGAAAAACACTGTGGTGTAGTGCTGTTGGATAAGATCATCCAACATGGAATGGAACTTGTGGAAGCCGCACTCTGCAGAGTACAGATGGCCTCTGCTGTCTAGAAAAAAGGCTAATCTAACATTTACCAATTTCTGCATCAACTTGCACACCCAGGAGGTTAGAGATATTGGGAAGAAACTAGCCGGAGTAGAGTGATCTCTCCTTGGCCCTAAGAAACAAGCATCACTGGTTAAGCCCAGTAGGATCTCCATCCAAATATAAACCCTTACATCAGCTTCACTAAGCTACCAAGGACCAGACAGTTCAAAACAGTTACAAGTCCGACATTTAAATGACTGAAGAGAAAATTTGCAAAGAAAATGCTGGATATTTCATGGGAGAACAAGTCTGCTGCCTTGGCACAGGGTTTTTAGCCAGTGGTAGTCATGTGTGTTTGACTTTCACACAAAACTAACATCATTTGGATAATTAATTTAACTAGATAAAACAGATTAAATTTATTCGAGTGCAATAGCTTTATAATTTTTGTTTAGTATTAGAATATGCATGCCTCTATCTTAAGACCGATTTACCCATTTAAGCAGGGAATTTATCAGCTTTGTACAAATATTTTTTATTTCTTTATTGATACCATATTTAAATTACTGCTTAGTTTTGTCATAATCTCCAAGACACTTGATGATAGCTCAAAGATTTTATTTTATTGAGTTATTCAATGTGGCCGTGACAAATCAGTTCCGTGAGTGATCTCGCATACTTGGAGCTTTAACCACCACCCCATACTTTAAAAAGCAATTCATCATTGAAAACTATAATTCTCCGATCTTCCTTCGGTTTTTAATATTTTTGCAACAAAATTCCATCTTCCCTCTCACTTATGAGTTGAGGCACATTTTTATTTCTAATTTGAGAGAAAATTAAGTGTTTCTCAGTTTCACAGAAGATATCTGAAATAAAGTAGCAAGCTGAGATTGATTCTTTGGTAGGATATCACTTGACTTTATCAAAGAAAATTAGCAACTAAATTATAATTTACCCACCTGCTCTAGATTGTCACTGATCAGGGAGCTGACAGTGGAGAAAGCATGCCTAGAGCAAAAAGGCTTGTTTAAATTCATTCAGTTTTTTACAAAAATTTGTGAACTAATCTGGCAATTTTGGTTAATAGGGTAAAAGTCGCCGTACTCACACCCCCAGCATAAATGTTAGGCTAGATTAAAAAAAAAAAAAAATATATATATATATATATAAAAATAACAAATAACCAAGATAAAAAAGCCCAAAGGCTAGAAAAAGCAGTAAAAAAGGAAAGCAAAGCAAATCGGGGACAAGAAGAAAACGTGCAAAAATCAAAGTGGAGGAGGCCAGCAGCCTCTTCCAAATAGTCGTATAGTACACAAGTTAGTGTGAATGAACCAGTCCCCCCGAGTAAAAGGAACAAGAGTTAGCGACCCGCTCAGCCGGTACCGGGACAGGTAAGGTGCGCAAAGATCACTCAGAATGAGACATTCAACAAGAATGTGCCTAAGTCTGAAGGACAACGCAGTCATCACAATAGGGCACAGGTGAACGCTCCATCAAATGGCAGTGCGTCCCGAGTGTGTGTCCAATTCGGAGGCGACAGAAGGCAACCTAAAGACGTCGCGGCAAAATTGCACGGAACTTTAGGTTCCCATCGACAGTCTCCCATTTTCTTTGCCAAGCAGCCCAAAGAGCTACCCGTATTCCTCTGAGGAAAAGAGAAACGCTGGTATGGTCGCCCAGTCCTCGCGGACTCATTACCCACAATTCCTCCTACATGTCTATGAACCCAGCAGAAGATAATTTCGACATCCGACCGGGTCGCCAAAACTGCAACGTCACGGATATCGCGAACAAGGGGATGCGGAGATTCCAATGCCCCGATAGCACTCAGGAGGCTTTCTGAGTGGCTATAAATCAAGGAGCGTCATCTCCGGTATCGAGCGGTGTATTGCAACCAGCTCGGCCATGGGTCTGACAGACGCAACGCCTGGCATACCGTCGCTGACTTCAGACAGAGGGGATACGGCGAGGAAACCGAACCTTTCTTGGGACTTGGGAGCCATCCCTATACCCTGGCACGGTTCCAGCATGACACGCAATACTCCGGCGCCGTACAAGCTTTGGGAGCAGAGGGGTGGCGACAAATTGCCACAGGTGGTACCCTCCAGGGTGGCGTCCTGGGCAGAAACAGGGGCGCCACCGGGCCGAGAACTATATCTAGCACACGAAGAAGTTTCCTAGCCTTAAACCCGAAGGGCTTAGGGTATGACTAGCGTCTTTCGGTGGCATAGGCAACGTCGAGATCAGCTACGAATGCAGTAGAGCTGTTGGCGACTGAGGAAGGCGACGGGTTCGCGCGTACAAGCGAATAATGCAGTGTGCACGGCGAAAGCGAGTGGCATCTCTCCAGCATCCACAAGTAGGCTTTTAATGGGGGAAGTGCAGAAGGCAACGGTCGCCAGGTGAAGACCGTTGCAGTGGATCGAGTCTACCTTCCGCAATACACGCTCCGGTGTATTGCAACCAGCTCGGCCATGGGTCTGACAGACGCAACGCCTGGCATACCGTCGCTGACTTCAGACAGAGGGGATACGGCGAGGAAACGGAACCTTTCTTGGGACTTGGGCGCCATCCCTATACCCTGGCACAGTTCCAGCATGACACGCAATACTCCGGCGCCGTACAAGCTTTGGGAGCAGAGGGGTGGCGACAAATTGCCACAGGTGGTACCCTCCAGGGTGGCGTCCTGGGCAGAAACAGGGGCGCCACCGGGCCGAGAACTATATCTAGCACACGAAGAAGTTTCCTAGCCTTAAACCCGAAGGGCTTAGGGTATGACTGGCGTCTCTCGGCGGCATAGGCACCATCGAGATCAGCTGCGGATGCAGTGAGAGCTGTTGGCGACTGAGGGAGGCGCCGGGCTCGCGCGTACAGGCGAGTGATGCACTGCACGCGGCGCAGAGCGAGTAGCATCTCCCCAGCATCGACCAACAGGCTCTCAATGGGGGAAGTGCGGAAGGCACCGGTCGCAAGGCGAAGGCCGGTGTGGTGGATTGAATCCACCTTCCGCAATAAACGATCGGCTGCGGATGCATAAAACTCGCATCCGTAGTCGAGCTTCGAGCGAACAAAGGATCGATAAAAAAGTAAGGCGGTAGCCCTATCAGCGCCCCAAGCGCTGAACGTCACGGAACGGAGAATGTCCATGGCGCGGGTACAAGAGACCCTAAGGCTGCGAATATGAGTCTCCCAGGTGAGGCGTCGGTCGAATACAAGACCAAGGAAACGGTGCGACTCAACCACATCCAGGCGCACCCCATTAAGAAACAAATCTGGGTCGGGGTGAAGCCGTGGATGGCGGCAGAAGTGCACCACCTTAGTCTTAGCCAAAGAAAACCGAAACCTGTGCGCTTCGGCATAGCGAGAGACGCGGTTCAATGCCTGTTGGAGTCGACGCTCCAGAGTTGGCATCTGGGCCGCGCCAAAAGAGATCGAAAGGTCGTCCACGTAGAGCGTAGCGAGAACATCTTCCGGCAGCACCGAGGTGATGCCGTTGATGCTCAGGGCAAAGAGTGTGACACTGAGGACACTTCCCTGGGGGACACCCTCTTCCTGCTCCTTAGGGGCAGAGAGGGCTCCCCCCACCCGTACCTGGAATCGACGATCTCGCAGAAAATTCAGATATAAACATTGGGAGGCGTCCCCTCGCCCCCATCGTGTGGAGAGTCTCCATGATACCGTATCGCCATGCGGTATCATAGGCCTTCTCCAGATCAAAAAACACCGTGGCGTAGTGCTGTCTACGAAGGAAAGCCTCGCAGACGGCATTTTCCAGTCGGAGCAGAGCATCCGACGTGGAGTGAAACTTACGGAAGCCGCACTGTGCAGAAGACAGATGGCCTCCGCTGTCCAGGAAATAGGCTAATCTAACATTTACCAATTTCTCCATCAACTTGCACACGCAAGAGGTTAGAGAGATTGGGCGGAAACCGGTCGGAGTAGAGTGATCTCTCCCCGGCTTGCGAAAGGCGAGCACAGTAACGATTCGCCAGGAGTCTGGGAGAAGACCTTCCACCCAGATCCTGTTGAACATATCTTACAGAAAGGCCATGCCTCGCTCACCCAGGTGTCGAAGCATGGCTTACGGGACATCGTCCGGACCATGGGCGGTGTCCGCGCACGAAGCGAGAGCGGAACGCAACTCACTCACAGTAAACTTGTCGTTGAAGGGTTCTCCGCCTCTGGAGGTAAAGTCCAGCCGGCGGCCTTCCGCGACATCACGACGTGCATTGAATGCTGGCGGAGCAGCATCACGGCTAGAGAATGCGGAGAAAGCGGTCGCTAAGGATTCCGCCACGGACGCGGGGTCCGAGATTGCGGTCCCATTCTCCTGGAGAACGGGAGGGGGGTCCTGCGAGAACTTGCCCCGAATCCTTTTGACTCGCTTCCACACCTCAGCTAAAGGGGTCTTCCCGTTAAGTGAAGACACGTATGCCAGCCAAGAAGAGCGGCGGGCGTGCTTCGAAATATACCGGAACCTAGCCCTAGCCCGACGAAATTCAGCGACAGTGAAATCGTTCGGGCGGCGCTTATAGCGCATGTAGGCATAACGCTTCTGTTTGAGGGCCGTCTCACACTCGGCCGACCACCATGGGAGTGGTCGGCGTGCAAAACGGCCAGACGTCCTAGGAATAGTAGTCAGGCCCACGGCGATGAGGTTGCCGGAGAAGAACTCAACGGCCTCATCTACCGACCTAAACTCCTCGACTGAGATAGAGAATTCAGTCATTTCCTGAAATGCAGGCCACCGCGCCCGCGCCAAGCACCACCGAGGTGGTCTCTCAGGCGGCAGTTGCCCTGAAAATGATATTTGAATGGGAAAGTGATCACTACCATGGAGGTCATCGACCACCCCCCAATCAAAATCAGGCTGTGCATCCGAAGAGCACAAAGATAGGTCAAGGCAAGAAAATGAAGCGGTTCTCGGACAGTGATGCGTAAACTCATCCACGTTTAGGACACCCATCTCAAGCTCTTCGATCAGATCGGCAAGGACTTGTCCCCTGGGATTTATGGAGTAATCTCCCCAGAGAGGATGCCTGCCGTTCAGATCTCCAAGCAAGAGATAGGGCCTCGGCAACCGTGCCACGACGCGGCGGAAGTCCTCCGCGTCGAAGTCAGCTGACGGTGGAATGTACGCAGAAATGATAGTATACCTCCTATCCAGGTGTAGCTGCACAGCCACTGCCTGAAAGGAGGTATCTAAAGAGAAAGGAAGAACGGAGACATCATGCCGGGTGTAAACCGCGCATCCCCCAGCCCGGCCATCCCGCGGTGGTGGGGTCGCAAGACCCTTATATCCCGGGAGGGCAGGCAGGGGGCACGCGCCTAGCATGGTCTCCTGCAAAAAAATAGCTAACGGGGAACAGGACGAGGCGAACCTCCGCAGCTCCTCCCAGTTGGCCCGGAGTCCACGGCAATTCCATTGAAGGAATATACCCTCTAGGCCTAGCTCGGAGGAGACGCGGGGGCCCTCCTCGAATTGAAGACCATCACGGGAATGGCCGTACGCTTCCCGGGGGCAGAACCCCGGGAGCTGTTGGCCGGACAAAGCGCTGGAGGCGCTGTCGCCTTCGAGGACTTATTGGGGGAGGTTGGGCTCGCCATGCGAGTCTTTTCCTCCCTCCGCCTCGAAACCTTAGGCGGGCGCTGCGGCTTCGGAGGCGGGGGGGCCTCTTTTCGAGGAACCACCGTCTCCGAGCCACTCGCTCCACCTCGGGGCGTGGGCGAAGGAGCCGAAGCTCCTTTGTTGCTGTCCTCCTTTCGGGGGACAGCTTTAGGAACCCCTGAAGATGGCCTAGCGACCATCTTTAGGGGTGTTGCCTCCTGTGAGTCTAACGACTCGTTGGAGGCGCGTGGCCGTTTCGCCTTGCGGGAAACGGTCACGCTGGGGGAAGAGGGGGGGGGCCCTGGTTTTAGCCGGGGCTGGGTATCAACCCTTTTTGCCGCCAGCTTTACCAGGGGAGCGCCCGGGTTGGGTAGAGCCCGCAGAAGGGCTCCGAATGGGCGCGGAAACAACCGTGCTCGTTGGCCTGGATGGGCCAGGAGCAGAGGGTGCCTTTCGAACTACTGAGGCATATGACGTCCCAGGTAGAGCTGGGCGCGCCAGGACCAAGTCCTTAGCCTCGCGGAATGAGAGTCTATCCTGGGCCTGAACGGCCAGGATTTCTTTCTCCAGGAGATATGCACCACATTGCTTCGAAGAAGCAGGGTGCGGCTCTCCGCAATTGACACACTTGGCCACACACGATTTGGACTTATCGTGTGCGACCTTGGAGCAATTTACACAGACTTCGGGTGACCCCGACTTTGCACGTCTACATGAGCGATTCGTATGGCCGAAGCGGTGACAGTAATAGCACCGCCGCGGCAGTGGCACGAATGCCTTCACGCGGTAGCGGTACCAACCGGCACGCACCGACTCAGGGAGCTTGTCACAGTCGAACGTGACGAAGAGTGTAGGGGTGGGTCTCGAAGCCCCTCCCTGTTTTCTCATCACACGTTCGACCTTGACCGCCCCATGGTCGGCCAGCTCTAGGGTAATGTCCTCAATGGAGTAGTCAACGAGTTCCCTCGCATAAACTACTCCTTTCACAAAGTTCATGGTAGAGTGCAGCGTCACACTCACCGGGGTGCCATGAAGTGTCCGAAGAGCACTTATCTTGGCCGCCTCGGCGGGATTCGCCGCATTCGCCAGAAGGCTCCCGTCCGAGAAACGGGTCACCTTCGGCTCTCTACCAATTGCACTAGATAATCCTCTCCTCTGATGGATCATGTTGCCCTTGGACAACATGGTGCCATCAGTGGAGCGAATAACGAGGAAGCGTTTGAAGCCAGCGGGCTCGAAAACGCCAGGTAACCTCTGAATGAGGGGCCCCGATGTCATCGAGGCTCCGCCCTGTGCATTTTTGGTGTTAGTCTTGGTCAGGGGCTCTGCACACGAGGGGGTAGAGGGGCCGGATGTGCCGATCTTGGCTTGGTCGCCTACCAAAGTGGTAGCAGACCCATCCGTCCCCGCGGATGGAGAGGAGCCCCGAGTCTTTTTCGTCTTTTTCTTTTTTGGAGAGGAGGGCGGGGAATGAACCCGCTTTTCACCTCCGCCGGCAGAAGCCCCCAGGCCAGATGGACCGGCCTCAGCCAGGTCCCTCTCCGAAATGGAGAAGGTCCTGGTTGTCGTGGGGGCACCTGTCGGAGGATATCCCTCCCCTCCTTTTACTGCCTCGGAGCCCTCAGCCATTTGAGGAGGACCTTGCATAGGGGCGGATTCGGGTTCGGTGCTTGGCGCCGAGCCCGAATTCCCCCCCATGGAAGGCCCTACCGTCTGAGGCTGGGTCTCCTCAAGGACCATGTTTATCACAGGAGGGGCCTCCAGTTGGCCATCCCCTCCCAGGACATCGCAGGTCCCCTTGGCAGTGTCGCCAGTCTTGTGTGGGGAGGCACAGGCCTTGACCCCAGCAAGGTTTAAAATTCTTGCCAGCAGGTCTTTTGAGGGAAGCGACCGAAGGGGCCTGGTTTCCCTCTCCCCCCTAAGGGGGTTTGCCCTACCGAGCCGCTTTGATGGGGAGCGGCTGGCTAAGGGCTGCCTGCTGGCTTTCTTGGCAGTCCCCTTGGAAAGAAAAGAGGGGACTGCCGCTGGGAAAAGGGAGGTGCCCGAAAGCACCTCCAGAGAAAGGGGTGAGGGGGAGTCCCCTGCACCCGTAGGCGAAGGAAAGGAGTAAGCCTCCTCTCCGGTTAGAGAAATATGGAGGGTCCCCTGTGCAAGCACAGGGGGGGGGAACCTCCATTTTTTTTTTTGCTGGAGCTGCCCGAGGGCGGCTCCGTCGATGGAACAGGGGAAGTTGAGGGTTGGGTTTGTTTTTTTTTATCATCATTGGGCATGGTGACCCTTTTTTAAACACGGGATGCAATCGCGCACACCTCTCGCAGTAGCCCGCACTGCGAGAGGTGCTTACAAGCCCGGCAGAGCCAGGCGCCGCCATTTGGGACCACCCCTCCCGCCTGGTGGCCTGGCAGTCCATCGGCATGGCGGCTCCACCTTGGACACGGCGTAAAAATTAATAGATTGTGAAGAGGAGAGGAAAAGGGATGTGAGGAAGGTATGGGTGGGGATGAAGCAGGTAGTTAAAAACCATCCACCCCAGACCGGAGCTCAGGGGTTAGGGAACATTGTCCCCCACCCCCTCAGCCCCGATGCGGGACGGTTGGCTGAAAGGAAGGTCAGCATCTACCCTGTGAAATTAGAGGCTGACCAGAGAAAGTTGTGGGAGAGGTTGTGTGAAAAGAGAGGAAACAAGTGTTTTGAAGGAAGGAAGAGAGGCTAAGCTGGGGCCGGACGGAGCGCTGGATCCCGTCAGCACGGCGGCCAGAGTGGCAAATCGCCGCGCCCCTTACGGGGCCATTGGGCTGGAGGGGGCTCCCTCCCCCAAATCGTACGCGGAATCGAGGAACTCGCAAAAATTCAGATATATAGATTGGGAGGCGTCCCGTCGCACCCATCGTGTGGAGTCTCCATGCACCGTATCATAGGCCTTCTCCAGATCGAAAAACACCGTGGCGCAGTGCTGTCGGAGCAGAGCATCCGACATACTCGTAAGGTGGAACTTCCGGAAGACGCACTGTCCAGAAAAAAAGGCTAATCTAACAATTACCAATTTCTCCATCAACTTGCACACTCACGAAGTTAGAGAGATTGAGTGGAAATCGGTCGGGGTAGAGGAATCTGGGAGGATACCTTCTACCTAGATCCTGTTTAACAAATCAAACAGAAAGGCCATGCCTTGCTCACCCAGGTGTCAAAGCATGGTGTACGGGACATCGTCCGGACCAAGGGCTGAGTCTGCGGACGAATCGAGAGCGGAACGTAACTCACTCAAATTAAACCATTGTTGAAGAGGTTCTCCGCCTTCCGCGACATCACAAAGCGCATTGAATGCTAGCGGAGGAGCATCTCTTCTAGAAAATGCGGTCGCAAGGGATTCGCCCGTTCTCCTGGAGAACGGGGAAGGGGGGAGAACTTGCCCCTAATCATTTTGACACGCTTCCGCACTTTTGCTAGAGTGGTTTTGCCGTGAAGTTAAGACACGTATTCCCGCCAAGTAGAGCGGCGGGCATGCTTGGAAATATACCCGAGCCTAGTCCAACGAAATTCACCGACAGTGAAATCGTTCAGGCGGCGCTTATAGCGCATGTAGGCATAACGCTTCTGTTTGAGGGCCACCTCTCACTCCGCTGCCCACCACGTAGAAAAATATATAATATAATATTAATAATTAATTAGTTTAATAATTATATTAAGGTAAGAATAGATCACTGATCGAGAATTGAGAGTACCCATGATATCCATAACTTTGTAAAGCAGAGATGAATTATGAATATCAGAGAAATAACCTTAATTTGATATATATTAGTTGAAACTATACCGCCAATTAGGCTGTGGGTCGGGAGACAACAAAGATAGATAGAGACATGAAAATGAAGCTGTTCTCGGAAGGTGTTGCGGACACTTGACCAGTGGGATTAAACGAGTAATCTCCCAATAGGAGGTGTCTAGCCTAGCGTTGAGATCTCCGAGCAAAAGAAAGGGGCTCGGCAAAAGGGATACGACGCGGCCTAAGTCCACCGCGTCGAAGTCGATGACGGTGGAATGTACGCGGAAATAACCGTATACCTCCTATTTAGGTGCAACTGCACAGCTATTACCTGAATGTAGGTATCTAGAGGAAAGAAAAACAGACGTATGGCGGATGTAAATCGCGCATGCTCATGCCCACCCATCCCATGGTGGTGAGGTCGCAAAACCCTTAAACGGGAGGGTAGGCAGGGGGCACACGCCCAGCATGGTCTCCTGCAAAAAGATAGCTAACGGGGAACGTGACAAGACAAGCCTCCGCAATAATTCCATTCAAGGAATATGCCCTCTTCGAAGAGAAGACCCTCACGGGAATGGGCGTCTGGGCGCTGTTGGCCTGACAAAGCGCTGTCGCCTTCGAGGACTTATTGGGGAGGTTGGCCTCCTCATGTGAGTCTTTTCCTCCCTTCGCCTTCAAACCTTGGGTGAGCATGGCGGCCTTGGGGGCGGAGGAGCCTCTTTTCCAGGACCCACGTCTCCGAGGCACCCAGCCCACCATAGGGTCTGGGCGAAGGAGCCAAAGCTCCTTTAGTGCTGTCCTCCTTTCGGGGGCAGCTTTAGGAACCTCAGAAGATGGCCTCACTACCCTCTTCATCAGTGTTGCCTCCTATGAGTCTAACGAATCGGTGGAGAGCGGACGTTTCGCTTTGCGGGAAACGGGACGGGAGGAGCGCCATGGTTTTAGCTGGGGCTGGTTGTGAACCCTTTGTGCCGCAAGCTTTACCAGGGCAGCGCCCGGGGTAGGTAGGAGCAGGTGTCTTTCATAATATTGTATTGAGGCATAGGATGTACCAGGCAGCGCCGGGCGCCTCAAGACCAAGTCCTTAGCCTCGAGAAATGAGAGACGATCCTGGGCCTGAACGGTCAGGATTTCCTTCTCAAGGAGGTAAGCACCACATTGCTTGGAAGAAGAGGGCTGCAGCTCTCCGCAATTAAGACACTTGGCCACACACGATTTGGACTTATGAACCCACTTGTCCCCTCCACCAACACGAACCCCTAGGCAAGATGGACGGCTTCAGTAAGATCCTTCTCCGAGATGGATACGGTCTTAGCTGCCACAGGGGCACCAGGTGAGTGAGGAGATCCCTTCTCTCCTTGTAAAGTCTTTGAGACCGAGCCATCTCAGTGGGGGCTTCCATGTGGCAATAACCCAACAGGACATCACATGTCCAATTGGTCGGGGAAGAGAGTGGGAGTACAGTGAGCTCTTCTAAACTCAATATTCAAGCCTGCAGGTCTCTAGATGGAAGGGGCCATCGAGCCCTGTCTTATTCCTCCCCCAAAGAGTGTTGACTCTATTGCGCCACTCCTGGTGCAAGAAGTAAATTATGGTCTGCCTGCCTTTCTTGGCAGCCCCCTTAAAAAGTAAAAGGGAGACTGCAGCTGGAGAAAGAGTCTGCCAAATGCAGTTCCAGAGAAGAGTACGAGGGGGGTCCCATACACCTGTAGGCAAAGGAGATTATTAAGCCTCCTCTCTGGTTGAAGTTTTGGATGGTCGGCTGCGAAGAAAGCACTGGGGGGGAGGGGGTTTCCAAAAAAATTTCCCCATGGAGCTGCCCAAAGGCAGCTTTGTTGATGGTTAAATGAGAAGCAAATGCTAATCACCCAGCCTAGTAGCCCATCTGTGAGTGGTGAACAAGGGGCTGGCAGAACCAACTACCGCCATTTAAGACCACACCTTTCCACCCAGTGACTAGGCAGCCCTTCAGCATGGGAGCTCCACCTTAGGGTGGAACTAAAATCGATAGATATTGAAAGGGGTATGTGAGCAATGCGTGGGTGGGGATTTATCAGGTTGTCAAAAGCCCCCCCCCCCAACCGGAGCTAATGGGTTAGGGGGCATTGTCCCCTCCCCCCCTCAGCTCCGATCCGGGATAGTTGAGTGAGAGAAAGCTGGTCGGCATCTACCGTGAAATTAGAGGCCAACCAGACAAAGTTGTGGAGAGGTTGTAGGGAGAGTGAGGAAGTAGGGTAGAAATGTATGCTGTGAGAAAGAGTCAAGGTGGGGCTGGATGGGGCGCCGAGTACCGTTAGCACGGCGGCCATTTATCGAGTGGTCCATGAGTTCCCTCGCAAAAACTACTTTAACAAAGTTCATGGTAGAGTGCAGCGTCACACTCACCGGCATGCCATCAAGTGTGTGAAGGGAACTAATCATGGCCGTCTCGCAGGGATTTGACGCAATTGCCAGAAGGCTACTATCCGAGAAACGTGTCATCTTTGGCTCTCTGCCAATCTCGCTAGCTAAAACTATCCTCTGATGGATCATGTTGCCCTTAGCCAACATGAGGCCCTCACAGGAGCGAATGATGAGCAAGTGTTAGAAGCCAGCAAGCTAAAAAATGCCAGGTCACCTCTGAATGAAGGGCCCTAATGTAATTGATGCACCACTCTGCGCTCTTGCACTTTTGGCCTTAGTCGGGGACTCCCCCGGTCTGGGGGAGCACCGGGGCTGGACGTGCTGATCTTGACTTCGTCCATTGCCAAAACGGCAGCGGAACAATCCGTCCCTGCAGAGGGAGAGGAGCCCCTAGGTTTCTCATCTTACAAGTTTTTTTTCTTTCTTTTTAAGAGATGAGGGTGGGGAATGCACCCTCTTTGCTCCTCAGCCCCTGCTGTCACAGGGCCAGCAGTCGGGTTTTTTAGAGCCCATCTGGCAACTGCCCACTTGGGCATAAGTTGCCGGAAACACGACACAGCCTAGAACTAGGCTATCAGCAGTCGGGGGAGGAGGTCTTCCTTATTCTTGTGAGACCCAAACAGTATGAAGAGGAGCTTGCACAGAGGTGGACGCTTGTTGAGTGCTTGGCACCGAGCCAGGGTTTGACCACATGGAAGATCCTACTGTAGGGGGCTGGGTCACCTCAGGGACCATATCCATCTCAAGGGTGGGGACTCCCAATCCCCCCCCCCCAGACATCATGGATCCCATTCTAGGTACCTTTGGTGGTGTAATCTTGGGCCGGCAAACCGACATCCAGTGGGGAAGAAAGGGAGGCATGTATAGTGATTCTAGGTACCTTTGGTGGTGTAATCTTGGGCCGGCAAACCGACATCCATTGGGGAAGAGAGGGAGGCATGTATAGTGGACCCTGTGAGCTCGATATTCATGCCCCACAGGACTGTCTTCCTTTGTCCCCTAAGGGGATTGGCCTTATCGAGCCGCTCCTGCCTGTTTTCTTGGAAAGCAAAGGGGAGACTGCCCCTCGAAAAAGTGAGTCGCCCAACACAAGCAGCCAGAAAAGTGGGTGAGGGGGAGTCCCCTACACAGCATGCATAGGAGAGGTGTTGAGGGCCCCATGTGAAAGCACAATGGGGAGGGCTTCATTTTTTCGGTGGAGCAACCTAAAACTGCCTCGGACGATGGTAAAGGGATAGTTAATGGGGTGTTTTTAAGTCTTCATCATTGGACATGTTTTTTTTTTTAAATTTATAGAGCCCATCTGGCAACTGCCTACTTGGGCATCAGTCGCCGGAAACAGGACAGCCTAAAACTAGGCTACTATAAAAAAAATATGAAAACAATGATAAAAAGGTGAAAAACTTAACAATTAAGAAGCACTCTCCTGCACCGGGGTGAGGGAGACCTCCCCACGCTCTCCGGTGCAGGAGAGTGCAACGTACAAAGAAAAAAAATAGAACCTTCTTAAATAAAGGGGAGAAGCCCGGCCTCCCCCCAAAAGTCAACAAGTCCACCAGTCAATGTGCACGTACTCGTCCCGAGTACAAAGGACAGGCGGTAGCGATCCCGCCCATCCCGGTACCGGGACAGGTGTCATGCGCGAAGATCACCCAGACTGGGACATTCAACAAGAATGTGGCGAACAGTCTGGGGAATGACGCAGTCGTCGCAATAGGGCGCAGGCGAGCGCTCCATCAAATAGCGATGCATCACACGAGTGTGTCCGATTCGGAGACGACAGAAAGCGACCTGAAGCCGTCTCAGCATTGGGGGATAGGTCCATGGGAACAGTCGCCGCGCAATGGCACGCAACTTTAAGTTCCCTTCGACCGTCTCCCATCTTCTTTGCCAAGCAAGACGAAGAGCTGCCCGTATTCCTGACATGTAGTCGGTGTGAGGAAGAGCGAAACGCTGGTCCGGTCACAGAGTCCTCGCGGACTCTTTGGCATGGTGACCCTATAGTTTATACAGGATGCAAACTAGCTGCCTCAATTTAGGACCACACCTTTCTGCCCAATGCCAGGCAGCACTTCAGCATGGCGGTTCCACCTTGGGCTGGGCATAAAATTGATAGAGATTGAAAGGAGAGAGAAAGGGGATGTGAGGAAGGTGTGGGTAACGATGAAGCAGGTTGTTAAAAACCCACCACCCAAGACAGGAGCTCAGGAGTGAGGGGACATTGTACCCTCCCCCATATATATATATATATATATATATATATATATATATATATATATATATATATATATATATATATATATATAAAGTATCAGTGTATGCTGCCATGCCAGTATTAAAATTGAGTATGAATCAACTTTTGAAAATGGTGGCAATTGATTGTGTCTTTTACAAGGACAGAGGGTATGTAGGAAAAGTTGTGATGGTAGATCATAAGAGTAAATTTGCATATGCCGCACACCTGTGTTTTCACCTGTGTTGTTCGGGGAACTGAGAGAGAATGATATATATATATATATATATATATATATATATATATATATATATATATATATATATATATATATATATATATATATATATATATATATATATATATATCGACCAACCAGAAATAGTCAACCTCAAAAAAAAAATATATATATACATTAATCTAATAAATATATATATATATCGACCAGACCAGAAATAGTCAACCTCAAAAAAATATATATATACACATTAATCTAATATATATATATATATATATATATATAATGAAAATTAATGCAATATCGCAAGAAAAGATGAGGAATTAAACCACATTCTCCGAAGACAATTAAATTCAGAACAGTTTTGGTGTATCTCACCCCAGATTAGCCACAAGTAGGGGATTGAGGAAAAAAGAGGGGATCTTTCACGATCTGACCTTGTGTTATGCTTATATGCACTTTTCTTATATTTTCTATCCAGTGTCAGTTGAAAAAGGGTGTGAGATACACCGAAACTGTTCTGAATTAAATTGTCTTCGGAGAATGTGGTTTAATTTAATTCCTCATATATATATATATATATATATATATATATATATATATATATATATATATATATATATATATATATATATATATATATATTAGATTAATGTGTATATAGATATTTATTTATTTTGAGGTTGACAATTTTTCTGGCTGGTCGATATTTAGGTTGTAAGGCTGTATATATTTGGGAGTATTTATAATTGCAATCACTTGAGGTTGACCAATTTTTATTATTTACTGTCGTTTGGAAATTAAGTATAATTATTAAACCAACCCCACACTATCCTGTCCTGTTCAGGTGTGCCTGTAGGAAGTTGCGACCCTCCCACCATATTGTCATCCTCAGCGCATTACTTGAGTGGGGGAAAATAATTTGATCATAACACAGGGACTGTAGGCTCTTGTAGTTTCAGAATTTATTTTACCTTCATGAACCTTTTCTAAAGCTTTCTAGGAGGAATGCAGACAACATATATCACCAACCCCATTATTTCTTCATCCACAGCCTTTAGTTTTTCTTTACTAAACAGAAATACTCACATCAGTTAACTACACTTTTTTTGTACCCATAATCTGCATAAAAATTTATTTCTTAATTCATGCCATTTGCATATCATTTTAACCAAGTCAGGTATATGTAAGTGGGCAAGGAAAGTAGGGCACTTTGGACAAAAATATTATAACAATTGACTGCAAAAGTAAAGGGACACATTAATTATTACCATGTGGTTCTGTTGCCATTTGTGGAGATGTTGATACTTGGGGTGATATGCCAAACATGGGGGGCTTCAATCCTCTGGATGAGTTAAGGTCATTCAACATTTGGGTAACATGCTGAGCAGCTTCCACCCTATTGACATTTGGAGGACCACATCCAAATGGCACAAAGGAAGGTGACAAATAGTTGCGATCCATTACTTCAAGATCCTGCAAAGGGATAAAATTTAATTGACAAGGTATTGTAGAGGATTCAGTCTACACTGACATATCAGGGTGTGAAAAGTATATATAACTGAGTAACAGATTAGATGAAACCCATTGTAGGCTGACCATTCTACAAATGGAACAAACACTTTTAATGGGGCCTATCTACCAACAAGGGCACAAGACTGAAATTATTTAATAACCTAATGCTAGACTAGATTTATAAAAAAAAACGAGGAGGGGGAAGCCCACTCCAACATCAGGTATGGGATGCAACCAAACAGAAAGAAAAAATTAAAAAGGCCAACCTCATCCAAAATGTCAAATAGTTTACAGGTTTGAGTGCACAAACTCAACCTGAGGTACAAGAAATAAGTGGTAGCAACCTCGCTAGATGACATGTGAGCAGAACCCCTAAGGGTGGAACATTCAACAAGAATGTGTCAAACAGTCTTGGGAACAGCAGTCATTGCAGTAAAGTGCGCTCCATTAAATGGATGGCTGTGTCCCAGAAGTGTGCACAATTTAAGGAAGATGGCAGAAAGCAACCTGAATCTATTGCAGCATTAGAAGGGTAGGTCCACAGGAACAGATGCAGCAAGCACAATGGCATACAACTTTAAGTTCCCCTTAGCTGTCTACCATATTTGACAGGCAGTCCAGGGGCTTCTCATCCATTTTCTTTATGGCAACACATTTTTGCCAGGAGACATGTAAATTCACCCTCCTGCATGGTCCTTTCTTGTAACCAACTTTCTGGCATTAAAATAAGTAATTTTTTCATTGGGAATTTTGGCAACCTTCATCTTCTTTCAAAGAAACAAATCTATCCAAGTCTTTACATCTCATATGTATTCTCTTCTGCATATGATTCACGATAATTAGCTGGCAAATTAAGTGTATGTACACACTAAATCTTAGCAGATGAATGCATCTAATTTAGCTTTATTTTAGCGTATGATACACTAAGAAAATGTCACTTTTGTTTAGGCTCTATTAAATAAAGAAAGTCAATTTTAATAGAGAATTTTCAGTATTGGAGGCAATGTTTACCAAATTATTATTTTTAATGTAAGTGTTTAATTTTTTAATATTAATGTAAGAAAATATTTTACAAAATATTGGACCCTCTCTCACTTTTCGCTTCCCTGAAATAGAAGATTCTTGTACTATGGACATAACTGACATTTTGGTGTCAGTAGAACCGAAAACTGCAACAGGAAGAAGCTACACAATTAGCAAGAAGGAGTCTGATGCAACAAACAAAGTGATGGCTCTGCTCAAATGAGTACCTAGGTATTTATTAAATAATGTTTTGTCTAAAAGTTTTTGTTTAAATTTATCTTAAATAATAATCTTTTGTCTAATGTTTTGTATTAAATAACATTTAGTATAGGTAATAAAAATTGTAAATTTGTAATATTTGAAAGGTATTATGTTGTTTGTCTCACATTTCTGAAATGGTAAAAAATAATATCTTGTTTTATTGAATCTAAGACTGAAAAAAGGCAGGGCAACCTAGAAAGGGGAAGAGGTTGGGTTTGGAAAGACTGAAATATGATGACCGTGTCAAGATACATCAAACTTTCTCAAAATCACTATTTACTAACAGTCTGATGTCATAAACTGCCCCAGTAGAGAGCCATGACTGAAAATACCACCCACCTGATGGTATATAAATGCCCATGGATTCAAAACCCATGGAGATCCCATTTTTATTTTTCCTGGAGCTTTGGAGGATAAATAGAGCTAACTTTAGAAAAGTTTTGTGAGGATTGAAGTTGCACTTTGGCCAAGGTCCAAGCGTTCAAAAATGAGTCATAATGGCAAAAATTGTCCTAGGAATGTCATTCTACCACTCATTTGAAAGATCTTTCTCCTGAGCATTTTGGTACCAAAATCGATCTTATTGGTTAACTCTAGCCAAAGTTATGACCTCAAACTTTTGGGGTCAACCAGTTTGACCAAAAATTGACCATGGGTGACCCAGAGCCATAAAAATTGGTATGTTATGTTATCTCACCAGACCCAACTTGCATGCAAAAATCATCAAAATCCATGATCTAGTGTAGAGATTTTGCCAAAAAGTGTGTACACTTCACATAGAATGATGCCCCAGCAATGAGATAGGCCTAAAGTTCATGACCTGGTTCGCTGGTTTCCTCGCTGCGGGATGAAGATCCCATTGCCAGGGACTTGAACAGGTTCAGCAGTCTAGTTCGGAGTCTCTTCAGGTGCCCGAGTCTCCTTTTCCACCAGAATACAGATGAAGACAAAAGGGCAGAACCGAACACGTGAATGAAGTCTCCCTCCCGCTTATCAATTGAGCAAGTGTATTAACAGCGCCAGATTATTCCCCTCAAATAATTATTTGCTTCAGACACTATTTTTATCCCCTGAATACTAAAATGCTAAGACCTATGAGATCATCTTCACCAGAATGTTACTTTCGAGAGGAGCCCTAATTTTGTAGCTTAAATAGCGACACTTCTCTTGAGTTTGAAATACGGGAAATTTTTTTGCCCTCGTTGTGGTTGAAAAAAAAAATGCTCCACCTCGGTTCACAGTGAACAAGTATTCTACTTTGGCTAAAAAAAAACTCGCATATTTTTACTTCCCCTAAACTTTCACTTCCTTTTTACAAACTACTTAAATCTTTCGCGAGATGCCTTCGTTGGTTTTGCCTTTTCTTCTAATGAAGTAAATTTGACATCACAGCTGCACTTTTCTATGCGCAGATTTTTTTTTTCCTCCTCCTTATGAAAGAGACCCAGAGTCCAATTTAACGAGTAATGGATAGTTTGTGTGTGTGTGTGTGTGTGTTGTAGGATGGGGGGTATAATTATTGGGGGGTATAATTATTGGGGGGTCGGCTAGCAAAGCTGAAAATCGATTCCACTCTCCCATAAACTGACCATTCAGACGACAATCGTTCACTCGGCATTTTCTGTCAAGGTTCGTTTGAACGTTACTCTCAAACTACTAGCCAAGTCCTTAATTTCTTAAATATCCCAATTCCCATAACACTTAAAAGTGTCGTTTTTTGTTTCTAATCTTTTACCCTGTTACGGCCTACTACTATTATTTTCCCAATCGAATAAACATGCTCTTATTTGATTACGACAGCTTTCATTAAACGTTAGCCGACTATTATTGGATGGGATTTTCCACTGGCCATTTAAGACGAGGCAAAACTGCCAAATGGTAGGTGGACGAAGGTACGGCGGTCGATTTGAGTGAACAAGGAAATAAAACCCACAAATAGAGCGGGATAAAGTCATGGAGTGTACGTAACCAAAGCGTTGGTTGAAATGACGTAGAGTTTAAAAATAAAGCAAGACGCACATCACGTAGCTACGCACTTATAAAAAAATTCTAACTTCGTACACGACTCAACTAATGCAATCTTGTGAAAGTCTATTAAATAGCCACAGCCCAAATTAATTTTAAACTTTTCACTACAGTATTTTTTACTAGTTAGTTACCATAACTTATTGGTCGTTTTTTCTCACATACATTAATTTATTGTTGTGAAGCTATTTCGTATGCCGATTCTGCGAGGGTGGGGGGGAGGGCTGAGTTAAAGAGGCATTTGCGGAAAAATCAACATAAGTTCATCATAGTATTTGTACAAAAATAATTAGTATTACTTAAGACCAAGATTCTTTTTTAGAGACCATCTGACGACTACCTACTAGGAAAAAAGTCGCCGTAATAACATTACAGCCTAATATTAGGCTAGATTAAAAGAACAAGGACAAAAAAGTCAAACAAAGAATAAAAAAGCAAGGGTAATAACGTTAGGCTCCAGCGTCAGGGGGAGGTTTGGCTCTCCCCGAAGAAGGAAAATGGGACTTACAACCAAAGTCAAATAAAATGGAGGCTAGGATCCTCCAAAAAGTTGGAACACGAACCCGTCAGGGGTAGAAGTAACAAACGGCAGCGACCCCAATTGCCCAGATACGGGGACAAGAAACCCTGCACCAAGATCAGCCAGACTGGGACATTCAACAAGAATGTGCGGGACGGTCTGGGTGACAACGTAGGCGTCGCAATAAGGGATAGGCGAGCGCTCCATCAAATGGCGGTGCACGCCGCGACAGGGTTGGCAACCCCCCCCCCCCCCAATAAAACCCGGGTTTTATTCTGGGTTTTTTCAAATAAACACTACAAGAATTATAATAGAAAAAGAATAGCTATCTGTATTTTTATATAATATTAATAATTAATTAGTTTATATTAAGCTTGTGAGTTCCTATAAATCAGAATCCGGTCTCCGAACTGGGCAAGTGTTATCTCCCGTATCGAGCGGTGCATTGCAACCAGCTGGGCTGTAAAGACACACGAGGCGCCTGGTAGAGCCCCGCCGACTTCAAACAGGGGATCCGACGCCCTCTTGGGACTGGAAGCCATCCGTATACACTGGCACGGTTCCAGCGAAATGTGCTCCAAAAAGGCCGAATGCAATACTCCCAGCTCAGTACAAGCTTTGGGCATAGAAGCATGGCGACAAATTGTCGAAAGTGGTACACTCCAAGGTGGCGTCCTGGGCAGAACCAAGGGCGTCACCGGCCCGAGAGCTATAACGAGCCCTCGCAGGACTTAGGATATGACTGGAGTCTCTCGGGGGGATGTCAGAGCTGTTGGCGACTGAGGGAGGGGCCGTCCTGCACTGTGCAGGACGCAGAACGAGTGGCATCGCCAAGTAAGCTTTCAATGAGAGACTTGGGGAAGGCAACGGTCGCCAGGCGAAAGCCGGTGTGGTGGATCGAGTCCACTTCCGCAATACAGAACGGGCTGAGGGTGAATAACTCGCATGGGTAGTCGAGCTTCGAACGAACAAAGGATCGGTAAAAAAGTAAGGCAGTAGCCATCTCAGCACCAAAGGTTCTCTACGTCACGGAACGAAGAATATCCAAGGCGCGGGTACAAGAGACCCGTACTTAGGCTGCGAATATGAGCCTCCTAGGTGAGGCGTCAGTCAAATACAAGACCAAAGAAACGGTGCGAATCAACCACTTCCAGGCTGCCCAAAATACAAACTAAGTCGGGGTCGTGGTGGAGCCGTGAATGGCGGCAGAAGTGGACCACCTTAACCTTGGCCAAGAAAAACCGAAGCCTGAGCGCTTCGGCATAGAGAGGCTCGATTTAATGTCTGTTGATATCTTTTGGGCCGCGCCAAAAGATATCGAAGGGTGATGCCGTTGTGCTGTTCCATTGGGGCCGAGAGCCCCCCCCCCGTACACTATCTCGACGACTTCGCAAAAAATTAATAGGTGCACCCTCGACCCCATTCCATATCCTAGGCCTTGTCCAGATGGAAAAACAGCGTGGCGTATAGCTGTCTACGAAGGATAAACACCTCCTACTGGCATTTTCCAGCAGGGGTAGAGCATACGAAATAGTGGAACTCGCGGAACAGACACTGGACAGAAGAAATGTGGACTCCGCTGTCTTGAAGCTAATCTAATATTTACCAATTAGGCGGAAACCGGCCAGAATAGAGTGATTTCTCCCCGGTTTGCGAAAAGCGATTTTTTTTTTAATTTTATAGAGCCCATCTGGCAAATGTCCACATGGGCATAAGTCGCCGAAAAACACGACAGCCTAGAACTAGGCTACTTTTAAAAAATATGAAAATGATATAAATTGGAAAACTTAATCAGGAAGAAATCTCCGGCAACGGGGGAAGGTCCCCCTCACCCGGGTGCAGGAGAGTGCAACCTACAAAAATAACCTTAAATAAAGGAAAGAAGCCCAGCCTCCCCCCAAAAGTCAAAAGGTCCACAAGTCAATGCGCACGAACTCGTCCCGAGAACAAGGGACAGGCGGTAGCGATCCCGCCAATCCCGGTACCGGGACAGGTATCGTGCGCGGAGATCACCCAGACTGGAACATTCGACAAGAATGTGGCAAACAGTCTGGGGAACGACGCAGTCGTCGCAATAGGGCGCTGGCGAGCGATCCATGAGATAGCGATGCGTCACACGAGTGTGTCCGATTCGGAGACGACAGAAAGCGACCTGGAGCCGTCGCGGCATTGGGGGATAGGTCCATAGGAACAGTCGCGGCATTGGGGGATAGGTCCATGGGAACAGTCGCGGCGCAATGGCAAGCAAACTTTAAGTTCCCTTCGACCGTCACCCATCTTATTTGCCAAGCAGTCCGAAGAGCTGCCCGTATTCCTGCCATGTAGTCGGTGTGAGGAAGAGCGAAACACTGAACCGGTCGCAGAGTCCTCGCGGACTCTTTGGCGCGCTCATTCCCCGCAATTCCTACATGTCCAGGAACCCAGCAGAAGATAATCTCGAAATCCGCCCGGCTCGCCAAAACCGTGGCGTCACGGATATCGCGAACCAGGGGATGCGGAGATTCCAATGCCCCGAGAGCACTCAGGGCGCTTTGTGAGTCGCTATAGATCACAATCCGGTCTCCGAACCGGGCACGTCGCGTAATCTCCCATACCGAGTGGTATATTGCGACCAGCTCGGCCGTGAAGACAGACGCAGCGCCTGGCAGAGCCCCGCTGACTCCAAACAGAGGAGATACAGCATGGAAGCCGACCCCCCTCTTGGGAATTGGAGCCATCCGTATACACTGGCAGGGTTTCAGCGTGACACGAGGTGTGCTCCAGAAAGGTCGAACGCAATACTCCCGGCGCCGTACAAGCTTTGGGAGTAGAGGCGTGGCGACAAATATGCAAATGTGGTAGCCTCCGGGGTGGCGTCATGGGCAGAACCAGGGGCGCCACCGGCCCGAGATCTTTATCTAGCTCTCGAAGGAGTTCCCTGGCCCTAAACCAAAAGGGCTTAGGGTATGACTGGCGTGTCTCAGCGGCATAGGCACCATCGAGATCAGCTGCGGATGCGGTGAGAGCTGTTGGCGACTGAGGGAGGCGCCGGGCTCGCGCGTACAGTCGAGTGATGCATTGCACGCGGCGCAGAGCGAGTGGCATCTCCCCAGCATCGACCAACAGGCTCTCAATGAGGAAGGTGCGGAAGGCACCGGTCGCAAAGCGGAGGCCGGTGTGGTGGATCGAATCCCCCTTCCGCAATCAACGCTCGGCTGCGGATGCATAAAACTCGCATCCGTAGTCGAGCTTCGAACGAACAAAGGATCGATAAAAAAGTAGGGCAGTAGCCCTATCAGCGCCCCAAGCGCTGAACGTCACGGAACGGAGAATGTCCATGGCGCGGGTACAAGAGACCCTAAGGCTGCGAATATGAGCCTCCCAGGGAAGGCGTCGGTCGAATAGTAGACCAAGGAATCGGTGCGACTCAACCACATCCAGGCGCACCCCATTAAGAAACAAATCTGGGTCGGGGTGAAGCCGTGGATGGCGGCAGAAGTGCATCACCTTAGTATTGGCCAAAGAAAACCGAAACCTGTGCGCTTCGGCATAGCGAGAGACGCGGTTCAATGCCTGTTGGAGTCGACGCTCCAGAGTTGGCATCTGGGCCACGCCAAAAGAAATCGAAAGGTCGTCCACGTAGAGCGTAGCGAGAACTTTTTCGGCAGCACCGAGGTGATGCCGTTGATGCTCAGGGCAAAGAGTGTGACACTGAGGACACTTCCGTGCGGGACAGCCTCTTCCTGCTCCTTTGGGCCGGAGAGGGCTCCCCCCACTCGTACGCGGAATCGAGGATCTCGCAAAAATTCAGATATAAACATTGGGAGGCGTCCCCTCGCCCCCATCGTGTGGAGAGTCTCCATGATACCGTATCGCCATGCGGTATCATAGGCCTTCTCCAGATCGAAAAACACCGTGGCGTAGTGCTGTCTACGAAGGAAAGCCTCGCAGACGGCATTTTCCAGTCGGAAAAGAGCATTCGACGTGTAGTGGAACTTGCGGAAGCCGCACTGTGCAGAAGACAGATGGCCTCCGCTGTCCAGGAAAAAGGCTAGTCTAACATTTACTAATTTCTCCAGGAACTTGCACACGCAAGAGGTTAGAGAGATTGGGCGGAAACCGGTCGGAGTAGAGTGATCTCTCCCCCGGCTAGCGAAAGGCGAGCACAGTAGCGATTCGACAGGAGTCTGGGAGAAGACCCTCCACCCAGATCCTGTTGAACAAATCTAACAGAAAGGCAATGCCTCGCTCACTCAGGTGTCGAAGCATGGTGTGCGGGACATCGTCCGGACCATGGGCGGTGTCCGCGCACGTAGCGAGAGCGGAACGCAACTCACTCACAGTAAACTTGTCGTTGAAGGGTTCTCCGCCTCTGGAGGTAAAGTCCAGCCGGCGGCCTTCCGCGACATCACGACGTGCATTGAATGCTGGCGGAGCAGCGTCCCGGCTAGAGAATGCGGAAAAAGCGGTCGCTAAGGATTCCGCCACGGACGAGGGGTCCGAGATTGCGGTCCCATTCTCCTGGAGAACGGGAGGGGGGTCCTGCGAGAACTTGCCCCGAATCCTTTTGACTCGCTTCCACACCTCAGCTAAAGGGGTCTTCCCGTTAAGTGAAGACACGTATGCCCGCCAAGAAGAGCGGCGGGCGTGCTTCGAAATATACCGGAACCTAGCCCTAGCCCGACGAAATTCAGCGACAGTGAAATCGTTCGGGCGGCGCTTATAGCGCATGTAGGCATAACGCTTCTGTTTGAGGGCCGTCTCACACTTGGCCGACCACCATGGGAGTGGTCGGCGTGCAAAACGGCCAGACGTCCTAGGAATAGTAGTCAGGCCCACGGCGATGAGGTTGCCGGAGAAGAACTCAACGGTCTCATCTACCGACCTAAACTCCTCGACTGAGATAGATAATTCAGTCATTTCCTGAAATGCAGGCCACCGCGCCCGCGCCAAGCACCACCGAGGTGGTATCTCAGGCAGCAGTTGCCCAAAAAATGATATTTGAATGGGAAAGTGATCACTACCATGGAGGTCATCGACCACCCCCTCAATCAAAATCAGGCTGTGCATCCGAAGAGCTCTTCGATCAGATCGGCAAGGACTTGTCCCTTGGGATTTATGGAGTAATCTCCCCAGAGAGGATGCCTGCCGTTCAGATCTCCAAGCAAGAGATAGGGCCTCGGCAACCGTGCCACGACGCGGCGGAAGTCCCCCGCGTCGAAGTGAGCTGAGGGTGAAATGTACGCAGAAATGATAGTATACCTCCGATCCAGGTGCAGCTGCACAGCCACTGCCTGAAAGGAGGTATCTAAAGAGAAAGGAAGAACGGAGACATCATGCCTGGTGTAAACCGCGCATCCCCCAGCCCGGCCATCCCGCGGTGGTTGGGTCGCAAGACCCTTATACCCCGGGAGGGCAGGCAGCGGGCACGCGCCTAGCATGGTCTCCTGCAAAAAAAATAGCTAACGGGGAACGGGACGAGACGAGCCTCCGCAGCTTCTCCCAGTTGTCCGGAGTCCACGGCAATTCCATTGAAGGAATATGCCCTCCAGGACTAGCTCGGAGGAGACGTGGGAGCCCTCCTCGAACTGAAGACCCTCAAGGGAATGGCCATAAGCTTCCCGGGGGCAGAACCCCGGGCGCTGTCGCCTTCGAGGACTTATTGGGGAAGGTTGGGCTCCCCATGCGAGTCTTTTCCTCACTCCGCCTCGAAACCTTAGGCGGGCGTTGAGGCTTCGGAGGCGTGGGGCCCTCTTTTCGAGGAACCACCGTCTCCGAGCCACTCGATCCGCCCCGGGGCGTGGGCGAAGGGGCCGAAGCTCCTTTGTTGCTGTCCTCCTTTCGGGCAACAGCTTTAGGAATCCCGGAAGATGGCCTAGCGACCATCTTCATGGGTGTTGCCTCCTGTGAGTCTAACGACTCGGTGGAGGCGCGTTGCCGTTTCGCCTTACGGGAAACGGTGACGCTGGGGAAAGAGGGGGAAGCCCTGGTTTTAGCCTGGGCAGGGTATGAACCCTTTTTGCCGCCAGCTTTACCAGGGGAGCGCCCAGGTTGGGTAGAGCCCGCAGAAGGGCTCCGAATGGGCGCGGAAACAACCGTGCTCGTTGGCCTGGATGGGCCAGGAGCAGAGGGTGCCTTTCTAACTATTGAGGCATATGACGTCCCAGGCAGAGCCGGGCGCGCCAGGACCAAGTCCTTTGCCTCGCGGAATGAGAGTCGATACTGGGCCTGATCGGCCAGGATTTCTTTCTCAAGGAGATATGCACCACATTGCTTCGAAGAAGCAGGGTGCGGCTCTCCGCAATTGACACACTTAACCACACACGATTTGGACTTATCGTGTGCGACCTTGGAGCAATTTACACAGACTTCGGGTGACCCCGACTTTGCACGTCTACATGAGTGATTCGTATGGCCGAAGCGGTGACAGTAATAGCACCGCCGCGGCAGTGGTACGAATGCCTTCACGCGGTAGCGGTACCAACCGGCACGCACCGACTCAGGGAGCTTGTCACAGTCGAACGTGACGAAGAGTGTAGGGGTGGGTCTCGAGGCCCCTCCCTGTTTTCTCATCACACGTTCGACCTTGACCGCCCCATGGTCGGCCAGCTCTAGGGTGATGTCCTAAATGGAGTAGTCAACGAGTTCCCTCGCATAAACTACGCCTTTCACAAAGTTCATGGTAGAGTGCGGCGTCACACTCACCGGGGTGCCATGAAGTGTCCGAAGAGCACTTATCTTGGCCACCTCGGCGGGATTCACCGCATTCGCCAGAAGGCTCCCGTCCGAGAAACGGGTTACCTTCGGCTACCTACCAATTGCACTAGCTAATCCTCTCCGCTGATGGATCATGTTGCCCTTGGACAACATGGTGCCATCAGTGGAGCGAATAACGAGGAAGCGTTTGAAGTCAGCGGGCTCGAAAACGCCAGGTAACCTCTGAATGAGGGGCCCCGATGTCATCGAGGCTCCACCCTGTGCACTTTTTGGTCTTTGTCATCGTCAGGAGCTCGGTACCCGGGGGGGCAGAGGGGCCGGATGTGCCGATCTTGGCTTGGTCGCTTGCCAAAGTGGCAGCAGACCCATCCGTCCCCGTAGCCCCCGCGGATGGAGAGGAGCCCAGTCTTTTGTCTTTTTTTTTGGAGAGGAGGGCGGGGAATGAACCCGCTTCTCACCCCCGCCGGTAGAAGCCCCCAGGCCAGATGGACCGGCCTCAACCAGGTCCTTCTCCGAAATGGAGAAGGTCCTGGTGGTCGCAGGGAAATCCTCCGGAGGAGATCCCTCCCCTCCTTGTACTGCCTGAGAATCCACAGCCGTTTGATGAGGACCTTGCATAGGGGCGGATTCGGGTTCGGTGCTTGGCGCCGAGCCCGGATTCCCCCCCATGGAAGGCCCTACCGTCTGAGGCTGGTTTTTCTCAAGGACCATGTCTATCACAGGAGGGGCCTCCAGTTGGCCATCCCCTCCCAGGTCCCCTTGGCAGCGTCATAAGTCTTTAGTGGGGAGACACATGCCTTGACCCCGGCAAGGTTTAATATTTTTGCCAGCAGGTCTTTTGAGGGAAGCGACCGAAGGGGCCTGGCTTCCCTCTCCCCCCTAAGGGGGTTTGCCCTACCGAGCCGCTTGCACGAGGGGCGGTCGGCAATGGGCTGCCTGCTGGCCTTCTTGGCAGTCCCCTTAGAAAGCAAAGGAGGGACTGCCGCTGGAGATAGGGAGGTGCCCGAAAGCACCTCCAGAGAAGGGGGTGAGGGGGAGTCCCCTACACCCGTAGGTGTAGGAGAGGAGTAAGCCTCCTCTCCGGTTAAAGAGGTATGGAGGGTCCCCTACGCAAGCACAGGGGTGAGGGGACCTCCATCTTTTCTGTGGAGCTGCACGAGGGCAGCTCCGTTGTTTTAGGGGGAATTAAGGGGAGATGTGTTTTTTTTTCATCATTGGGCATGGTGACACTCTTTGTTTTACGGGACGCAATTGCTCACCACCTCTTGCAGTAGCCCGCACTGCAAGAGGTGCTTACAGGCCCGGCAGAGCCAGGCGCCGCCATTTGGGACCACCCCTCCCGCCTGGTAGCCTGGCAGTCCTTCGGCATGGCAGGCCCACCTTGAACACGGCGTAAAAAAGATAGATTTTGAAGAGGAGAGGAAAAGGGATATGAGGAAGGTATGGGTGGGGATGAAGCAGGTTGTTAAAAAAAACCCATCCCGAACCGGAGCTGAGGGGTTAGGGAACAATGTCCTCTCCCCCCTCAGCCCCAATCCAGGGTGGTTGGCTTGAGAAGGTCAGCATTCTACCCTGTGAAATTAGAGGCTGAACAGAGAAAGTTGTGGGAGAGGTTGTATGAAAAGCGACGAGGTAGGGGAGAAATCAGGCTATCTGAAAGAAGGAAGAGAGGCTAAGCTGGGGCCGGACAGAGCGAGTGGCATCTCCCCAGCATCGACCAACAGGCTCTCAATGAGGAAGGTGCGGAAGGCACCGGTCGCAAGGCGGAGGCCGGTGTGGTGGATCGAATCCACCTTTCGCAAATCAACGCTCGGCTGCGGATGCATAAAACTCGCATCCGTAGTCGAGCTTCGAACGAACAAAGGATCGATAGAAAAGTAGGGCAGTAGCCCTATCAGCGCCCCAAGCGCTGAACGTCACGGAACGGACAATGTCCATGGCGCGGGTACAAGAGACCCTAAAGGCTGCGAATATGAGCCTCCCAGGTAAGGCGTCGGTCGAATACAAGACCAAGGAATCGGTGCGACTCAACCACATCCAGGCGCACCCCATTAAGAAACAAATCTGGGTCGGGGTGAAGCCGTGGATGGCGGCAGAAGTGCACCACCTGTCTTGGCCAAAGAAAACCGAAACCTGTGCGCTTCGGCATAGCGAGAGACGCGGTTCAATGCCTGTTGGAGTCGACGCTCCAGAGTTGGCATCTGGGCCGCGCCAAAAGAGATCGAAAGGTCGTCCACGTAGAGCGTAGCGAGAACATCTTTCGGCAGCACCGAAGTGATGCCGTTGATGCTCAGGGCAAAGAGTGTGACACTGAGGACACTTCCGTGCGGGACAGCCTCTTCCTGCTCCTTTGGGCCGGAGAGGGCTCCCCCCACTCGTACGCGGAATCGAGGATCTCGCAAAAATTCAGATATAAACATTGGGAGGCGTCCCCTTGCCCCCATCGTGTGGAGAGTCTCCATGATACCGTATCGCCATGCGGTATCATAGGCCTTCTCCAGATCGAAAAACACCGTGGCGTAGTGCTGTCTACGAAGGAAAGCCTCGCAGACGGCATTTTCCAGTCGGAGCAGAGCATTCGATGTGTAGTGGAACTTGCGGAAGCCGCACTGTGCAAAAGACAGATGGCCTCCGCTGTCCAGGAAAAAGGCTATTCTAACATTTACTAATTTCTCCAGCAACTTGCACACGCAAGAGGTTAGAGAGATTGGGCGGAAACCGGTCGGAGTAGAGTGATCTCTCCCCCGGCTAGCGAAAGGCGAGCACAGTAGCGATTTGACAGGAGTCTGGGAGAAGACCCTCCACCCAGATCCTGTTGAACAAATCTAACAGAAAGGCCATGCCTCGCTGACTCAGGTGTCGAAGCATGGCATGCGGGACATCGTCCGGAACATGGGCGGTGTCCGCGCAAGAAGCGAGAGCGGAACGCAACTCACTCACAGTAAACTTGTCGTTGAAGGGTTCTCCGCCTTTGGAGGTTAAGTCCAGCCGGCGGCCTTCCGCGACATCACGACGTGCATTGAATGCTGGCGGAGCAGCATCACGGCTAGAGAATGCGGAAAAAGCTGTCGCTAAGGATTCCGCCACGGACGCGGGGTCCGAGATTGCGGTCCTATTCTCCTGGAAAACAAGATGGGGGGGTCCTGCGAGAACTTGCCCCGAATCCTTTTGACTCGCTTCCACACCTCAGCTAAAGGGCGTGCTTCGAAATATACCGGAACCTAGCCCTAGCCCGACGAAATTCAGCGACAGTGAAATCGTTCGGGCGGCGCTTATAGCGCATGTAGGCATAACGCTTCTGTTTGAGGGCCGTCTCACACTCGGCCGACCACCATGGGAGTGGTCGGCGTGCAAAACGGCCAGACGTCCTAGGAATAGTAGTCAGGCCCATGGCGATGAGGTTGCCGGAGAAGAACTCAACGGCCTCATCTACCGACCTAAACTCCTTGACTGAGATAGAAAATTCAGTCATTTCCTGAAATGCAGGCCACCGCGCCAAGCACCACCAAGGTGTTCTCTCAGGCAGCAGTTGCCCTGAAAATGATATTTGAATGGGAAAGTGATCACTACCATGGAGGTCATCCACCACCCCAATCAAAATCAGGCTGTGCATCCGAAGAGAACAAAGATAGGTCAAGGCAAGAAAATGAAGCGGTTCTCGGACAGGGATACGTAAACTCATCCACGTTTAGGACACCCATCTAGAGCTCTTCGATTAGATCGCAAGGACTTGTGCCCTAGGATTTATGGAGTAATCTACCCAGAGAGGATGCCTGCCGCTCAGATCTCCAAGCAAGAGATAGGGCCTCGGCAACCGTGCCACGACGCGGCGGAAGTCCCCCGCGTCGAAGTCAGCTGAGGGTGGAATGTACGCAGAAATGATAGTATACCTCCTATCCAGGTGCAGCTGTACAGCCACTGCCTCAAAGAGGTATCTAAAGAGAAAGGATGAGCGGAGACATCATGCCGGGTGTAAACCGCACATCCCCCAGCCCGGCCATCCCGCGTTGGTGGGGTCGCAATTTTTTTTTTTTTTTTTATATAGAGCCCATCTGGCAATTACCCACTTGGGCATAAGTCGCCGAAAAACACGACAGCCTAGAATTAGGCTACTTTAAAGTTAAAATATGAAAACTTAACAATCAAGATAAATTGGAAAAACTTAACAATCGAAGCAATCTCCGGCAGCGGGGGGAGGTCCCCCTCACCCCGGTGCAGGAGAGTGCAACCTAAAACAAAACAATAACAAAAAAAAAGGAACCTTAAATAAAGGGGAGAAGGCCGGCCTCCCCCAAAAAGTCAATAAGTCCACCAGTCATGGTGCACGCACTCGTCCCGAGTACAAGGGACAGGCGGTAGCGACCCCGCCCATCCCGGTACCGAGACAGGTATCGTGCGCGAAGATCACCCAGACTGGGACATTCGACAAGAATATGCCGAACAGTCTGGGGGACGACGCAGTCGTTGCAATAGGGCACATGCGAGCGCTCCACCAAGTAACGATGCGTCACACGAGTGTGCCCGATTCGAAGACGACAGAAAGCAACCTGAAGCCGCCGCGGCATTGGGGGATAGGTCCATGGGAACAGTCGCGGCGCAATGGCACGCAACTTTAAGTTCCCCTCGACCGTCTCCCATCTTCTTTGCCAAGCAGTCCGAAGAGCTGCCCGTATTCCTGCCATGTAGTGAGTGTGAGGAAGAGCGAAACGCTGGTCCGGTCGCACAGTCCTCGCGGACTCTTTGGCGCCCTCATCGGCGCGCTCATTCCCCGCAATTCCTACATGTCCAGGAACCCAGCAGAAGATAATCTCGACATCTGCCCGGCTCGCCAAAACCGTGGCGTCACGGATTTCGCGAACCAGGGGATGCGGAGATTCCAATGCCCCGAGAGCACTCAGGGCGCTTTGTGAGTCGCTATAGATCACAATCCGGTCTCCGAACCGGGCACGTCGCGTAATCTCCCGTACCGAGTGGTGTATTGCCACCAGCTCGGCCGTGAAGACAGACGCAGCGCCTGGTAGAGCCCCGCTGACTTCAAACAGAGGGGATACGGCGTGGAAGCCGACCCCCTCTTGGGACTTGGAGCCATCCGTATACACTGGCACGGTACCAGCGTGACACGATGTGTGCTCCAAAAAGGTCGAACGCAATACTCCCGGCGCAGTACAAGCTTTGGGAGCAGAGGCGTGGCGACAAATAGCCAAATGTGGTACCCTCCAGGGTGGCGTCCTGGGCAGAACCAGGGGCGCCACCGGCCCGAGAGCTATATCTACCTCTCGAAGGAGTTTCCTGGCCCTAAACCCAAAGGGCTTAGGGTATGACTGGCGTCTCTCGGCGGCATAGGCACCATCGAGATCAGCTGCGGATGCAGTGAGAGCTGTTGGCGACTGAGGGAGGCGCCGGGCTCGCGCGTACAGGCGAGTGATGCACTGCACGCGGCGCAGAGCGAGTGGCATCTCCCCAGCATCGACCAACAGGCTCTCAATGGGGGAAGTGCGGAAGGCACCGGTCGCAAGGCGAAGGCCGGTGTGGTGGATCGAATCCACCTTCCGCAATAAACGCTCGGCTGCGGATGCATAAAACTCGCATCCGTAGTCGAGCTTCGAGCGAACAAAGGATCGATAAAAAAGTAAGGCGGTAGCCCTATCAGCGCCCCAAGCGCTGAACGTCACGGAACGGAGAATGTCCATGGCGCGGGTACAAGAGACCCTAAGGCTGCGAATGTGAGCCTCCCAGGTGAGGCGTCGGTCGAATACAAGACCAAGGAAACGGTGCGACTCAACCACATCCAGGCGCACCCCATTAAGAAACAAATCTGGGTCGGGGTGAAGCCGTGGATGGCGGCAGAAGTGCACCACCTTAGTCTTGGCCAAAGAAAACCGAAACCTGTGCGCTTCGGCATAGCGAGAGACGCGGTTCAATGCCTGTTGGAGTCGGCGCTCCAGAGTTGGCATCTGGGCCGCGCCAAAAGAGATCGAAAGGTCGTCCACGTAGAGCGTAGCGAGAACATCTTTCGGCAGCACCGAAGTGATGCCGTTGATGCTCAGGGCAAAGTGTGACACTGAGGACACTTCCGTGCGGGACAGCCTCTTCCTGCTCCTTTGGGCCGGAGAGGGCTCCCCCCACTCGTACGCGGAATCGAGGATCTCGCAAAAATTCAGATATAAACATTGGGAGGCGTCCCCTTGCCCCCATCGTGTGGAGAGTCTCCATGATACCGTATCGCCATGCGGTATCATAGGCCTTCTCCAGATCGAAAAACACCGTGGCGTAGTGCTGTCTACGAAGGAAGGCCTCGCAGACGGCATTTTCCAGTCGGAGCAGAGCATCCGACGTGGAGTGGAACTTACGGAAGCCGCACTGTGCAGAAGACAGATGGCCTCCGCTGTCCAGGAAATAGGCTAATCTAACACTTACCAATTTCTCCATCAATTTGCACACGCAAGAGGTTAGAGAGATTGGGCGGAATCCGGTCGGAGTAGAGTGATCTCTCCCCGGCTTGCGAAAGGCGAGCACAGTAGCGATTCGCCAGGAGTCTGGGAGAAGACCTTCCACCCAGATCCTGTTGAACAAATCTAACAGAAAGGCCATGCCTCGCTCACCCAGGTGTCGAAGCATGGCGTACGGGACATCGTGCGGACCATGGGCGGTGTCCGCGCACGAAGCGAGAGCGGAGCGCAACTCACTCACAGTAAACTTGTCGTTGAAGGGTTCTCCGCCTCTGGAGGTAAAGTCCAGCCGGCGGCCTTCCGCGACATCACGACGTGCATTGAATGCTGGCGGAGCAGCATCACGGCTAGAGAATGCGGAAAAAGCGGTCGCTAAGGATTCCGCCACGGACGCGGGGTCCGTGATTGCGGTCCCATTCTCCTGGAGAACGGGAGGGGGGTCCTGCGAGAACTTGCCCCGAATCCTTTTGACTCGCTTCCACACCTCAGCTAAAGGGGTCTTCCCGTTAAGTGAAGACACGTATGCCCGCCAAGAAGAGCGGCGGGCGTGCTTCGAAATATACCGGAACCTAGCCCTAGCCCGACGAAATTCAGCGACAGTGAAATCGTTCGGGCGGCGCTTATAGCGCATGTAGGCATAACGCTTCTGTTTGAGGGCCGTCTCACACTCGGCCGACCACCATGGGAGTGGTCGGCGTGCAAAACGGCCAGACGTCCTAGGAATAGTAGTCAGGCCCACGGCGATGAGGTTGCCGGAGAAGAACTCAACGGCCTCATCTACCGACCTAAACTCCTCGACTGAGATAGAGAATTCAGTCATTTCCTGAAATGCAGGCCACCGCGCCCGCGCCAAGCACCACCGAGGTGGTCTCTCAGGCGGCAGTTGCCCTGAAAATGATATTTGAATGGGAAAGTGATCACTACCATGGAGGTCATCGACCACCCCCCAATCAAAATCAGGCTGTGCATCCGAAGAGCACAAAGATAGGTCAAGGCAAGAAAATGAAGCGGTTCTCGGACAGTGATGCGTAAACTCATCCACGTTTAGGACACCCATCTCAAGCTCTTCGATCAGATCGGCAAGGACTTGTCCCCTGGGATTTATGGAGTAATCTCCCCAGAGAGGATGCCTGCCGTTCAGATCTCCAAGCAAGAGATAGGGCCTCGGCAACCGTGCCACGACGCGGCGGAAGTTCCCCGCGTCGAAGTCAGCTGACGGTGGAATGTACGCAGAAATGATAGTATACCTCCTATCCAGGTGCAGCTGCACAGCCACTGCCTGAAAGGAGGTATCTAAAGAGAAAGGAAGAACGGAGACATCATGCCGGGTGTAAACTGCGCACCCCCCAGCCCGGCCATCCCGCGGTGGTGGGGTCGCAAGACCCTTATACCCCGGGAGGGCAGGGAGGGGGCACGAACCTAGCATGGTCTCCTGCAAAAAAATAGCTAACGGGGAACGGGACGAGACGAGCCTCCGCAGCTCCTCCCAGTTGGCCCAGAGTCCACGGCAATTCCATTGAAGGAATATGCCCTCCAGGCCTAGCTCGGAGGAGACGCGGGGGCCCTCCTCGAATTGAAGACCCTCACGGGAATGGCCGTACGCTTCCCGGGGGCAGAACCCCGGGCGCTGTTGGCCGGACAAAGCGCTGAAGGCGCTGTCGCCTTCGAGGACTTATTGGGGGAGGTTGGGCTCGCCATGCGAGTCTTTTCCTCCCTCCGCCTCGAAACCTTAGGCGGGCGTTGCGGCTTCGGAGGCGGGGGGCCCTCTTTTCGAGGAACCACCGTCTCCGAGCAACTCGCTCCACCTCGGGGCGTGGGCGAAGGAGCCGAAGCTCCTTTGTTGCTGTCCTCCTTTCGGGGGACAGCTTTAGGAACCCCGGAAGATGGCCTAGCGACCATCTTCAGGGGTGTTGCCTCCTGTGAGTCTAACGACTCGGTGGAGGCGCGTGGCCGTTTCGCCTTACAGGAAACGGTCACGCTGGGGGAAGAGGGGGGAGCCCTGGTTTTAGCCGGGGCAGGGTATGAACCCTTTTTTCCGCCAGCTTTACCAGGGGAGCGCCCGGGTTGGGTAGAGCCCGCAATAGGGCTCCGAATGGGCGCGGAAACAACCGTGCTCGTTGGCCTGGATGGGCCAGGAGCAGAGGGTGCCTTCCTAACTATTGAGGCATACGACGTCCCAGGCAGAGCCGGGCGCGCCAGGACCAAGTCCTTTGCCTCGCGGAATGAGAGTCGATCCTGGGCCTGAACGGCCAGGATTTCTTTCTCAAGGAGATATGCACCACATTGCTTCGAAGAAGAAGGGTGCGGCTCTCCGCAATTGACACACTTGGCCACACACGATTTGGACTTATCGTGTGCGACCTTGGAGCAATTTACACAGACTTCGGGTGACCCCGACTTTGCACGTCTACATGAGCGATTCGTATGGCCGAAGCGGTGACAGTAATAGCACCGCCGCGGCAGTGGCACGAATGCCTTCACGCGGTAGCGGTACCAACCGGCACGCACCGACTCAGGGAGCTTGTCACAGTCGAACGTGACGAAGAGTGTAGGGGTGGGTCTCGAGGCCCCTCCCTGTTTTCTCATCACACGTTCGACCTTGACCGCCCCATGGTCGGCCAGCTCTAAGGTGATGTCTTCAATGGAGTAGTCAACGAGTTCCCTCGCATAAACTACTCCTTTCACAAAGTTCATGGTAGAGTGCGGCGTCACACTCACCGGGGTGCCATGAAGTGTCCGAAGAGCACTAATCTTGGCCGCCTCGGCGGGATTCGCCGCATTCGCCAGAAGGCTCCCGTCCGAGAAACGGGTTACCTTCGGCTCTCTACCAATTGCACTAGCTAATCCTCTCCGCTGATGGATCATGTTGCCCTTGGACAACATGGTGCCATCAGTGGAGCGAATAACGAGGAAGCGTTTGAAGCCAGCGGGCTCGAAAACGCCAGGTAACCTCTGAATCAGGGGCCCCGATGTCATCGAGGCTCCGCCCTGTGCACTCTTGGTAGTAGTCTTCTTTGTCAGGGGCTCCGCAACCGGGGGGGCAGAGGGGGCGGATGTGCCGATCTTGGCTTGGTCGCTTGCCAGAGTGGCAGCAGACCCATCCGTCCCCGCAGCCCCCGCGGATGGAGAGGAGCCCCGAGTCTTTTTTGTCTTTTTAGTCTTTTTCTTTTTCGGAGAGGAGGGCGGGGAATGAACCCGCTTTTCACCTCCGCCGTCAGAAGTCCCCAGGCCAGATGGACCAGCCTCAGCCAGGTCCCTCTCCGAAATGGAGAAGGTCCTGCTTGTCGTAGGGGCACCTGTCGGAGGAGATCCCTCCCCTCCTTTTGCCTCGGAGCCCTCAGCCATTTGAGGAGGACCTTGCATAGGGGCGGACTCGGGTTCGGTGCTTGGCGCCGAGCCCGAATTCCCCCCCATGGAAGGCCCTACCGTCTGAGACTGGGTCTCCTCAAGGACCATGTCTATCACAGGAGGGGCCTCCAGTTGGCCATCCCCTCCCAGGACATCGCAGGTCCCCTTGGCAGTATTGTCACTAGTCAGGTGGTGTGGGGAGGCACAGGCCTTGACCCCAGCAAGGTTTAAAATTCTTGCCAGCAGGTCTTTTGAGGGAAGCGACCGAAGGGGCCTGGCTTCCCTCTCCCCCCTAAGGGGGTTTGCCCTACCGAGCCGCTTGCACGAGGGGCGGTCGGCAATGGGCTGCCTGCTGGCTTTCTTGGCAGTCCCCTTAGAAAGCAAAGGAGGGACTGCCGCTGGAGATAGGGAGGTGCCCGAAAGCACCTCCAGAGAAGGGGGTGAGGGGGAGTCCCCTACACCCGTAGGCGTAGGAGAGGAGTAAGCCTCCTCTCCGGTTAAAGAATTATGGAGGGTCCCTTGCGCAAGCACAAGGGGGGGGACCTCCATTTTCTCGGTGGAGCTGCCCGAGGGCGGCTCCGTCGGTTTTCTTGGGGAAGTTGGGGGTTGGGTTTTTATTGTTTTTTTTTCATTCATGGGCATGGTGACCCTCTTTTGATTACGGGACGCAATAGCTCATCACCTCTCGCAGTTGCCCGCACTGCGAGAGGTGCTTACAAGCCCGGCAGAGCCAGGCGCCGCCATTCGGGACCACCCCTCCCGCCTGGTGGCCTGGCAGTCCTTCGGCATGGCGGCTCCACCTTGAACACGGCGTAAAAAATATAGGTTGTGAAGAGGAGAGGAAAAGGGATGTGAGGAAGGTATGGGTGGGGGATGAAGCAGGTTGTTAAAAAACCCCCATCCCGAACCGGAGCTGAGGGGTTAGGGAACAATGTCCCCTCCCCCCTCAGCCCCGATCCGGGGTGGTTGGCTTGAGAAGAAGGTCAGCATTCTACCCTGTGAAATTAGAGGCTGACCAGAGAAAGTTGTGGGAGAGGTTGTATGAAAAGCGACGAGGTAGAGGAGAAATCGGGCTATCTGAAGGGAGGAAGAGAGGCTAAGCTGGGGCCGGACGGAGCGCTGGATCCCGTCAGCACGGCGGCCAGGATGGCAAATCGCCGCGCCCCTTACGGGGTGGTGGGGTCGCAAGACCCTGTGCACTTTTGGTCTTGGGCAGGGGCTCCATAACCGGGGGGAGGGGGGGCAGAGGGGCCGGATGTGCCGATCTTGGCTTGGTCGCTTGCCAAAGTGGCAGCAGACCCATCCATCCCGCAGCCCCCGCGGATGGAGAGGAGCCCAGTCTTTTTTGTCTTTTTTTTGAGAGGAGGGCGGGGAATGAACCCGCTTCTCACCTCCGCCGGAAGGAGCCCCCAAGCCAGGTCATTCTCCAAAATGGAGAAGGTCCTGGTAGTCATGGGGGCACCGGTCGGAGGAGATCCCTCCCCTCCTTGTACTGCTTTGGAAACCACAGCCGTTTGAGGAGGACCCTGCATAGGGGTGGATTCGGGTTCGGTGCTTGCGCCGAGCCCGGATTCCCTCCCATTGAAGGCCCTACCGTCTGAGGCTGGGTTTCCTCAAGGACCATGTCTATCTCAGGGGGGGCCTCCAGTTGGCCATCCCCCCCCCAAGACATTGCAGGTCCTGTTGGCAGTATCGTCACTAGTCTTGTGTGGGGAGGCATGGGCCTTGACCCCGGCAAGGTTCAATATTCTTGCCAGCAGGTCTTTTGAGGGAAGCGACCGAAGGGGCCTGGCTTCCCTCTCCCTCCTAAGGGGGGTTTGCCCTACCAGCCCTTCAATGTGGAGCCGCTGGCTAAGGGCTGCCTGCTGGCTTTCTTGCCAGTCCCCTTGGAAAGAACAGAGGGGACTGCCGCTGGAAAGAGGGAGGTGCCCGAAAGCCCCTCCAGAGAAGGGGGTGCGGGGGAGTCCCCTTCACCCATAGGCGTAGGAGAGGAGTAAGCCTCCTCTCCGGTTGAAGAGATATGGAGGGTCCCCTGCGCAAGCACAGGGGCTGGGGAACCTCCATTTTTTTTGGTGGAGCTGCCCGAGGGTGGCTCCGTTGCTGTTTCAGGGGAAGTTGGGGGTTGGGTTTTTTTTCATACATGGGCATGGTGACGCTCTTGCAGTTGCCTGCACTGCAAGAGGTGCTTACAGGCCTGGCAGATCCAGGCGCCGCCATTTCGGACCACCCCTCCTGCCTGGTGGCCTAGCAGTCCATCGGCATGGTGGCTCCACCTTAGACACGGCATAAAAATGGATAGAATGTGAAGAGGAGAGGAAAAGGGATGTGAGGAAGGTATGGGTGGGGTTGAAGCAGGTTGTTTAAAAACCCCCATCCTGACCTGGAGCTCAGGGGTTAGGGAACATTTTCCCCTCCCCCCCTCTGCCCCGATCTCGGACGGTTGGCTTGAGAAGGTCTTTTGAGCGAAGCAACTGAAGGGGCCTGGCTTCCCTCTACCCCCTAAGGGGGTTTGCCCTACCAAGCCCTTCTATGTGGAGCGGCTGGCTAAGGGCTGCCTGCTGGCTTTCTTGCCAGTCCCCTTGGAAAGAACAGAGGGGACTGCCGCTGGAAAGAGGGAGGTGCCCGAAAGCCCCTCCAGAGAAGGGGGTGCGGGGGAGTCCCCTTCACCCATAGGCGTAGGAGAGGAGTAAGCCTCCTCTCCGGTTGAAGAGATATGGAGGGTCCCCTGCGCAAGCACAGGGGCTGGGGAACCTCCATTTTTTTTGGTGGAGCTGCCCGAGGGTGGCTCCGTTGCTGTTTCAGGGGAAGTTGGGGGTTGGGTTTTTTTTCATACATGGGCATGGTGACGCTCTTGCAGTTGCCTGCACTGCAAGAGGTGCTTACAGGCCTGGCAGAGCCAGGCGCCGCCATTTCGGACCACCCCTCCTGCCTGGTGGCCTAGCAGTCCATCGGCATGGTGGCTCCACCTTAGACACGGCATAAAAATGGATAGAATGTGAAGAGGAGAGGAAAAGGGATGTGAGGAAGGTATGGGTGGGGTTGAAGCAGGTTGTTTAAAAACCCCCATCCTGACCTGGAGCTCAGGGGTTAGGGAACATTTTCCCCTCCCCCCCTCTGCCCCGATCTCGGACGGTTGGCTTGAGAAGGTCTTTTGAGCGAAGCAACTGAAGGGGCCTGGCTTCCCTCTACCCCCTAAGGGGGTTTGCCCTACCAAGCCCTTCAATGTGGAGCAGCTGGCTAAGGGCTGCCTGCTGGCTTTCTTGCCAGTCCCCTTGGAAAGAACAGAGGGGACTGCCGCTGGAAAGAGGGAGGTGCCTGAAAGCACCTCCAGAGAAGGGGGTGAGGGGGAGTCCCCTTCACCCATAGGCGTAGGAGAGGAGTAAGCCTCCTCTCCGGTTGAAGAGATATGGAGGGTCCCCTGCGCAAGCACAGGGGGGGGGGCCTCCATTTTTTTGGTGGAGCTGCCTGAGGGCATCTCCGTTGCTGTTTCTGGGGAAGTTGGGGGTTGGGGTTTTTTTGTTGTTTTTTTTCATACATGGGCATGGTGACGCTCTTGCAGTTGCCCGCACTGCAAGAGGTGCTTACAGGCCTGGCAGAGCCAGGCGCCACCATTTTGGACCACCCCTCCCGCCTGGTGGCCTGGGGGCTCCACCTTAGACATGGCATAAAAATGGATAGAATGTGAAGAGAGGAAAAGGGATGTGAGGAAGGTATGGGTGGGGATGAAGCAGGTTGTTTAAAAACCCCCATCCCGAACCGGAGCTCAGGGGTTAGGGAACATTGTCTGCTCCCCCCTCTGCCCCGATCTGGGACGGTTGGCTTGAGAAGAAGGTCAGCATCTACCCTGTGAAATTAGAGCTGACCAGAGAAAGTTGTGGGAGAGGTTGTGTGAAAAGAGAGGAAACAAGTGTTTTGAAGGAAGGAAGAGAGGCTAAGCTGGGGCCGGACGGGGTGCTGAGTCCCGTCAGCACATCAGCCAGGATGGCAAATCGCCGCGCCCCTTACGAGGGTGTGTGAAGAGGAAAAGAAAAGGGATGTGAGGAAGGTATGGGTGTGGATGAAGTAGGTTGTTAAAAAAAATATCCCAGACTGGAGCTCAGGGGTTAGGGAACATTGTCTCATCCCCGATCCGGGACGGTTGGCTGAGGTCAGCATCTACCCTGTGAAATTAGAGGCCAACCACAGAAAGTTGTGGCAGAGGTTGTATGAAAAGGGATGAAGTAGGGAAGAAATAGAGGCTAAGCTGAGGTCGGACGGTGTGCTGAGTCCCGTCAGCATGGCGGCCAGGATGGTAAATCGCCACGCCCCTTACGGGGTGCTCGGGATGGCAATATTTTTCCAAAAAGTCTTGCCTATCATCAGTTTATTTGTTGATCCAGCAATTATTCAGTAGGTCATATTCATCATCTTTGTGCACTGATGCCTGAGGAAAGTTTCTTGAATTCCTAGATATTTCATTTCATCTGTAATTCTTATTTCTTTGATTTTATCTGGGTAGATGTTAGATCTTGTATTATATATTAGTATGTTACCTTTTTTTGTGTTGACTTCTAGGCCAAATTCTTTTGATGTAGTTATTAATAGGTCTATCATTTTCCTCAGTTGGCTGTCTGGCTTTGTTCTGGAAGGTTGTCTTACAGGAAGCTCCTGATTCTCATTGTAAGATTGGGATATAATACTGATTTGAGTGTGTAGTTTTTCTTGTATTTATTTAATACATCAATCAATGTGTAATAAATACATTAGTGATTAATACTTTGGGGGAAGATAACTGGCAGCAATCCTGAGCAAGAATTTTTTAGAGAGTGTTAACTTTGTCCTTAGTAAATTTCTGAGAGTATAACTGTTTGTATAGATGGTGAGAGTATGGCTGTTTGTATAGATGGTGAGAGCGTGCCGTTTGAAAGTAGTGTGTATGTGGTGTGTGATGCATGTGGAGTTGAAAGGAGTGAATGTAACTGAATGCTGTGTGTGTTTTCTGGAAGGGAAGTTTAGGAGGTTGAGTGGGGAATGTAAGAGGTTGAATGATTTGGTGTTTGAGGTGAGAAGAGATGCAAGTGTGTGATTGAAGGGTGAGATTAGTGCTAAGAGGGTGGAAGATAGGGCTAGGCCTGGGAACAGTGTGGAAGTTGTGAGTGATGATGAATGGTGGGTGAGTATGAAAGAATAATTGAGCAATTAATTACAGGTCAGATGATTAACATTCCATATAAGGAGATTAGGACTAAAAATAATGACCCAAAATGGATGACATAAAATTAAGCATATTGGCATTAAAAAGGGCATTTATAGGAAAATAAAAAATGGAGAGGATCACTTAAGGCAGAGATATAATGAACTAGCAAGAGATGTTAAAAAGTTAATTAGAGTAGCAAGGAGAAATTATGAAATTAAAGTGGCAAATAGGGCAAAGGAAGATCCTAAAAGTTTTTATCAATTATACAAAACTAAGGTTAGAGATAAAATAGGCCCACTTATAGATTCCAATCGAGAATTAGTGATAGGGACTCAATGGCTGGAATGCTAAATGACTTTTTTCTCAGTATTTACACAGGAGGATACTCTAAATATACCTGAGGTGTCAATGATCTTTTGGGGTAATGATGAAGAGAAATTAAAGGATATCTTGATCAGATGATTAACATTCCATATAAGGAGATTAGGACTAAAAATAATGACCCAAAATGGATGACATAAAATTAAGCATATTGGCATTAAAAAGGGCATTTATAGGAAAATAAAAAATGGAGAGGATCACTTAAGGCAGAGATATAATGAACTAGCAAGAGATGTTAAAAAGTTAATTAGAGTAGCAAGGAGAAATTATGAAATTAAAGTGGCAAATAGGGCAAAGGAAGATCCTAAAAGTTTTTATCAATTATACAAAACTAAGGTTAGAGATAAAATAGGCCCACTTATAGATTCCAATCGAGAATTAGTGATAGGGACTCAATGGCTGGAATGCTAAATGACTTTTTTCTCAGTATTTACACAGGAGGATACTCTAAATATACCTGAGGTGTCAATGATCTTTTGGGGTAATGATGAAGAGAAATTAAAGGATATCTTGATCACAAAGGAGATAGTGACAAAGGAAATTGATAAAATCAAAAGTAGTAAAGCACCCGGTCCTGATGAGGTCTTTCCTAGAATTTTGAAAGAATGTAAGGATGTGTTAAGTGAGCCCCTAGCATGCATCTTTAGAAAATCATTGGAGAGTGGCATGGAAGAAAGCCAATGTGATATCTATATTTAAGAAAGGGGATAAAACAAATATGTCTAATTACAGACCAGTAAGTAGGGAAAATGATGGAATCTATTATAGCAAGGAATATTAGAGATCACTTGGATAAGCATAAGTTGATAAAAGAATCACAGCATGGCTTTAGTAAGGGTAAATCCTGTCTGACTAATTTGCTGTCTTTTTATAGTAAGGTGTATGAAGCAGCAGATAATGATGAAAACTATGATATTTTATACTTGGACTTAAGTAAGGCTTTTGATCGAGTGCCACACTTACGGCTTCTGAGCAAAGTTAAAGCACACGGGATCGATGGCAGTATATTTAGGTGGATTCAGTCATGGCTTGGTGACAGACAGCAAAGAGTTAGTATAGATGGAGTTAAATCTGAGTGGGGGTGTGTTAGCAGTGGAGTTCCGCAAGGATCTGTTTTGGGTCCCTTGCTATTCTTAATTTATATTAATGATCTTGAGATAGGTATAAGTAGTGACCTTAGTAAATTTGCTGATGATACTAAGCTAGGTAGGGCCCTTAGGGCTGATTCTGATGCTGTTGAAATGCAGGAGGAATTGACCATTCTGTCCAATTGGGCCGAGAAATGGCAAATGAAGTTTAACAGACAAATGTAGTGTACTTAGTATAGGTAGAAATAATCCATTGAATTTTAGGGAGGACCGATTGTGAGAGGGACTTGGGTATTTTGGTAAGTTCAGACCTTCGTCCTAGAAAGCAATGCCTAAATGCTAAGAATAAAGCTAATAGGATATTGGGATTCATTAGGAGGAGTGTAAGCAATAGGAGTGCTGAAGTCATTCTAAAACTGTATCTGGCGCTAGTTAGGCCTCATCTAGACTATGCAGTACAATTTTGGTCACCATATTATAGGAAGGATATTGATTTGCTTGAGTCTGTGCAGAGAAGGATGACAAAGATGATTGGTGGGCTAAGGAACTTACCTTATGGTAAAAGGCTCAGAAAACTAAATCTACATACATTGGAAAGGAGAAGAGTCAGAGGGGAATTGATTGAAGTCTTCAAATGGGTAAAAGGATATAATAAAGGGGATCTGGGTAAGGTTCTTATACTTAGTGAACATGACAGGACATGTAGCAATGGGTTTAAGCTTGATAAGTATAGGTTTAGGAAGGAGATTGGGAGGAATTCGTTTACAAATCGTGTGGTAGATGAATGGAATAGGCTCGCTAGACATGTGATAGAAGCCTCCTCTCTGGGTAGTTTTAAGAATAGATTAGATAAATATATGGATGAAGCTGCTAGATGGGACTGACTTTTTTTTATGTACATATTTTTCTAAGGAGTGGGGAGATTATATTTTGCGGTTGCATGATTGGACATAATCCTCTGGATGCATTTTATGTATATTCTAGATTAGATCTGACAAACTCCTGTAAAGGGTGACAAGGTTGATGACTTTTCTCTGGTAAGTAATCTTTTGTATGTTGACTGGAACAGGAGCTGCCAAGTGTAGGCCATGAATGGTCTTTTGCAGTCTCCTTCTTTTCTTATGTTCTTATTTCCTCTATTCACAACACCACAAAAATCACAAAGTAAATACACACTGCTTACATCAAAAGGCATACTCACATAAATGACAATTTGCAATAGATACCATACCGTCCATTTTGGGGGATTTTAAGTTTTCCCTAAGTCAGAATTTCAAACAAAAATGGTGCCATCCAATTTTAAATCTGACAAACAACATATTACACACCTTGGATGAAACAAAAACATATGGGCTTCCGTCGGTTCTGGTAGGGAAAAAAACAACAAAAGGTAAGCATTATGATCGGCAGCACGAACGAACCCCCTCCTACGATGATCCTACTCCCCTTTTACTGCTAATTCAGTTAAACATTAGGGTATAGCGAAAGAAGATGAAACATTATGGAAAGGAAATGAAACCTAAAAGAAAAACAGCTTAAACCAGGTAATTGTGTAGAGTATGGCTGGATCCGAGTCCTAGCTTATTTAGGGCTATTTTTCCTAGCTACTTTTTCTGAGCTGAAATTTATATGGACGAAGTTTATGGGGTAAATATGTAGATTAGCGACTCTGCCAAAAAAGTGTTTTTTTGGTGCGTTTGAGTCATCTGACATCAGACCCCAGCCCCACCCCCATTATAATTTTCAAAAACAATTAAAGGCGCTGACATGATTGGGTTAAATCATTCACCTCTGTAAGCGTTAGCACATTAGTCTATAAACAATTAGGATTATATACTGGGGGCTATGCCCCCCCAGACCCCCAAAATTTAATGAAACTCAGGATTGGGTAAATATGTAGATTATCGGCGTGAACGATGGGACGTACTATTTTGTCCGTGTTCCAAAATGTTTCACGTTTTTGGAGTACATTTAAGTTGACGGCTCGTGTGGGGGTAAACACAATGGGGAGACTAAACTATGATGATCCTGAGTTTCATTAAATTGGGGGGGGGGTCTGGGGGGAACAGCCCCCCAGTATATAATCCTAATTGTTTATAGAATAATAATTCAAAAAGGACTCAAACGCGCATGAATATTCCGACACTAATGAACGATAATATTTACACATTTTTTTCCCGCCCCAGCCGCTAATCTACATATTTACCCAGGATCGTAGTGTGGTCCACCCCCATTGTGTTAACCCCCACATGAGCCAGACCCCTTAAATGTACAGGAGCTGCCAAGTGTAGGCCATGAATGGTCTTTTGCAGTCTCCTTCTTTTCTTATGTTCTTAAAAACGTGAATCATTGGTAATTGTGTAGACTATGGGCCGATGCGACTCTAGTTCCTTTTTGGGCTATTTTCATTGTTTTTCTGCTATCGCACTGGCCAATCACAGATCTGGATTCATTTTCATAAATGACCAATGAGAAAGCTCTATTTGTTTCAAGGCTTTTTGTGTTTTTTATAATAATCAAAAATTGGTTTATCTTATATTTTAATGTTTTTTTCCCCCTCATTTCTTTTCTATATATCCTACCTACCCTATGCCTGACATTCTTTAGTGTTTTTATTTAATTTCACATTGTTTAATGTTCAATTAAACCATATTTCGGTGTTGTTAATCACGTGTCACATCTTAATTCTGACGAAAACACGATTTTTTCATATTTTCTGTTCCGTATTGATTTCTCTGCTTTGATTTGTTTGCTTATTGTTCCAAATTGATGCGTGCAGTATTAGTGTTTTTATTACTATATATGTGTAGTTCAAGAAACACAAATGGTCAATTCCAGTAAAAAAAAAGGTCACGAAATTTCCGGGAACAATGCTCTACTTTTCCGTCCGCATCTCTCATATTTAAACGACCACCCACGCCGTTTCCCGCTCATTTGTCAAATTTTCATTTTCGTATTAAGTTTGTTTGTTACCTATTCAACGTTTCGGTGCTATTTTAACCGACAACGAGAAATATGTTGCGTTTCTCGAAGCCCATGGGCCGTGTAGTGGAAGGGCAGTGGGTTTTGGGAGGGTTCGAATGTGAAACAAAGAATTTTCATTGTTTCGGTGGCAAATCAAAATCGAGAAACCCTCCTCGCAGCGATAAAAAAGTGGATTTTGCCGGGCACGACAGTCGTATCTGACGGATGGGCAGCCTATTCAAATTTGTCATCTGAAGGATACGAACATCTTACCGAATTCTGGCTTGCTGCCGGTAAACTCTACCCACCCGTCTGGCGTAAGTATTAACCATTATTTTGAGCGTCGGCTCGTTGTTGGGTACGGCTCGCCGCGGGGATAACACTGCGATGACCCTGAGTTTCAATCCTTTGGGGGGGGGGTCTGGGGGGCACAGCCCCCCCAGTATAAAAACGAAAATCGCCATAAAATTCTTCAATTTCATCTCTAAAAAACTAACAACGAAAAGTAGCCCAAAATAGCCCAAAAAAAACTAGGCCTACGATCGGCCCATAGTCTACACAATTACCGAATCATTTTGGAACACAGATGAAATAGTACTTCCCATCGTTCGAATCACTAATCTACATATTTACCGTTTATGGAGTTTTCCGAATATATACTGGGGGACTGTGACCCCCAGAGCCCCCCAAATTATTGAAGGTAAATATGTAGATTATCGGCGCGAACGATGTGACGTACTATTTCGTCTGTGTTCCAAAATGTTTCACGTTTTTTGAGTACATTTAAGTTGACGGCTCGTGTGGGGGTAAACACAATGGGGGGACTACACTACGATGATCCTGAGTTTCATTAAATTGGGGGGGGGGGTCTGGGGGGCACAGCCCCCCAGTATATAACCCTAATTGTTTATAGAATAATAATTCGAAAAGGACTCAAACGCGCATGAGTATTCCGACACGAGTGAACAATAATATTTACACACAAATTTTTTTTCGGCCGGGCCGCTAATCTACATATTTACCTTATTGAAATCTCAGGATCGTAGTAGCCCCACCCCCCAACGAGCCTACCCTCAACATAAGCTAAAAATCGCATCCGCCCATACTCGCAACATTTACCCAAATAATTACCTAGGTTGGTTTCTGGCAGAAAAAAATTAATTTTCTTGGGGAGCATTCATTGCGCACTATCTTCAGTCACTTTTCCAAACAAGTAGGAATTTGGGGCGTGACGAAAATTTGTTTCACATTTAGAACATATACAGCATTTGAAAAGAGAGGTTGCCCAAATGAAAACAACCAAACTTATAGTCAGACAAGTCTGAAATAACTTATAGTTCACAAAGTTACTTGAAATAATCCTTCGTAGCCGAGGGTTGGTTAGTCTATTGTAAGGATATTGGTAAGCATTGTTGTATGCAAAACTTTGATGTAATGTATATCGAATGATACTTATTTCATCACTTTTTATATGTAAACTTGAAATTCTAATGGAATTCATAGTTAATAACTTAATGATATAGCCATTTTTAAACAAAATCCGGGAAACATAGGGATGAAAATAAGATACATATACGTGACTTGTCAATGATAAAATAATGGCGGACTTTGAATTTTCGTCATATTTTTTTTCAGTGTTGCCAGATAAACTACTTTCATTTCACGAAGAAATTATAACATAAATGCAAAACCGAACAAAAAAATGTATTCAAAATTCTAAATGTAAAATAATATTTCGAAAGATATTTATTAGGTACTTATGCAAATAAAATTAAAATTCCAATTCACTTAATAGCTAATTCATTAGTAAGATAGCTAGTTATTAAAGAAATTGTATGAAACATAGTTACTGATAGTGGTCAGGGAAATATAAGAGTAAAGGGTGGGGCAGGGAGAGGAGAGAGATGCAGAGGAGATAGAGCGGAAGGTATAACAAACAAACAAACAAACAAACGACTTTATTGCGGATTTCGGTGATCCATAAAAAAATAAAAATACATTACAATTTTGAAGTATAAAATTTCGATATTACTTATCCAAAAGGCACCAAAAGATTATATTTACCTTAACAACTAAAATTACCACTATCTTACTGCTAATACCTATTCACCTATTTAAATGAACTGTCTTTAGGTATTAATTTAATAGTCAATTTTGACACAAATGGAAGATGATCAGACCCAAAAGAATCATATAATACATACATATCTGAAATTAATTTATGACCATCCTGAGATGAAAGGCAGTTGTCCAACCAAGATTTTGAACCCCATGCGTCACTGACATATGTGAAAGTGTCTCTCGGCAGGCTTAGTCTGCTTGACCATTTAAGTTTATAGGCTTCACAAAAAAAATTTAAGTGTTTAGAAAACTCTGAGTCATTACCTAATATGTTACTATTGAAATCGCCATATACACAATAACATGTACTATCTAACTCTTCTAACAAAGTACCTAACTTATATAGTCTATCTATATATAATTCCTCATTTTCTACTGACTCACATGGTAGGTATACATTAAAAATATGCATTACTTGACAGTTAAGCACTATTTTAATACCAACAACCCAATCATAATCAAAAGTTAATCCACTTATATAATTTTCTAATTTTGAATTCCATATTATTGCTACACTTTCTTTTTTATTTTTCCTACCTACTAATAAACAGTTACTATCATCATTTGGAGAGTCTGCTACACCCCTATGATTTAAAAAAGTGTATTAATCTCTTTACATTCCGTTTTTGATATCCATGTCTCCTGTAGTAAAACTATATACAAATTATTTATTATCTTATTTAAACCAATTTCATTTGTTCGCAGACCCCTGCAATTGTAACTAACTACATTTAATTTACTCCCCATTATGAGCTGTAGTATTACTTGTACGTTGTGGTCTGAACCAATTGAAATAGATTCTTTTTGTCCATGTTGATGGGTCTATAAAGATTGAAGAGTCTTTACATTGAGCTTCCACTTTAAAACTACTGTAATTTTCAGGAAATTTTGATGGCATTTTGGGGCATTTCGCATTTATGTTTGTCTTCTTTTTAATATAACTTTTGAGTTTTTCTTCTGTATAGTCAGGTGCAAATTTAGTTACATAAACTCTAGCAAGCCTTTTAGCAACTCTAATGCCTTCATCTGATGATGTACCGACTTTGATAGGTTTCTTGGATTTTTCTATCGAGTTCTTCATATAGTTAATTGATTTTGTACTATCGGATTTTAGTATTTTTCCTCTTGCTCCAACATTAAACCACGAGTTTGTATCAGTGTCAACGGCTGGTAGAGCTGGGTATATGCATTCATAATTACTTTCATCCTTTGTTTGGGCTGATTTTCGGTTCTCATTAGAGTCCTTATTTGTATTGGTGGAGGTTGGATTGACTTGATTGCCATCTTGGTTTTCACTAGAAATGGGTTGAATAGATTGGGTAGTAGTGTTAGGATGAGAGTCTGTATCTTCTGTGGAATTTTAATTCTTTATTTTTGGTTTGACCTTAGGTGGAACTGGGTTATTCGAATTTTGAGTCAGAGAGCCTTTTAGAAAATTAAACTTTTGGTTATGCTGATAACAGAGCTTGTTGTGCTCATTAATAATTTGATTTTGATTACTTATTTATTTCCTAATTTCTTTTAAGGTATCAGATATATCTTTGTCTACTTCTTGATGAGTCGTCAAGGTTGCTTTAATCAGTTTTACTTCATCAGCAAGGGATCCTGTATTGTTAAGTAATGTGGAAACATCAATTGAATCGAAAGTCAATGGAGGGAGTTTGAGATCTTTTGAAACAAAGGAATGTTCGTCTAAATGATGTTCAATTTCAACAAATCTTTTGATAATATCTTCCATATTGTGTTCATATTTTTTGTTTCCTTTACGTACAATATTGCGGCTAAGGCCATCCACCTCTTCCACATCGATGCTGAAAATATTTTTTTTGACACTTCAATTTCTTGCTCGTCATATGTATCTAGACATAATTTTATGATTATATCAGTAGGCAATAGGTCTCTCTTGTTATTTATAAAGCAAAGTAAACTTTTTATGATGGGGCTTTCAGGCATTTTTTATTTTGTGAGTTTGTGCCCCAGGCCCAAATATCAAAAATGCTTCCTTGTAACAGGAAAAAATAATACCATAAAATATTATTTTAAAATGCTGAATAAAAAATACGACGTAATTTAATATTTATCGGCCAGATAACTCATGAAAGACTGAAAACGGGGAAAAAGTTTACAGAAGTATTTGCCATGTTTGAAAGTTTGTGGATTATTCACGATCTACTCACTCAGTACTTTAACACAAATAAAGTATATAAAACAGGGAAATAAACCAAATTTGATATAACTAATCATTAATTTGAACTTACATTTTTTTTCTCTCTATATAGAAATAATTTTACCCAAATATAATCCAGTATGGTGACATTCCAATAGCCCTCAAAATTAAACTATAGCACGAACAGTAAAAATGAAACATAAATTAACATAACATTTACCATCACCATAGATGAAAATAAGTCATTAAATACATAGAACTGAACTAAAAAAATATATTTAAAAGAACTCATCAGCTCATAGAGTAGTTTAGGAATTCTAACCAAACTATTCCTGGGCTAACCCTAATTAATGAAAAAAAAAAGAAGAGGTACTTCAAGGAGAGGAGGGCTGAGTTGTCTTTATTCCAATGCTCATAGTCTTAGAAATAAGAAAGATCAGTTATTTAGTTATATTATTGATGAAGATATAAATATAATATGTGTAATAGTATCATGGGTTAATGAAAATAAATAAATGACAACGTGAGTGAGTTTGAACTACAGGGTTATGATATGCACATTAGTCAAAGGAGAGATAGGACGGGTGGTGGGTTGATTATTTATATCAGAAATAGCATTTCTTCAAATCTAAATAATTCTATAAGGCAAGAAGAAGTTTAGTCACTGTGGTTAGATATTATGGTAAAAAAAAAATAGGGTAATACACTTGAGAGCCTTTTACAGACCACCCGGACAGATTGACTGTATTGATGAATTAATGATCAGGGAAATAAGGAAAGGATGTAAAGTAGATACAGTTATTCTTGGTGACTTTAATTTAAATTCTGTGGACTGGAAAAATATGAGAGGAAGGGATAGAGCAAGTTGTAAGTTTATAGAATGCTTTGAGGATATTTTCTTTACTCAATTGTTAATAAGCCAACAATGAGTGCCATTATATTAGATCTGGTCAGGCCCCACGAGAGGGGGGTTCAGCCGGTGCGCCGCACCAGGGCCCATAAGAGTCTAAGGGGCCCATACATATCAAACTTCAAACTTGAACATAACATAACATAAAATAATTTCACGGATGACAAAAGCCACAAGGGCCTATCAAAGGTCATCCGCATCTGTCAAAACCCACCCATAAAATGCATCCAAGGATTAAGTCAGATCATGCATCTACAGTATACAATTTAAACAATCCATAGGATTATGTCAGCTCATGCATCTACAATATACGATCTACCGCCCATAAGAGAGGATTAAAAAAGGCATCATCATCATCAGGGCAAGACAAAATCAAAATCGCCAAAAATATACAATAAAAGAAACTGCATCCACAGGAATGAGTCGCGAGACCCACCCGCATACCAAAAAGTAAGAACTTAACCCTCTCTCCCCATATAATCATCTAATATGCGCTTGAAAATATTTAAGTTTGGACTGTCTACTGTCTCAAGTGGCAAACTATTGCCATAATATAATCTACCACTCTATTGGTGAAAAATATTTTCTAACATCCAGTTTGTAACTCTGTTTTTTAATCTTTAAGTAGTAACCCTTAGTCCTATTATTACCTTCTAACTCAGACTACTTGCTGAAATCCAATTTATCCATACCAGAAAAGATGTTAAAAAGCTGAATCATATCTTCCCTCACACATCTTCCTTAAACCTTTAACATATTTAGTACCCTCAGTCTATCTTCATATTCAACGTGCTTCAGGGAAGGTATTATTTTTGTTGCCCTCCTTTGTACTGACTTTAACAGGTTGATATCATGTCTAAAATGTGGTGACAATGCTTGTATATAGTACTCTAAATGTGGCCTGACATAAGAGTTGTATAGTTTAAGGATAACCTCCTTACTCTTGTAGTTAACATTCCTTTTAATGTATCCTAGCACCCTATTTGCTCTATTTTTTGCCTCAATATACTGCTTTGAAAACTTCAGTAACCTATCTACTACTACTAAGTACTTCTTAGCTTTAACTGAATTTGGCCAATGCTCATCCATCTCGTAGCTGAATTACCTATTATCTCTTCTCATGTCAATAACTTTGCCTATATAAAGGTAAAAAGTCATCTGCCACTTCAGAGCCCACGCCAGTAACTTATTTAAGTCACCCTGCACTTTAAAGCTACCTTAACTTCTTTGACCACACCTGCCAGTTTAGTGTCATCAGCAAAAATTGACACTTTGCTATTTACACCCTCCCCTCCCCATAGAAACATTATGTTTGTTTTGATATCCTTGCCTACTCGGATCTGAGAGTAGGTAAGAAATCTCAATCCACCTATCTCTAAAGCACCCCTCTAGCCTGTATACCTTCTATTCCTCTGTGCTGGCTTTCCTTCACTGCTCCACCCTTAGCCAAGAACTTTCCTGGCCTAGTTTCCTGCCCGCAAGGACACAATAACACTATCCAACTCCTACCACAAAACTTCAACCCCATCCCGGCTCAGATGGAGCCCATCCATCGCATACAATCACTTATTCTCCCAAAAGTCCTTCCATACATCTACAAAATCTATTCCCCACTCTTCACATAGGCCTTTCACTTGAAAAGCAATATTTTCATTTTTATAAGTAACTTGATTTTTAATGGTGAAAAGGAAAAGCTGACAATTCTTATTATATTTATTTTTCTGAATCTGCCCATCTGAAATATCTCTGCATAAATCAGGAGCACAAAAGAGGAAAGAAAAAAAAGAAACGTGATGACAATGAAAGAGAGGTTTACAGACACTCTTTCAAGTAGGCATGCAAAGAAAACAAGATAATGTGGAAAGATATACGGATGAAAATTTGGAAGAAGGGGAAAGTGTAGGTGGCAGTCGTGAACAGGAGAGTCTATATGGAAATGAGATAGAAGCTAATAAAAAAACAAATTCGGGGGCATGTAGAAATACGATGGACATAGATATTAATTCAGAACCTGGACCTGGTGGAGTAGATAAGAATTTAGATTCCAAAAATCAGGCAGACAGTGCAACAGAAATTCCTAAAACAAGTAGTGAATAAATGAAAGTAGTTCAAGATAAATTTGAAAAAATAGCACTAGGCTTGTCGCTCTTGACATTGGATTCCTCACAGCAGAATTTCCTTCTCAATCAGACATAGAGAATTATGTTACCATAGGTCATATTAACCTTTTTTTAACATTGCCTAAAGATGGTAACACTCAAACATGTCCAGAAGGTATACTGAAGTTCATAAACATTAATGCAGAACAGCATACCCTAGACTGGCTTGTCTGGAGTCAGCATAAGGAATCACTATATTGTTTTAGATGTCGGCTTTTTTGGAACAGTGTTTGCTGCAGGCTGAGTACTGCATCCAAATCTGCATTTGCTACAGCTGAAGGCTGGCCAGCCAGTGCTAAGTGGCGGAAATTATGTAACAGGGTTCCCGAGCATGAAAAGAGTAATGGGCATAGGAAATGCTATCTAGCTTGGCGTGAATTAGAAAGACGTCTTTCATTACAAAAAGGTATTGAGAATCTTCTAGAAACATCAATTAAAGTAGAATCGGAAAAATAGTACAACCTTTTGAAACGAATTATTGATGTGACCCTATTCTTAGGAGAACGTGGCCTTGCTTTCCAGGGTTCTTCGCAACGCATTGGTGAATCAAATAATGGAAACTTTTCAGGTCTGATAGAGTTGCTTTCTCACTGGCACCCCATTCTAAAGGAACATGTGCTAAAGGTAGAAGAGTCGCAGAAAAAGGGTGAAAGACTTCAAGTACATTACCTCTCTAATGAGTCCCAAAAGGAAGTCATTGCAGAATGTTCTGATCTTGTTAAGCAACACGTTTGGGAGAAAGGCAGTCTGCAAAGTACTATGCAATAATAGTAGATTCCATACCAGATTCTTCTCATGCTGAGCAAACAACATTCTTTTTGCGTTGCCTAGTTCGCCATGAATCACAATTTGAAATTGTGGAACGATTTCTGAAATTTGTAGTTACAAAACAAGATCTGAAATTGCTGAAATTATTACTGAAACATTGGAAAACCATGCTATTCCACTTGCTGATTGCAGAGCACAAGGTTATGACAATGCGGCAAACATGTCAGGAAAATACAATGGTGCACAAGCAATAATAAAAGAACAGTGCCCTACTGCTATATTCTCTCCTTGTGGTTGCCACACACTTAATTTATGTGGTAAAGATGCTGCTGAATGTATCCCAGAAGCAATCACCTACTTCGGAAGTATACAAACAATATACACCTTATTCAGTTGCAGCCCCCCAAAGTGGGAAATATTGGCAAAGCGTATTGGTTGTTCGCTCCATGGCATATCTGGCCCCAGATGGTCAGATCGAGTTGAGAATGTAAAACCATTTGTAGCTCACCTTCCAGGGGTTAAGTTAACTTTGGAAGACCTGCTAGAGATGAATTTAACTCCAAAAACCAGGAACGAAATCCATGGAGCTATAGGTTATGTCAGTTCCTTCACCTGCATCATAATGTCAGTCGTGTGGCACAGAATATAGCGTACGAGAAGTGCAGGCGAGCGGCTTAAAAGCTTCTTTTGAATGAGTCTTTTTTGAGACTCAGGATGGCCGAGTGGATTCGCCGCTGGCTAACAGTGGTCCAGCGACGCGGGAAGCTGTTCGCAACTCGCATACGTTATTATTTTTTCTTTGCCCCCTTTCCTACTCTCCTCTATGTATAAGAATAGTGGTCCATATTGACTTTTGCAGCAAAGTCATTCAAGCTAGTAATGCGACTTTAGATATGGAAGTTGCAAATAAATATAGAAAGCTTGCTTATACAACTAGTGGCTCTCCGGGATAGTTGGAAAGCAATGTGGAATGAAGCTAAGCTTGTTGCATTCAGCCTGCTGATAGAAGTAAAATTGTTTAGGGACCGTAGTACCACTGCCAGAAAAAAAAACAAGATTCCATGATGAGGATACACCTGATGAAAATGTGAATGAAATGAACGAAGCCGATGAATCCTCTGAGGAAGCCCACTTCCGAAAGCACATATTTTATGTAGTATTGGATAATGTTATTGGAGGGCTTACAGTTCGTTTCAGTTCAGCCAAACAACTTTCTGACACCTTCAGCTTTCTTTGGAACTACCAAAAGATGTCAGAAGAGGAATTGAAGCACAAAGCAGCTAAACTAGCGGAAAAGTATCCTAAAGACATCGGTAGTGAAGACTTATGTGCAGGAAATGAATCACATAACAATGGTTCACAATGCTAATTTTGGTAGAAAACAGTTGGGTACATTGGAACTGTTAAATGCTTTGGCAGAGTACAGATTAGAAAGTATATTTTCCAACCTCAGTGTCAGCTTGAAGATGTTCCTTACAGCACCAGTCACAGTAGCATCAGCAGAAATGAGCTTCAGCAAGCTTAAGCTAATAAAAAAATTATCTCAGGTCCACCATGGGTCAGGGTCGCTTGAACAACCTGGCTAGGTTCAGTATTGAGTCTGACATTGCAAAATATATAGACTTTGACACTGTAATTCGTAGTTTTGCCAAGAAAAAAGCACTCAAGCAACCCTGTTTTAATAAAATTAGTCTATTTACTAAGTTTATTATTATTTATATGTTTTCTGTAGACCGTAGCCTTCATGAAACAGTGTGCATTCAGGTAATGAATGATTTAGGTATATTTGTAAATAATTAATGATATGGACATGCATTAATTGTGAATTGTGATTAAGATATGCATTTATGTATATGGCTAATATTGGTTATATGTAGGCTTACTAAAAATTCCAAATATAAAATTTGATTTTAATATTTTTCCATTATCATGTATGAAATGCTGGTACATTTTTATGTTCATTATTAAGCCAAGAAGTAAAAATACAGGGAGTTTTTGCTAAATTATTGTCTTTCTAATACTTGTATTAGGATTATAGAATTATTAAATTTGTTTTGCTAGTAAGAATTGCTATACTATTAGTGTTAAATTTGATATATAGTTGGGAAATTCACAAAGCAACTGTGTTATGTGTATTCTTTGAGATCAGCCTGAGACATTTTGAAATTAACTAATAACATTGGTAAATGGATATAATGTAAAACTATAATAAATAAAGCGTATTATCATTTTCTAGTTATATTTAGTATTGAAAAGCTGATGAAGCTTTTAATCATTTATGATTTATAATATATAAGGGTGGGGGGCAAAAAAGGTCTCGCACCAGCACATTTTTTTTCCTCTCAAAGGCTCTGGATCTGGTTCTTTCAAATCATGATCACTTGGTTCAGGAATTGACTGTCGGTGAAGCATTGGAAAAAAGTGATCATCAGATGGTTCGTTTTATATTCGAATCTATTTATTTCTTCTTGACTGAAGTTGCCCCTTCAAACATTTGTCTTCCATTTATCTGACTCTTGGTATTCTTGTTGGCTGGGTTGGTTTTAATCTTCGTTTTTCTTTCTTGATGTATCTTCATATTTCGTCCAATTATCTCGAGTTGATTTCTTGTTCGTTCTAGATGAGTTAGTCCTTGAAGTCGTTTTCTTCAGTTTTTCTTTCTTGAGGCGATCCATTTATCTTGAGACTTCTTGAGTTGGTCCTTCAGCGTTTTCCTTGACTTCCGTTTTCTTCTTGAGATTTCTTCATAAAAGGTTGTGGACTTTGGAGTTTCGAACGCGGTACCGATAAATACAAACGCCTATGCTCTAGCCATTACGCCACGGCTTAGTCCGTGCTGAATTGATAATTTAATGTGCTATTTATATTATCGATTTGGAAGGAATTTTTCTCTGATACATCTTCGCACCCCTACAGGGCTTTGCCTTATCTCTTCTGTTATCGTAATGTTGCCACCCGATGTAAGTTGGGGCTTGCCCTTTGACTGGTAACGTTGCCAATCAAAGGGGTGAGCCAGGTCGGATAGGGATAACGCTTGCCACCGGCAATGGTAACAAGTTATTTGAATGCGCAACGGAAAAAACCCTTTAGGTAGCCTTGTACTTGATCCGAGAAGAGGGTACCAGCTGGGATGAATAAAAGAATATGTTTATAGTTGTAAACGAGTCTCTGTCTATTTATTTTATCTTACACCGAATAAGAAATACTCCGAATACAATTCCAAGACTCGATTTTACAACAAAGTAATGCGGGAATATGATAGAGCGACCGGACGACTATAATGATGGACTTATTGAATTAATGAACACGTAACAATTAATTAGTAATAATGAATGACTGATTTTTTACCCTCTCTGCACCCATTTATAAAGGGGGAGCAACGTCCATCGAGTCAGCCTTACGCCTCGCCTACAAATGACGTAGGCGCACATGATTGGCTGCTCATTCCCTTAGCTCGCCTCCTGAAAGTTTAGATTGGCTTTAATTTTTATTGGATAGCGGCAAAAACTGCCGTACCTCGTTATTGGTCAATATTTCTAGAAGGCGGAGCTTTATTATAAGTCATACATTTGTTTAATTTCTGGCTATCTTTGTTACAGAATGGTGAAATGCTTTATGAGATTCCCTTTTATTACCTCCAGAGATTCTCAGTTTCCCAATGTTTATTCTCTGGCGCCCGTCTGACTTGAGCCCAGATACGGAAACTACCACTTTATTACAGTGAGAAAATCGAGCCTTTACCTCGATATTCCAGATTCGCTTTTACTCCCAGCCATTGGGTTTCGTTGTGTAGGGTATCTACATGTACACCCTTCAGGTGAATACATGTGTGCCCCACACACGTTGGCCCCGAGAGCATGGAGTGCAATCATGTCTTTTACTACGCCACATTCATGAGAGCTCGATTGAGCATACATGATACCAGGATTACTCTGCAGGATAGCTCACCCAAAAGTAGACACATAGATACACATTATACATCCAAATTCATGACCCAGGGCCTCAACAAATAAACTATATATAAACAAACGTTTGGACTCGTAGAGAGTCGATAAATATACATGATGGAGTTTATCCTGCATATATACATTGATGTACTCTTAGAGAGCAACCTATATAAAAGTTACAATTTACTATACAATTATAGTTTGACTTCCTCACAATAGCCATAAGTAGAAGAGTGTTACCCATACAATTTATTCATTAAGTACCATTTCATCATAGCTTTATATATTGTCCTTGGTACATACAATATTGGTTAGGATTGCATCGGCACCACTTACTTTATTTAAAACACATATTAAGTACCCACAATATTATATTATACTAGTGTCATGACTTTCTATATCTCCGTTTTTGCATCTTTATTTGTTTAATTAGTCATTACTTTATATATTTACATTTATGCATCACTATATGTTTAATTTTTCACAGCTTTATTTTTACACATATGCATAATTATTTATTTATTTAATATGTCCATATTAATAATATATATATATATATATATATATATATATATATATATATATATATATATATATATATATATATATATATATATATATATATATATATTTTGTCCTTTGCAAATTTGACCTTCCTCTCAGCTCGCGTCGAGACTTGCTCCCGCGGTGGCTCCTCTCCATTGACGCAGGGCCCGGCTGAGTGGGTTCGATCCTATCTTCTTCTCTTTCGTCCATTCTTCCTGGGCGATTAGGGTCAGGCCTCCTCTGGCCGACCCGGCACTTCGGGAACGTCGGTAAGTGTCTCGTACGTCTTCGCCTGCCGGAGGCAATTTTGCCGGCTTTAGCCTATCGATGGAGACCGTGTCTCTCCTCCCGTCCGGGAATTCTAATTTGAAGACTTTGTTATCGCGATCTTTTACTATTTACGGACCCGCGTAGGGCGACTCAAGAGGTCTCCGCACGCGATCAACTCTGACCCAAACGTGGGATGCATCCTTTAGGTCAGGTGGTACGTAATGCCTTGGAACTGAGTGGAGATTGCCCGCCGATGCACGTCCAAAACCTACCTTGGCCATCGTTGTTGCCATTTCCTTTATAAATTTTCAGTGTGCTTTGGATGAGTCCGTGGAAACCAGCGGCTTTGGGCATAATAATGTCGTGCCGGTTACCGCTGTGAAAGGGGAAAATCCCGAATCATTCGGTAAGGCACGAATGCCCAGTAAAATTATTGGTAGTGCCAACAGCCACTCTTGTTTGCGAGCCATAATTGATGATTTAAGAGTCCTATGGACCCTTTCTACCATCTCGTTTGTGGACGGCCTGTAACTCGTTTGAAGTCGATGAAAACCAACGAGGCTGATAATTCTCTGAAAAGTTGTGACTCGAATTGAGCTCCTCGGTCGGTAATCACATACGAGTTGGACTCCAAATCTGGATATCGATCCTTCCAAGAGGACAAAAGCAATCGTAGCGGCACTTACGTGCGGGATAGGAATTGCTTCTACCCATCTCGACGCACGGTCGATGCAGGACAGTAAATACCGACTGTACGAGGGAAAGGGTTGTTCAGGTGGTGTACATGCGGGAAGTGGTCCCACTATATCCACATGTGCAGTTTCAAATCACGAGGATGGAGTTTCTATAGGCAGTATCGGTGACTTTGTGTGGCGTGTTACCTTTGATGTCTGGCAAGGCATACATTCTTTGGTCCACGAGCGCACATCTCTGTGAATGTTCGGCCCAAAATATCGGGCCTTAACTAGTCGCAGCGAGGCTTGAACAGCCAGGTGTGACATATTGTGCAACTGTGCATAAATTGTCTTTCTGCAGTCATTTGGTACGAATGGTCGCGGGAACCTTGAAGTCACCTTACACCACAGTTGTATCCCGCCTGCAAAGGGGAAGGGTTTTAATTTCGATTTTGAATCCTTCAATTCCTCCTCCTTTACTTGTGCAGCTGCAAGCTCTTGCAGGCCAAAGGAGTCAATTTGCACCGTGTTGACATCCCTTAACAGGCAGTCCTTGACCACATTATCTTGACCGCGTATGTAGGCCATGTCGGTCACATACTCCAAAATGGCGGTCCAATGTCGCTGCTGTTTGTCGGTTTTCGAGCTCAGTGGAGATGAGAATGCCGACACTAATGGCCTATGATCGGTGCACAGCGTTTTGTGACGTCTTTCAATCATATGCTTAAAATGCATAACGGCTAAGTATGCCACGAAAAGCTCTCGATCATAAGTCGAATAGGCCCGCTGTGTATCAGTGAGCTTCTTTGAGAAGAACGCAATTGGCCGTGCAACTCCATCTACCATCTGATGCAGGGCAGCGCCTACCGCGTACTAGGAACAGTCGGCCACCAGTTGAAATGGGGAGTTATTTGAAAGTGGATGATGGAGAGTGACTGCTCCTGACAAGGCCTTATTTGTGAGTGCAAATGCACTTTCTTCTTCCTCGCTTCAGTTGATCTCACGAGCCTTCGGCTGTGCCTGTAATAACTCGGTTAGTGGGGCTGCCATCGCTGCGAAGTTGGGCATCATTCTTCGGTAATAGCCCATCTTGCTCAAATACCGGCGAAGCCCCTTTGAGTCCTTAGGTCTTGGCATGTCCTCAATTTCCTTTATTTTAGTGGCGGGAGTACATATTCCCCTATGCGAAATTTGGTGCCCCAGAAAGGCGATCTCGTCCTTTGCAAATTCGCATTTTGCCAAGGAGATCCTCAGGCTACTTTGGTCCAGTATTTCCAAAACCTGCTCTAAGTGCTTCAGGTGGTCTTCCAGATTCTCGCAGAACATGAGGATGTCGTCTATGTACACATAAACGAACTCTAAACCTCGGACAATACTGTCCATATACCTTTGAAAGGTACAACTTGCATTCGGCAAGCCAAACAGCAGATTCACATATTCCCACAAGCCAAATGGAGTGGCAATCGCCGTTTTTTCGACGTCCGCGGGGCTCATGGGAATTTGGTGGTAAGCACGAGCAAGATCCAACCTTGAGAAAATCCTCTTCCCGTGCAGGTGATCCGCTAGGCTTTGGATCCGTGGCAGTGGATATCTGTCGGGCTTAGTAATAGCGTTTAATGATCTAAAATTCCCGACCATCCTGTATTCACCGGGGGACTTCTTGGGTACCAAGTGTATCGGGAAAACCCACAGCGACTTTAAAAGCCGAATGATACCTTCCTTTAATAAATCCTCGATCGTCTCTTTCGTCACTTTTAGTTTCTCCGCAGCTAACGGTTTCGGACGCGCTGAGTGGAAGCGGGTCCACATAACACACCAAATTTCTCTATGATTTTCCTGCATTGCGGGGGTACATTCTGTAGATTACTCTTCACCAGGGCGACAGACGGCCCCTCAGAAGTTTTCATCACTGAAGCGAGTCTGGTATTTCGGTCCAGCAATTTATTCTGAGCGCAGTCTACGATAAAGTTGAAGTTTCTTAAAAAGTCCATCCCCAGGATCGGCGCGGTGGTCTCTGACACTATGAAGGACCACCTGAATAATCCCCTGAGAGAAGGAATGGCTATATCCGCGCGCACTTCACCGTAGACTTTAATGCTCCCGCCATTAGCGCTTGAAATTTTTACATTCGATTCTTCTATATTGTTTTGATTGGCTAAATTGGCTGGGATTAATGAAACACTAGCCCCCGTATCGATGAGGAAGTTGCACCTCTTGTCGTATATTTTTGAGGCAATTTTGAAAACAGCCGGCATGCCCGACGCCGCGCTGGCTAGAGCATGCCTCTCTAGTTTTCCGGATTGACCGGTGATGATTGTCTGGAGGTGGGCTGCATCTGCAAAGCCTCAGCCTTCTTTGGCCACTTACACCACGGCTTGCATCACCTATCCATTTCTCCGTAGTATAGATGAGCGCGACACACCATTTGTATCTGAGTTTTATTGAAAGTACGCACATTAACCGGACTATATTTGTTGTTGCAACTATTGCTATCACCATGGCTGTTATTGCTATTATCCCACGGACGCGCCCAACCCGTAGCGCTACACTGTTTATTTCGCGTAAACGGCCCGAATGAACTTTTTGCACTGTTCACATTGACGCACTGCTCTTTATTCAACACCATTAATTCGTCCGAAAGTTTACCTAGTTGAGCCAACAAAGGCTCCTTCTGTGTTGCTATAATAGGCGCGATGGTGGGAGGCAACGACTGTATGAATTTGTGTCTTAGTAATTACTTGCCTACTCTTTATGCATAGCTGTTCGTCCGAGCTCTTCCAGGTTGATCGAGAGGAGGCAAATGAATGTCGACGAGTCTGTGATTTTGTCGAATAGCTCCGGCTTCGTCTTCTCTTACAGGCCAATTACTCCGGATTTAACTTATCATAATTTTGACCTTCAAAAATGTCCGCAGGCAGGTGGTTCACCGTTTCCGGAGGCAACGAGGCTAGCACTTGGTAAAATTTAGTTTCCTCTTTTGTTATCTTAGAGTTGTGAAATATTGCCTTGATAATTCTGAACCAGCCCGTCACTGCTGCTTCATTGAATAGCGGTGCTTTGATTGCCACGGCGTTCACCATATCCCACTCACCTCGTTTACTTTGCTGGTTCTCCATCATTAATTTTTTTCTCTTCTCTTATATAATCCTTGAATCTTCCTCGTGTTAAAATTTTGTGGAAAGACAGCAAAAGGTCGCCAGTCATGGGGTTGGGGGGGGGGGGCTTTGCTTCCTCTCTTCTGTTATCGTAATGTTGCCACTAGCTGTAAGTTGGGGCTTGCCTTTTGAGTGGTAACGTTGCCACTCAAAGGGGTGAGCTTAGGCGGATAGGGAGAACGCTTGCCACTGGCAATGGTAACAAGTTATAAAATGCGCAACGGAAATATCCCTTTAGGTAGCCTTGTACTTGATCCAAGAAGAGGGTACCAGCTGGGATGAATAAAAGAATCTGTTTATAGTTGTAAACGAGTCTCCGTCTAGTTATTTTATCTTACACCGAATGAGAAATACTTCGAATACAATTTCAAGACTCGATTTTACAAAAAAGTAATGCGGGAATATGGTTGAGCGACTGGGCGATTATAATGATGGACTTATTGAATGGATGAACGCGTAACAATTAATTAGCAATAATGAATTACTGACTTTTTACCATCTCTGCACCCATTTATAAAGGGAAAGCAACGTCCATCGAATCAGCCTTACGCTCCGCCTACAAATGACGTAGGCGCACGTGATTGGCTGCTCATTCCCTTAGCTCGCCTCCTGATTAGCTTAGATTGGCTTTAATTTTGATTGGATGGCGGCTAAACTGCCGTAACTCGTTATTGCTCAATATTTCTTGAAGGCGGAGTGTGAGGGAATCCCCACGTTGAAGATCTTTAGCAGAAAGGAACTCCCATGTGCAGCAGAAGGCCCAGGTAGGCCTAAAGTAGTAAGCCTACCACCTTCCCCCCTTTCACAAGCAGTAGCCTCGAATCGAGTCCCCCACGATTCACCTTTATGCGGGCTAAAATAGCTCTGAAAGAAGATTCGAGTTCCTTTGAGAGTAGAGCTGTTTTTCGCTAACCCCCAACTCCGGGAAGATCCTCGGACATAAATAACGCTCGACTCCCAGGAAGAGACACAGAGTTGAGAAGTCTCGTCAGAACCCAGAAGAATTCCCCATGGTTCCAAGTCAAGTGCTAGCAACAAATCAAAGTGACAGCTGGACCATTTTGTGTATTTGGAATTAGCCCCAGCCAGGAGTTAATTCCACTGAACGTTCGCCCCGAGGGATTTTCCCGACTTCTTTCATCAATTCCTGTCGAAGCCCTCCTTATTTTGGGTAGCTGAAATACTCTCCCCTGGACCGGAAGCTACCACACCCCCCTTGCTTTTGGAGAACCGTCATCACTCCAACCTCCCGCTATGAAGTCCGAGCGGTCTCACCTCACGTACAGAAGACATCCGTAAGCCCCCCCCCTCCCCCCTTCAGTAACCCAATTGAGTTAATCTTCCCCCATTCGTTTATTGATGTAATTTTTGCCCGTTAATTCTCTGAGGTAATTTTACCCTTCAATTCTCTTATTAATTTTTTTTGTGTAAATAAAATTCTATTTTTATACATGTCTCTTTAAATAACCTTGAACTTTGCCATTGTCCATAATTTAACTGACCTCGTTGCACTCTCTCGTTACCTATCCAGTCTGAACGCGTGGTTTTCCGTCCCTTTTGTCGGTTCGCTTTCAAGCTAGTGGTCCTCTCCCATAGATATAATATGGTATTGATATAATGTAATATCATCCTACAACATATATATATATATATATATATATATATATATATATATATATATATATATATATATATATATATATCAATATACATATTATATAAATCTGGTGTCAAGTGTGTTTGGGTTTTTAGGAACCCGTGTCATTTTAATTTCGACATTAGAAGTTCTCTTGTTATTCAAGTACATCCCTTTTATTTTTAATTTTTTTATTGTACTGGCAGAAGGCAAGTTCAAGTTATTTGAAGAGCAGTGGAACGTAATCTATTTATATTTTTCGTTGGACCCGAGGTAATTAATTTTTTTATTGTGTTCGAATTCTGGAGACTCTCCTGGTTATTAATCCAAAAGAGTTAAGATCTTTGGTGTCCTAATTCCATTTCCCGCTTAGAAACAGCAGAGGTAGGTAGCTGTATCTTAATTTTTTTGTGATCAAGGCCTTCACGAATATTCAAGTATTCGTTTCGCGTGGGTAGTGTCCTAGCTCGTTCGCGTGGCAGTGTTCCCTCAGTTAACTGCGTAAAAATGTCATCCTTCGAAAAAATAAGAGTCAGGTTGAAATGTTAGGTCTTTCGGGCAAAGACCTGCTAAATTACGTACAGGAAGAAGAGAGGAACGAACGGGCAGAGGGAAGGGAATTGGAGATGGAGAAGAACAAACTGAAGATGGAGATGGAGGAGAACAAACTGAAGATGGAGATGGAGTAGAACAAACTGCAAACGGAGATGGAGAACAAATTGAAGATGGAGATGGAGAAGAACAAAATGGAGAACAAACTGAAGATGGAGATAGAAGAACGTGAACAAATTAGGCAGCATGAGCTGGAAATGAGCCGAAATCAAATGGATTCTCAGTCCATCGGTTCCCGGGCTGAAATTCCCCAAACTCCTTCAGTCCACCTTCCCGCTTTTAATGATGGAGAGGAATTTGGGTCATTTTTGGCCCATTTTGAGAGAATCTTTCAGATCAATAGATGTGATCTCGAAAATGACAGCGTGGCTCGCTTACTTCCCCTTTTAAATACCAAGTTAAGGGATATCTTCGTATCCCTTCCTCCGGAAGAAACTTTGGACTATTCCACGTTAAAGTCCGAATTGCTAGCCGCTGTTCACATGAATAGCGAATTCTACCGCTCCCGATTCCGTCAGAAAAGGATCCGCCCTGGCCAAACCTTTCGACCTCACGGGTACATCTTCCAAAGAAACCTTCAGTGTTGGCTGGATGCGTGCAAGATTACCCAGGTCTACGAGTCCCTTCTGGACTTCTTCCTTAGGGATCAGCTTTTAGCTGCCGTGGCTGCCGAAATTCGCGCCTTCATTAAACATAAGCGTTGCGACACTTTCAAGGAGTGCTTGGAAGAGGCCGATGTCTACGCGGGTAGTCACGATTTATACCCTAAGGATGTTAAAAAGGCTCCCCAATCACCCCACAAAACTAAATTTTATGGCCCTAAGACCCCCCCCCCTAAATTGGTTGCAAGATTTACCAAAACTCCTAGTCCCTCGAAGCCAAGAAGCTTCCATCCATCGGAACACCGAGACGTTAAGCCCCTAGTTTCTTCTCCCCCGGTTGTGCTGTACCAAAAGAACCCGATCGTCTGCTACACCTGCGGATTTCCCGGCCATTACCGCACGAACTGTCCTCAAAACTCCCGATTCGCAAACTCTCAGTCCCACCAAGTACACCAAATCTGGGCCACCCCTGATCCTCCTTCGTCGCCTCAGAAGACTCCCGAACCTCCCTCGCCCGCCAAAGACCCGGTCCATCAGGTAAATTTTCTCTTTAATAAGAACAACCCTGGTGGATTTAAGTTCGAGAACAGAACTGTAAACGGTCGCCGAGTATCCACCCTCGTCCGTGACACCGGGTGCACCTGTATTATAGTGTCTGATGACCTACTCCCCCATGTTGGGCCCGGCCACAAGAAATTTGCGGTGGTCCACGACTACCTTGGCCGGGCCAGTCGTTTCCCAGTAATTCGTTGTCACATCGAGTGTGACTATATGTCCGGTTGGGCCGAAGTGGTAGCGGCCCCAATCCAGTTCTGCTCCGTTTTATTCGGTCAGAACCCCGTAATTCACGACCATCCCGTGGCCCAGCCCGTGATTACCCGTACACAGGCAGCCCTGGAAACCCCTATTGACCCGGAGTTCCAAGCCCTCCGGAGCGATAAGTTTTCCCGCGACCAAAAGGAGTGCGCAACTCCCCCCCCCCTCCTTTGGGAGAAAACTAAAGCTCTCGAGCGTGAGTCACCTCAAGGCAACAAACGAGTCTCGTATCCCGTGAAAAAGGACTTATTGAGAGGTTTCAGACCTAATTGGACCTTAAGTCACGAGAACGAAAATTCAAGCCTGGTGCGAAGGTGCTGGTGCTACTTCCCACGGGAAGCAACAAAATCCTTAGCCAGTGAAAGGAAACCTACCCCGTCCTCGAGGCTAGAGGACCCTTGGATTACCTCATCCATACTCCGGTGGGAGCGAAGGTTTTCCACGTGAATTGTATATATATATATATATATATATATATATATATATATATATATATATATATATATATATATATATATTATATCATCAATGTTCCTAATTATGATTTTTTTTTTGGTCCACTAAATTGTTAATTTTTTTTTGTCCCATATTTATGCCTCTATTTAGTTGTTTCCTTTTTTTGGTTCCACTGAAATGTCGCCAATGTTCTCCTGTGATTTTTCTTTTGTTTAAAATTGTATTAGTTAAATTCTCTCTAATCGACCTGTTTAAGGCTTATGCCTATAAATTACACCTGTCGTAGGAGGTCAGAATTTCCCTAGACATTTGATAATTCTAGTTTGACGGGTTGGGATGATCCTTTCCTACGCAACTGCTCTGTAAAGCATCATCTTTCGGTTGGGAGATGTGTGAGGGAATCCCCACGTGAAAGATCTTTAGCAGAAAGGAACTCCCATGTGCAGCTGAAGGCCCGGCCAGGCCTAAAGTGGTAAGCCTACCCCCACCCCCCTTTCACAAGCGGTAGCCTCGAATCGAGTTCTCCACGATTTACCTTTATGCGGGCTAAAATAGCTCTGAAAAAAGATTCGAGGCCCTTTGAGAGTAGAGCTGTTTTCCGCTAACCCCCAACTCCGGGAAGAGCCTTGGACATAAATAACGCTCGACTCCCAGGAAGAGACACAGAGTTGAGAAGTCTCGTCCGAACCCAGAAGATTTCCCCATGGTTCCAAGTCAAGTGCCAGCAACAAAGCAAAGTGATAGCTGGACCATTTTGTGTATTTGGAATTAGCCCCAGCCAGGGGGTAATTCCACTGAACGATCGCCCCGAGGGATTTTCCCGACTTCTTTCATCAACTCCTGTCGAAGCCCTCATTATTTCGGGTAGCTGAAATACTCTCCCCTGGACCGGAAGTTACCACATCCCCCTTGCTTTTGGAGAACCGTCATCACTCCAACTTCTCGCTCTGAAGTCCGAGCGGCCTCACCTCACGTACAGAAGACATCCGTAAGCCCCCCTGTGATAGAACGAGTTAATTTCAACTCCTATCCCATATTATTAAAAAACACGATGCTGCCCACGTGCATCTTCGATTCGAGGCTTGGAATCTTATCTCAGCTACCGGATGCCAATGTTTAAACAAGGAGGTTATCGTACCCCCGTTCACCCCTATACGCCGACCTCGCCAGATCGAGTTAGGCTTATGAACAGATAAGGCATTTTTCTCCGGCCCGGCTGTGCGTTCCCTCCAAGCTTTCACTCCATTTTCCCCCACGCCAAGGAGATGTCCTGGCTATTTATATGGAAACTTTACCACTAAGATCAGATTGGAGATCCAGATTTTCGTCGCGAAACATCACCACGACCCTCTCTCCCTTTGTGCGCCAAGGGACCTCGACCTCAAGATTCACCATCACTTGTCCAGAAGGAGGACAATATTCTTTGAGTGCTAAGGGTTCGAGCCTTTCCGACGCCAAGTCCCAAGGCTTCCCCCCCCTGTTGTTCAAGGAGAACAACCTAGAACAGCCATTGTTCGTTTTGAGCCCTTCGCCAAGAAACGGTTCTCACCCCCCCTGTTGTTCAAAGGACAACAACATAGAACAGCCATTGTTCTTGAGCCCGTAGACAAGAGACGGTTCTCATCCCCCCTTTGTTCAGAAGAGAACAACCTAGAACAGCCATTGTTCTTCCAGCCGTTCGTCGAGTAACGGTTCTCCTTTCCAAGACGCCTCGTCGGGATCCTTTTATCCCCCCCCTTCGGCTGGAACTCGCCAGCGGACCGAATATTCCTTCAAGTACCTTCCACTGCACCCTAATGAAAAGTTACGTAAGCCAAACGTCACCTTTTGAGTATTGATCCCTTTTCGCCAATTCTATCCTGTGCTTTAAATTGTTTATCGAACCATCCCATCTCTTTAACTCTATATTTGTTTTACCTTTTTTTAATCCTTTAAATCCTCGGATTAGCCCGAGTCTCCACGACCCTTTCCATTCTGTTTATGTCAATATGTTCCGTTTTTGTGTATTGTTTATAGTTATTATTAATAAAACTCTATTTTATTAATGATAGCAATATTATTATCCTTGAGCTCAGTTCCACTTCTTAAGCATTTTGAAGATACATAATATCGGCCGCCAGACAGTAACGCACTCTAAAGATAATTAAGGAAGTTCCCTCAACGAATAGTGTAATATATGGTATCGTCGGGAGTCATTCTACGACATATATATATATATATTACTATTTAATTTGGTATCAGGTGTGTAAGGTTTAACGCTATATCTTTGCAAACACTGGTCTCAGTCGAGTAAAGCATAGTGTTATTCGTTATAATAATAGAATATAGTAGTTCCCTTTTGTTTTAACGATTGCTATCCCCTTTTTTTTGAAACTTAAGAAGCTGGAGTAGCTCAAGGAACGGTTATAATAATTTTTTTTTTTGTGATTTTAGTCAGTGGTTATTTAGATTGAGAAACTAAGTACGAATAGGTCAGTGCCCATATTTAGGTAGGCTAATTCTATAGAGGCATAATTCTTGTTGCGAGGAATTTTAGTTGGTTGACTAGTGCGCCCCCAAGTGCAAAGATGACTCAGTTTGAAATCTTTAAAGCGCAAGGAGAATCCTGTGGACTTTCCGGAAAAGAACTAATTGAGTACATTCAAGAGGAGCAAAGAAAAGAGGAAGAAAGAGAAATACAACGAGAAGAAAAAGAAAGAGAGGAACGGATAAGACAAGCTGAGCTTCAGATTGAATTAGCTCGGATTAAAGCAGAAGTTCAAAGAAAAAAGGTAGAAAAAGGAAGAGAAAGAGAGGAACGGGAAAGAGTAATCCAACGAGAAGAACGAGAAGGAAAAATACAACGAGAAGAACGAGAAAGAGAAATCCAACGAGAAGAAAGAAGGAAGGATTCGCGCCCCTTCCCAGGAAAGCTGACAAAGTTTCCGAGCCCCGTAAAACCCCCAAACTTCTTTCCCCAAAACCAACAACGGGACTCCAAACCTCCCGTTAAGACTTCTCCTCCATTTCTCTTCCCGAAGCGACCAATAATATGCTTCACCTGTGGTGTAGAAAACCACATGAGCTGGAATTGCCCCCAAAATTCTAGGCTTAAAAGCGGACCAGCCCACCAAGTTCACCAGATTAATGCGACCCCGGCTCCTTCGGTGGTGCAGACCCAAGCAGAAACTTCTCCCCCTCCGTCAGGCCACCAGGTAAATTTTGTTTTTGGTAAAAGTTCATCGGGAACTTTGAAATATGAGGAGGGCAGCGTGGACAGCTGTCGAGTATTGACTCTCGTCAGGGACACAGGATGTACGTGCTTCATCGTGTCCGACGAACTCCTCCCAGTGGCCTCTAACCACGAAAAATTTGCGGTGGTACATGACCAACTTGGGCGGGCGAACCGATTCCCCGTCGCTAGATGTTACCTGCAGTGTCAATATTATAATGGCTGGGCTGAAGTCATTGTAGCACCCATAAAATTCTGTTCCGTACTTATAGGACAGAGCCCCCAAGTAAGTTTCGACCCTGTGTTTCAGGCCGCCCTTCCTCAAGGCCGAGATAAGAAAGAAGCCCAGGAGCCCGTCCCCATCAGAACCCCGATACCGTCCGATTTCTCGGAAACCTTTAACCAGGACTTTAGGACGGCACAAAAGGAGTGTAAATCACTAACACCCTTAGGTGATAAGGCCCCAGACAAGGACACGGAGACTGTCCGTGGACCCCAAGAAAAAAAGAACCCTCAACGCACCCATGGAGATACCTTCGTAGAACTGGACGAAGCATCGGCGCTTGAAGAGGATTGCCCCGCGGAGTCCCTTAATGTAATCCAGACAGTGTGCATCCAACCTGATGCCGATTACCCTCCTCCTTCCCTACCAGGCGAGTCTTTGGAACCCTCTGACCTGGATAGTGACGCGCAGCTGACACCACGTCAGAAGAGTCAGCTCCAAGAACTAATTAAATGGAATCACCATTTACCCGCCCTATTAGCTCTTTTTGAGCGACTGCGTAAAAATGGCCTCAGCATTGGCCCCAGCAAATGCCATTTTGCTCACGAAACCATCAAATATTTGGGTTTCAAAATAGGACAAAGCAAGTTAGGTCCCTACGAGAACAAGATTAAGGCAATCGCCGACATGCCCCTCCCGATTACAAAGAAGCCATTAAGATCGTTCCTAGGATCAGCTTCTCCCTATCAGCGATTTGTTCCGAATTTCGCTTCAATTTTGGCCCCCCTATGCCCCCTTCAGGAAAAGAATTTCCCCGATCGTTTACGTTGGAATGATGTCGCTGTTTCCCATTTTAATCAGCTCAAAAGTAAGTTCATTTCTGCCCCCATTTTTAAGTTGCCCAACCCGGAAAAATCCTTTGGGGTTAAGACCGACGTGATCAACGAGGGCATTGGAGGTGTACTCCTTCAATACGTGGATGACAGAACGAGTCATCCAGTTGCATATGCTAGTCGTCAATTATTACCACGCGGAAAGAGATATGCCACTAGAGAAAAGATAGCTCTATCAATTATCTGGGTCATAGACAAATTCAAGCTGTACTTGATATGTAAAGAATTTCAAATAGGAACCGACCACCGTCCGTTAGCCTATATTAGGAATTTGAGACACTCAAACGGCCGCATCATGCGCTGGAGTTTACTCTTGCAAGAGTATCAGTTTAAAATAAATTAGATAAAAGGTTCCGATAACCAGGTCGCTGACGCCCTCAGTAGAAATGCGTTCCCGAATAGCGTAGAATAATTGTATTCATAGGATTAGTATCTCCATGTAGGTATATACCGTCTTGTACGACTTAATTTAAGATACTTTCGTAATATAATTAATTAATGTATATGTCTGAATTTTGTAACGCTCAATGTCTAATTTTTTTGTATGTCTATATATTTGTTCTTATTAATTTACGTATAAATTATTTTGTCCCGTATGTACTAAGTTTATAACATTTCATTTTTCCATGCCCTTTTTTTTTTCTCTCTGATTAAGTTGTATTAAAGGTTATTTTCCCCTGTAATCTAAAGATCAAAATGATCATATGTATTGAGGTAATACTAGTTAGGTGCAGGAAGGTACGGTTGGTACAAGAAAACGAGTTCCCCACAACGGAGCTCTATCGTTGTCCCTTCTCTCTTTTTTTTTCGAAGTGACAACTTCCCCTGGAATGGAGGGGTGTGATAGAACGAGTTAATTTCAACTCCTATCCCATATTATTAAAAACCACGATGCTGCCCACGTGCATCTTCGATTCGAGGCTTGGAATCTTATCTCAGCTACCGGATGCCAATGTTTAAACAAGAAGGTTATCGTCCACCCGTTCACCCCCATACGCCGACCTCGCCAGATCGAGTTAGGCTTATGAACAGATAAGGCATTTTTCTCCGGCCCGGCTGTGCGTTCCCTCCAAGCTTTCACTCCATTTTCCCCCACGCCAAGGAGATGTCCTGGCTATTTATATGGAAACTTTACCACTAAGATCAGATTGGAGATCCAGATTTTCGTCGCGAAACATCACCACGACCCTCTCTCCCTTTGTGCGCCAAGGGACCTCGACCTCGAGATTCACCATCACTTGTCCAGAAGGAGGACAATATTCCTTGAGTGCCAAAGGTTCGAGCCTTTCCGACGCCAAGTCCCAAGGCTTCCCCCCCCCCCTGTTGTTCAAGGAGAACAACCTAGAACAGCCATTGTTCGTTTTGAGCCCTTCGCCAAGAAACGGTTCTCACCCCCCCTGTTGTTCAAAGGAGAACAACATAGAACAGCCATTGTTCTTGAGCCCGTAGACAAGAGACGGTTCTCATCCCCCCTTTGTTCAGAAGAGAACAACCTAGAACAGCCATTGTTCTTCCAGCCGTTCGTCGAGTAACGGTTCTCCTTTCCAAGACGCCTCGTCGGGATCCTTTTATCCCCCCCCTTCGGCTGGAACTCGCCAGCGGACCGAATATTCCTTCAAGTACCTTCCACTGCACCCTAATGAAAAGTTACGTAAGCCAAACGTCACCTTTTGAGTATTGATCCCTTTTTGCCAATTCTATCCTGTGCTTTAAATTGTTTATCGAACCATCCCATCTCTTTAACTCTATATTTGTTTTACCTTTTTTTAATCCTTTAAATCCTCGGATTAGCCCGAGTCTCCACGACCCTTTCCATTCTGTTTATGTCAATATGTTCCGTTTTTGTGTATTGTTTATAGTTATTATTAATAAAACTCTATTTTATTAATGATAGCAATATTATTATCCTTGAGCTCAGTTCAACTTCTTAAGCATTTTGAAGATACATAATATCAGCCGCCAGACAGTAACGCACTCTAAAGATAATTAAGGAAGTTCCCTCAACGAATAGTGTAATATATGGTATCGTCGGGAGTCATTCTACGACACCCCCCTCCCTTCCCCCTTCAGTAACCCAATTGAGTTAATCTTCCCTCTTCGTTTATTGATGTAATTTTTGCCCGTTAATTCTCTGAGGTAATTTTACCCTTCAATTCTCTTATTAATTTTTTTGTGTAAATATAATTATATTTTTATACATGTCTCTTTAAATAACCTTGAACTTTGCCATTGTCCATAATTTACCTGACCTCGTTGCACTCTCTCGTTACTCAGCCCATCTGAACGCGTGTTTTTCCGTCTCTTTTGTCGGTTCGCTTTCAAGCTATTGGTCTTCTGCCATAGATATAATATGGTATTGATATAAGGTAATGTCATACCACGACACGGAGCTTTATTATAGGTCATACATTTGTTTAATTTCTGGCTATCTTTGTTACAGAATGGTGAAATATTTATCAGACGCCCTTTTATTACCTCCAGACATTCTCAGTTTCCCAATGTTTATTCTCTGGCGCCCGTCTGACTTGAGTGCAGATACGGAAACTACCACTTTATTACAGTGAGAAAATCGAGCCTTTACCTTGACATTTCAGACTCGCTTTCTCTACTAGCCATCGGGTTCCGTTGTGTAGGGTATCTACATGTACACCCTTCAAGTGAATATATGTGTGCCCTACATGTACATAAAGTATGTTAATCTTTGAGTCTTAAGTGACTTGAGGGGAAGAGTAAGTGCTAACAAGATAAATTTAGCGAAAAAATAATAACTTATTGACTTGAAATATTGAAGCTAAATAGTGTCCACTAAACCTTTGGTGATCACAGTGCATTTTCAAGTAATCCTGTTTCAAAGTGAACCGTGAACCCATTGGTTCCATGAGAATTGATTATTCTTTCGTGTTCTTTTTAAAATTTCTCAATATCCCTCGCGTTGATGAAAATTGTAAATTTCTAACCATTCAAAAGCCTTTTAGTAGCTTGCTTTTACCTAAAATTCTCATATGACTTTTTAATGGAATCCTGTTTGCCTGTTGAAATTGTTTAAACCTTAATTGATAACATCTAGCTAGGGTTAATTTATTTATAGGCATAATATCCCTCTTGTTTATGGATTTCGTAGAATTCCCCCCCTTTTTGTTCTATTCTAAGAGTGCTAAGAGTGTCTAATATATTTTGATATCTGAATATCTTAAAGAACAGAGCCGTTCCGAAACACGTAAGGATATATAAGAGAAACGCAAAATAATCCCCAAATAAACTCATATTTTAACTTTATCAATTGAATACATAGCATCTAAACATTTACTACAGCAATACTCTGAATATTATCATAAACAAGAATTAATTAAATTAGTTTACCCACAAAAATTGGTTAATTTCTCTACACACAACAATAATATAAGAATTAGGCTTACGGACTTATGTGGAGTTTAAAGGCCTCAGAAATGTTATTGACTCACGACGCGTGCCGTCTGTCCAGATGTAGATGGGCGAAATTCCACGATCGTTTTGGCGAGGGTAGCAGCTGGGGGGTCCCCACGTTCTTCCGGGGAAGGGGGGTCTTCAAGGACGAGGACCAATACGGTGCTTAATGCAACACCTAGGCAGTCGTGGTCTCTCTGGCGAGAGTGAGTCGAACTTGGTTCTTAAATCAAGTTAACTTGGAGTGCGGTGTGACCACCGAGTAACGAGCTCGAGGAGGAGCTTTTCTCCTTCGTTACTTATTTCCTTATGGACGAGGACTGAACTCGGGGAGGGTCTTCTTCAAGGGCGACGATCGATGAGGGGTGTTTCTCTGGCGAGAATAAATTACTTAACGTTCGGTTTGGTAACCCGGAACTAGCTCGAGGATGAGCTTCTTCTTAGTTCCAGTCTTCTTCAAGGGCGAGTATAACGGAGGGGGATTTCTCTGACGAGAATAAGTTGAACTTGGTTCCTTCCCAAGTTAACTTAGGAGTTCGGTGTGGCCACCGAGTAACAGGCTCGAGGGGGGAGCCTTTTCCTTCTTCTTTTCTTAATTCCTCAAGGACGAGGAATACCCCTGGTGTTTAAGGTGCACCAGGATATGAGGAGTCTCTCTGGCGAGAGTAAGTTGAACTTAACAAAGTAATCTTATCGTTTGGTTTGATAACTAGGGACTTAGCTCGAGGATGAGCTTCTTCTTAGCCCCTTAAGGTAGGTAGCCCTGCCTCTCTTGCAGGGTACTTCTTGATCTGGCGAGCCAAGTACACTACCTCTCCAGTCTCGGTAGTTCGGTTTGATCCGAAGACTTTGTCACCTAGAGACTGACGTATACTACCTCGAATTTCCTCAGAGTTCCTCATTTATACCTCGTCACCCCACTGGGGGAGTGGTAAGGGGGGGGGCTTGAGGACGGCCCCAGGAGAGTTCTTTTGGCCAACGGTTTTTCCCATAAAGTCAAACATCGGCTCCTCGTTAGCCTTCGAGATTGGGAGAAACACGTCTCCAATTTCTTATTTGACGTGAAACTGGATCTCACTCTCCCCGGGGAGATCTTTCATTTTTGACCTTTAAGGTCTTTCATGGCACCAAAATAGGCGACGCTGCGGTTACGCAATGGACCCGCCGATGCCTGGGGCGGATGTCTTTGCGGTAACCGCTTTGGGACTGCACCAAGAGTGAACGGGATGGGAGGGAGGGGGTGGTGACGATTTCTTTACAGTGGACTATTAGGAAATAGTCTAGTGCTTATTTTTCTTACTAATATCTCATTTCCAAGCATTTGTGTGTTAATTATAATTAAGATTTTTGTAAAGAATTTTTTTGCAGATATTTTTTAACTATGTGGTAGCCATTACATTCTGAGTCCTGTTACTGAGCTATAAACAAGATATTTTACAATCACCTATGTTAAATATTACCTCTGCTTAGATTGTGCTAAGAAAATAATTTAGCTCAAATATTAATATTTTGATCTGTCTATAATTACTTATGTTAAATATTACCTCTGCTTAGATTTTTGCCAGGAAATAATTTAGCTTAAATATTAACATTTTGATCTGCCTTATTTTTATATTGTAAAGTTAAATTAATTATGAGTTTAATGCTTAAGCTTTCAGAAGGACGTTCTGTTATTTGATCCGTAGATAAGCGCTGACACATGAAAGTATCTGTAACTAAGCTGTAATTACTCTATATATCGCGTTTAATTCTTATTATGTTGCCCTATTCATGTTTTGTAAAAAAAACCACACCTTTTCCCATTTATGATGTTATGGATGAAATTAAAGGCAAGTTTACGCTCCTGGCATTTATATTGAGTCAGGGAGTGAACTAGAATGGTAAGCAAGTTGGATCGGAGGAGGGAAGAAAGAAAGGGAAAGTTGAGTGATTCTGGGGGCAACCAGGAAGGAGGCTTTGCTGCTGTCGCAAAACATGTAAACAGAACCAAGGATCAGATGTCTGCTACACCAGTGAGTGAGGCTGATAACTGTGGAATATGTAGTAAAGTAGTAATTGAAGGTGATAAAGCTGTTTGTTGCGAAATTTGTAATGTATGGTACCATATCAAGTGTGGAAATGTACCTGCTGAGGTATACAAGTACAGTGAGAGGGCTGGAAGGCAACTGCAGTGGTATTGTCATCATTTTGAGAAGAGTTGTGTCAAGATTTACACTAAAATAAAGAAGTTGGAGAAAGAGAATGAGGAAATGCAGCTGAAACATGTGAGTCTGGAAGTCAAAATAGAACAAGTTAGTGACTTAGTTGAACAGATAAATAATAAAGATGATTTGTCCAATAGATTTTAAGCTCTTCAGGCTTCAAATCAGGCTATTGATAGGAAAGTTGAAGATATCAAGGGAAAACTCGAGTCATTGGAAGTAAATGCAAAAAATGATGTAGGGGTCAATATAGACCATATGATTCAAATAATTGAAAATTCAATGGTTCAGTTAGTTCAAGATGTAGGTGATATGAATGACCTTAAAATTAGGGTAAAAAATATGACCTGTATGAAATCTACTGCAGGGCAATTGAGTAAAATGGGAGTAATCCTACCTATGCGGAAATAACAAAGAAAAAGAATTTGTTAATTGTAAAATCTAGCGAAGGTGGTCATAAGGCCAGTGAGAAAAGATGAAGGTAGCTAGTGCACTCAAACAATACCAGTGATTGATACGAAGTTCACGAGGCGAGGAAATATAGTGTTAAACTTTGATGATGAGCCCAAAATGAATGAAGCAGTGAGTAAAATTGAGAATGTGATTGGACTTGAAATGTATAAAGTTATAAAAATTCAACCTAAAATCATGATATGTAATGGCTCAAAGGAGGAGAGCGAAGATAAAATTCTGGAGTACTTTATATGTAAAAATGATTATGTAAATTGTATTGATGATATTGATGGTAAAATTGAATTGGTATCAAAGAGGCCTACAATGGGTGATACTATACATTACATCATTAAGTGTACTTCAGATGTGAGGAAGGCACTTCATGAGCATAATGACATTATTTGTTGAAAATGGGATCGATATAAAGTGCGGGATCGATATCATGTGATGACATGCTATTATTGTCAAAGGTATGGTCATGTGGAGAAGGACTGTAATTATAAAAAGAATGGTGATTCTGTAGTTTTTGGGAAATGTGGTGATGAACATAGAAGTAAGGATTGTAAGTCTGGCTTTGTTAAATGTATTAATTGTGTAAGAGGTGGTGAAAGTGTAGTAGGCCGTACTGTAAATAGTAAAATCTGTAGATTATTTGAATTAAAAATTGAGAGAAGAAAAAACATGACTGATCATGGATTCTAAGGTTATAAAATGTGTTATAATAAATAATCAATCTGTGGATAACAAGACTATTATGATCAGCGAAGCAATTGTGGAATATGATATTGATATTTTGGCAGTAACAGAAACATGGTCAACATAGTCTGGTACCTCAAAAATAGTGGAGATGACACCAATTTCACATAGTTTTATGCACATTCCTAGACAGGATAAAATGGGCAGTGGAGTTGGCATATTTGTATCAAAAAGGTGTTCTAAAATCACTATGAAAGAACCAAGAAAATTTAGTACATTTGAATATATAGAAATTATCCTGGTGTGCTAAAATCGTTTGATTACCTTTGTGGAAATTTACAGGCCACCAGAAACAAGTAAACTTGTTTTCATTGATGAGCTTAAATTATATTTAGAGACTATGGAAGGTGATTTAAAGAACATTTATGTATTGGGTGATGTTAATGATACATTTTTTAAAGGGTTTATTGAAATGCTGGATGGATTACACTTTGAGAACAAGATAAATGAAGTGACATCCAGGTCAGAAAATATTTTGGATTTAGTAATATGTCTTAAGGAGTTGAAATTTATATATGATATTGAAGCAGAGTCTGATTTTTCTTTACCACCATTTCATAAACTGATACTAGTCAAATTACATACCCTAGAAAAGCGACAAAATAAGAAGAGGGTTTTGTTTAGAATTAAGACAAATTTTAATCCAAATGTGTTGGTTGATGGAGTGTTGCCATCCATTGGTGAATTTGATAATGCTCTCTGTACATGTGACCTAGCAGCATCTGATAGAATGGTAATTGACTGTCTCAGTTGTCTTTTGAACTCTTTTAAGAATAATATGGAAAGTAAATATAATGAAATGTGTCCGTATATAGAGAAAGATATAGTTGGAAGGGAATTTACTCCTTGGTATAATTCTAAAATAAAAGATGCTAAACTCAGGAGACGGAAAGAGAGGAAATAGAGAAGATTAAAAACAGAAGAATCTAAAAATGAATATACCTATGCAAGGAACTATGTAAATACATTACTAAGGAAATCTAAAGTTACTTACTACAAACAAAAAATAATTATGCAGGTACAAATATGAATAAGCTTTATTCTCTGTTTAATTCTTTAACTGGCTATAAAAGACAAACTAAATTGCAGGAAGGATATTCTGAAGAAATAATTGCCAAAAACTTTTTGAAACTTTTTAAGGAAAAAATATCACATTTAATAACTAATTTCGGTAATGAAGTGAGTCATTGTAGGTTTTTATACCAGATGCCCCATACGTAAAGTTAACCAAATTTGCTCAGGTAGATGCACAGTGATAGACAGCATTGTAAAAAGAATAAATAAAACTTATTGTAAAGTAGACCTTGTCCCTGTCTCTGATAATTTGATTGCCGAAAGGTTTTCGGACTTTGTATATATATATTTTCAAAGATTGTAAATTTGAGTATTGTTGAGAAAAAAATTACTGAAAGTGAAAAATTAGCTATAGTTAAACCAACATTGAAGGGTGGATTGGACCATCAGCTTCTGCAGTCCTACAGGCCAGTGCCAATCTGTCATTTGTGTCAAAGATAATTGAAAATGTTATTTTAGATCAACTCGTGGATCATTTAAATAGGATAAATATTTTGCCTGATAGTTAATCTGCTTATCGGAGACTGTATTTTACAGAGACTGCTATATGTGCTGTCAGTAGTGGTCTTTGGAGATGAGGGACAATGGAGAGTGTGGTATATTGATTCTCCTAGATTTAAGTGCAGCCTTTGACACTGTTGTTCATATTCTGTTATTCGAAGACTTGGGATGTATAGTTGTGGTTAAGGATGCTTTTGAATATTTGAAGTCATACCTTGAAAATAGAAGTTTCTGTGTTCAGGTGAACAATACACTTTCTGATGCTGAACCTCTTGTTAGAGGAGTGCCCCAGGCAAGTGTATTGGGTCCCCTTCTTTTTGGTATTTATACAATAGAATTGTCATATATTTTAGAGAACCATGGTGTTAGTTTTAAATTATTTGCTGATGATACGCAATTTTATTTTTCTATATGTAATATTTTGAACACTGAGGAAAAACTCGGAAGGATCATGACAGACATTAAGAAGTGGATGAGATCTAAGTGGTTAAAGTTAAATGAAAATGAGATCGAGTGTATAATTATTGGTTAAAACTTGGGGTTGTCCAAAATATGAAAATAAACAATACTGAGGTAAAAATAACTGACAGTGGGAAAGAGTTAGGGGTAATCATTGATAGACATTTAACATTTGAAAATCATATTACGAGGGGCGGTCAATAAGTTTTGCAATTCGAATATAAGGAAACGAGATATGAGGAAAAGTGTTTTATAATATTTCAATATAACTAACCTTGACTTCAATGCACTTGCGCCACTTGTCCCTGATGATTCGAATTCCCGACAACCAGAAATCTCCCGACTGCTGTTCAATCCACTCCTGGACGGCGAGCTGGACATCTTCATCGTCCCCAAACCGGCGTCCACGCAGTGCAACCTTGAGCTGGTAAAATAAATAGTAGTCGCTAGGGGCCAGATCTGGACTGTAGAGGGGATGGTTGAGCTCCTTGAATCCGCACTCGAGCAGGGCAGCTTGTGCAAATATAGCCTTGTGGACTTTAACGACGTTGAAGTCAATCATGGGGCGTGAGGTTTCTAGGGACCCAACGGGCACAGACCTTGGTCATGGCCAAATTGTCGTGGATGATGTTGATAACACTTTCATGTGATATTCCAAGTTCTCGCTCGATTTATTCGACCTTCACCCGTCGATTTTCGAGGATCAGCTTCTCCACACGGGCCATATTGTCCTCGTTGGTCACGTCTGACGGGCGTCCTGGACGAGGGGCATCTTCAAGGTACTGACGACCATGGCGGAACTTCCTATTCGAGCGAGCAATGGTTGCATAGGAAGGGGCGGTGTCGGTGTACACTGCAACCATGCGTTCATGGATCTCTTTTGCATTCTTGCCTTCCTTGGTCAAAAATTTGATCAGTGCGCGGTGCTCAACCTTCTCCATTGTTGAAAAATTTGGACTGACGATCTGTGATCAGCTACTGCTTCTTAAATAGACGAGGCAAGAGCGTGCAGCTGCGGGTCCTGACTTGTCATAACTTGTCCTAACACCCCCGCAAACAGCCATCCCCCTTCCTCTGTTTTCCCCTACCGATTCGCAAAACTTATTGACCGCCCCTCGTGTATATATATATATATATATATATATATATATATATATATATATATATATATATATATATATATATATATATATATATATATATATATATATATATATATATATATATATATATACATATATATATATACACATATATATATATATACACATATATATATATATATATATATATATATATATATATATATATATATATATATATATATATATATATATATATACATATGGAGCTCGGCCGTGAAGCCTGCATTTAATATTGAGGATAAATCCCAAAGCCACGAGAAACGGATGTGGCATCTTTCAATTTTTCACTACGTTTCGAAAACTACAAGTTTTCATCTTCAGGCTAGAATAAGTTTACAAAGTTAATATATATGAAAAAAACTTGAAACGGCCAACAAGACATTATTTTAAAGGTGACCAATTACAAAATATCAGTAGAAAGTACTACAAGTTAAATTAAATATGACTTGGCAACAGTTAAATTTGCCTTAAGACTGACTCAAAAATTAGTTCAGAAATTTAAGGATTATTGCAGAAATTAATTACAAACTATAAGAGAAATTGACCTGGCATTATTTAAAGATAATAAATTTAAACTTTTTTTTTAATTTTGTAAAGACTGTAAGAGTTAAAAACATTTAATATAAAAACGGAAAATTTGGGTATTTACTCAAGCGGATCCATCCTAGAGAGTGAATGGTAGGTTTAACAAGGGGCTAGTATATATAGGTTACATTGACGCTTGGTTTATTAAAAGGCAAACCAACTAACAAACTGTAGTTAAAATTAGTTAATTAATAATGATATTGCACTTAAATCCTCATTGACTGTAGGTTTGTAAGGTTTTATATATAGAGATTCGAGGGTTCTTAGGCAATGTTTGTTGTTGTTAAAGGCTAATACATTAAAATTTTCAATAGAAATGTTAGTTTTACAGCTTATGCTGTGTTCCCTAATAGATGACTTTTCCTTTCTATTTAATATTTTGCTTGTGCGCCAACTAATCCCCATATGAGCAGAGAATCTAGCTCCAAGAGACCTAACAGTGCTACCAATGTAAGAGGCTCCAGTACAACTGGGACATTTAAATAAATAGACATTATCACTGCGGAACTCCAAAGAGATAGGATCTTTACTGTTAAAGAAACTTCCTATCGATAGTTTGTTTATAAAAACTATTTTGGGGTTGATTTGGGGAAAATATCTTTTAAAAATAAATAAGATTTTTCTTTTAAAAGTATCGTTTAAAAAGCCCATCTCTGAAATTAGTAAATATATTAGCATTTTAGGAACTTTTATGCAGGGTTGAGGGGGTTCAATGAGATTATCAAATAGCTTTTTTAAAACTCTATCATATAGGTCAGAAGGAAATAAATTTGTAATAAAATACTTCCTAAGAAAAATAAATTCATTATGGATTGATTGGTAAGTGGATGATAGCGAGAAACTTACAGGAAAAAAAACATTCACAGGACTAGGTTTGAACTACTTTAGTTTTTGTGATTTCGGATATAAAATATCCACAGTAAAAACTTTAATACATAGAAGTTTCTCGCTATCATCCACTTACCAATCAATCCATAATGATTTTATTTTTCTTAGGAAGTATTTTATTACAAATTTATTTCCTTCTGACCTATATGATAGAGTTTTAAAAAAGCTATTTGATAATCTCATTGACCCCCCTCAACCCTGCATAAAAGTTCTTAAAATGCCAATATATTTACTAATTTCAGAGATGGGTTTTTTAAACGATACTTTTAAAAGAAAAATCTTATTCATTTTTAAAAGATATTTTCCCCAAATCAACCCCCAAATAGTTTTTATAAACAAACTATCGATAGGAAGCTTCTTTAACAGTAAAGATCCTATCTCTTTGGAGTTCCGCAGTGATAATGTCTATTTATTTAAATGTCCCCGTTGTACTGGAGCCTCTTACATTGGTAGCACTGTTAGGTCTCTTGGAGCTAGGTTCTCTGCTCATATGGGGATTAGTTGGCACACAAGCAAAATATTAAATAGAAAGGAAAAGTCTTCTATTAGGGAACACACCATAAGCTGTAAAACTAACATTTCTATTGAGAATTTTAAAGTATTAGCCTTTAACAACAACAAACATTGCCTAAGAACCCTCGAATCTCTATATATAAAACACTAAAAACCTACACTCAATGAAGATTTAAGTGCAATATCATTATTAATTAACTAATTTTAACTACAGTTTGTTAGTTGGTTTGCCTTTTAATAAACCAAGCGTCAATGTAACCTATATATACTAGCCCCTTGTTAAACCTACCATTCACTCTCTAGGATGGATCCGCTTTAGTAAGTACCCAAATTTTCCGTTTTTATATTAAATGTTTTTAACTCTTACAGTATTTACAAAATTAAAAAAAAAGTTTAAATTTATTATCTTTAAATAATGCCAGGTCAATTTCTCTTATAGTTTGTAATTAATTTCTGCAATAATCCTTAAATTTCTGAACTAATTTTTGAGTCAGTCTTAAGGCAAATTTAACTGTTGCCAAGTCATATTTAATTTAACTTGTAGTACTTTCTACTGATATTTTGTAATTGGTCACCTTTAAAATAATGTCTTGTTGGCCTTTTCAAGTTTTTTTCATATATATTAACTTTGTAAACTTATTCTAGCCTGAAGATGAAAACTTGTAGTTTTCGAAACGTAGTGAAAAATTAAAAGATGCTACATCCGTTTCTCGTGGCTCTGGGATTTATCCTCAATATTATATATATATATATATATATATATATATATATATATATATATATATATATATATATATATATATATATATATATATATATATATATATATACAGGGTCACCCCCCAAAACGGGCCCCAAATTTCGATAGGCCTCATTTCGTAATTTTCTGCAAGGATTGAATGAAACTTTGGTGATAACTATTTTATTGTGTTTAAAAACATCTTTTCAAAACATGAGACTCTTTAGACTTTTCTTTTTTATTCTAGAGCACGTGTTCGAGATGACCTCCATTTACCTCTGTGCATTTCTTGAAGCGCAGCACAAAGTTGTCCATGATGTCGTTACAAACCGACCGACTAATGGCTCTGATCTCCTCCTTGACGGCTTTCTTGAGTTCTGTGATGGTCCTGGGTCTCCCTGCATACACTCGGTCTTTAAGGTCGCCCTAAAGAGATAAATCTAGGAGGCTAAGGTCTGGGCTATAGGTACCCGCTCAAAATCAGTCTTGAGACTGATCACACGGCCAAAAAGGTTTTCTTTCAGCCAATCTCGGGACAGGTTTGAGGTGTGAGCTTGCTGTATCTTGCTGGAACCAGAACTTCCCCATAAGCGACGGAAACAGGGTCTGCAACTCCCTCTTGAAAGTTTTGAGGACCTCAACATACCGCTCCTTGGTGACTGTCACTGTCACGACAGATTCCACGAAGAAGAATGGTCCGATGATGCCTCTGACTGAGATTACAGTCCATACTGTGCACTAAGGGGAGTGTAGGAGCTTGATGGTTACTTCATTTGATCTAGAGGTCCCCCAAAAGGCATTTGTTTAAGAGTTTACCTTTAATTCAAGATGGAAGTGAGCTTCATCTGAGGTCTAAAGGAGGTTAAGGAAAGTTGGGGTCTCCTGAATCTTCTCCAGTATCTTGACTATTATAGCTTTTCTCTACTCCTTGTCTGAGGCTGTAAGGGTCTGCTTCGTCTGTATTCTGTATGAGTAGGCCTTTACATCCATTACTATCACTTCCCTGCAAGTCTCACGGGATATACCGAGGGACTGACTTTGCTTGCGCACAGAGCGTTTTGGACTCTGCTGAACTGACTCGCTCACGCTCTCGACCAGCTCAGCTGTTCGCTTCCTGGGTCGTCCTGAATGGCTTGGACGGTTGTCACTGGCTGCATTGATGTTCTCCATTGTCTCATAGTTCTCGAAGTGGACCACCCAGGCCTCAATTCTGCTCTTGGAGCGGGCTTTTTCACATTCAAACTGATGCACGAAAGTGTCCTGCACTTTGTTGAACGAGCCTGTCTTGTAGTAATGTTTGCTGTAGCTCCCATTGATATCTAGCTGTGTTCATAGGCGTTGCTTCTGTCATGTCCTGCAAAGTAAGAGTGATTAGTGAATGAATGCAGGATATATCACAAAAAGTGTGTGCAGGCCCCTTTTTTGGGGGGAGGGGGGTGGCACTGTATATATACACTGTTGAAGTCCACATCATTGGCAGCGTTATTGATTTTAATTTGTATTCACTTTATTTTTCCTTTACAAGTTTTTGGTCTGGGTCTTGTAGGCGAGAAATTACATTCGCAGAAGACATATTTTATTCCGAGACGTCTCTCGACCGTGGCCGGACATCTTCAGAGATTGAACAGAAATGGAATGACTTAGGTAGAAAAAGTATATATAGTGTGCATTCCTATAAATCATTCCATTTCTGTTCATTTCCTGAAGATGACCGATCACGGTCGAAAGACATCTCGGAATAAAATATGTCTTCTGCGAATGTTTTTTTCTCGCCTAAAAGACCCAGACAAAAAACCTGTAAAGGAAAAATAAAGTGAATACAAGTTAAAATCAATAACGCTGCCAATGATGTGGACTTCAACAGTTCATGTATACATCATGGCCTCTTACCTATATATATATATATATATATATATATATATATATATATAGAATGAAACTAAAAATGAAAACCGAACAAAGAAGAGATATACCGAATAAGACCACATAAAATATATAAATAAAAAGACAAACAATAAAGAGAGGCGAAATACCCATGAAAGGTGTAAAGAAACAAGAAATAAACAAAATCAATAAATCAAAATAAAACTAAACAAAAGAGTCGAAGAGCCCATCAATAGAAAAAAGAAATAAAAAATAATTTAAAATAAATAAAAATAAACAAAAGAGGCCAAGATACCATCACAAGAAAATGAAATAAGAAGTATAAACTAATTTAAGAATAAAATAAACAAAGGAGGCGAAGTGCCCACAAAAAGAAAGAGAAATAAAAATAAAATAATAATAGACGAAAATGAAAACAAAAGAGAGGCAGAATGCCCGCAAAAATAATATTAAGCTAATTGAGTTAATAAAAGACAAACTTGAAAGGCTAGAAAGCTACGACGGAGGAATAAATAAAATAAATAAATATATATATAAAAGGAAGATTCAGACCGGTTTTGCCGGTCAAAAATGCCAACAGAGGGAACACTGGAGGGAAAAAAAGGCAACAAAAGAAGATGAATAATATGGAAGTAAAACGAAGGCGATGCCTTAGCAACCAGGTTAATTAAAACTAAAAACTTCTTCACCTCTATCACACCCACTACACATTTCACCACTTAGCTCATCAAATCAAATCAAATCAAATAAATGCAGGAAAGAAACCGCATTGTTAGGATCAATTTATTTGCGAAACCAGGTTTCGACGGAGACGTCCGTCATCTTCAAAATACTCAGTACCAAATTTAAAGTAAATTATTACAAAACAAAAGCAAATGCACACAACACATCCAAAGTATATTAAGATTTTTATAGCAAATGTCTTGAACGCCATAATAATAATAATAAAAAAACTATATAAAAAATACTCACAAAACATGAAAATAATGAAAGCGATAGGCCTTACTTACTACAGGGCACCTTGCCCCCCTTTACAAATCTCTCACACTACTTTCTCTTTCTATTTGGAACACACCGTTTTGTCCCCCCCCCCCACACACATAGACTCCCTTCCACCAATTTGTAATTAGCAGCTAAGAAGGCGAGGTAAACGGAAGGCTGGCTATGATGTAATGCGGCCGGTATTAAGTCCTCGCGTGGTTGATAAACTGGTTTCTGGCCTGAGCTGGATGTTTAGTTGTGGTTTTCACTTCCATATTGTGACGGCTTCAGCCATATGCAGTCGTCGTCGATCACTCTTTCTGAGAATGATGGTGTATTTCAATTTAACATTTCTCGGGTTAGGGTCGTCCGATGCTTTGCAGTGCGGCGTTTGATGGCTCCGTCTTGGAGATGTGCTGTTAATCGCTGAGGCAGGGTTGTAGAAGTCCTCTCAATGTACAAGGAAGTGCGATGCTCACAGTCACCGACGTTGCATTTATATTCGCACAAGAAATTACACTCCTGCAAGTAGCCGGTCGCGAGAAGGCAGCTATTTTTTATGACGAGAGCGCGAGTTTTCTTTGATCTGTAATAAATTACTAATTTAATTTGGCTTATTTGAGCGGTGGGGATAACATTACGGTATATGATGGCTTTGCGGACTCTTCGTCCTTGTAATATCCTGTGTTCATGAATGCTTGGTAATAAAGGTCTATTGTACGTGGCTTTTCATTTTTCTGCCTTGGATTATTGTAGTGTGAGTCCATTTTCTGTTTATCACATTATCGATTGACATTTGTGGGTACCCGTTGTCGGCCTGCAGCTGCTCGTCAATACAAGCATAACTAAATAGTGTTAAAAAATCTTGTATATATATATATATATATATATATATATATATATATATATATATATATATATGTATATATATAAAAAGGATGACCAGGACACAACGAAGACGCTTCTTAGCATTTATTGCAAACGTTTTAGGATTATGATTATCCCCAATCCTATCATCAGTGCTAAATAAAGAGTACAAAGTACAGATTAAATATATACACAATTTTTTTTCACACACACACACACACACATATATATATATATATATATATATATATATATATATATATATATATATATATATATATATATATATATATATATATATGTGGTTAAGAAGGCAATTATGATTGTGCTATTGCAAATAATTCTCGATATTACAAGGCGGGGATAAAACAAATTTTACATTCTCTTCGACAAGCAGGGATGACAATTAAAAGGGAGATTGAAAGACAGTTTTTTGGCTGTCTTAGAAAAGCTTATTTTATTCGTTATCTTCTTGTGTATGTGAGAAGAGCTCCTTTCCAGGGTTTTGATTAAAAGCTAGTTAACTCCCAAAATTGCCTTCTTAACCGTATAATTATGATTGCGCTATTGCAAATAATTCTCGATATATATATATATATATATATATATATATATTGGTACAAATAATTGGAATACGTTTTAAATTCAACGAATATCATTTAATAGGGAGTTGGTCCTCATTTTGCTTTCTGAACAGCGTTAATGCGTCTTAAAATTGATTCATACAACTTCCTGACTTCAATGGGAGAAATCTTGAGTCATTATTCTTGCAATACCTGCTCCAGCTGTTTCAGACACGACGGTGGAAGGTAAAGACTTCTAACTTGTCGTTCCAAGACGCACCACAAATGCTCAATAATATTAAAGATCGGGAGATTGTGGGGTCCACTCCATGTGTTGTAGCTCACTCCTATGCTCTTCATACCAATTCTTAACCACATAAGCGGTGTGTATTGGGGTATTGTCATCTTGGAAAAAGCACCCACCATCAGAAAATAATGTCTGGACCATTAGGTGGACTTTATGTTCCAAAATATTCAGATATTCGTTGCTGTCGATCCTCTCATGCAAGGCAACGATTGGATCAAGAGAATTCCAAGATATGGCTGCCCAAACCATCAATGATACTCTTCCTTGCTTCATTGTAGGAAGAAGGAAGTCAGGATTAAAAGGTTCCCCGGGCTGCCTCCACCCATAACCTCGCCCTGCAGTGGGGAAAAGAGAAAAAGTGGACTCGTCGCAGAATATTACTTGCTTCCATTGGTCTGTCGACCAGCCTTTGTCATCTCTACACCAGTTCAGGCTTTTTTTAATGTTTTGATGAGAAATCAGAGGTTTCTTGATGGCGACTCTTCCATGATATCCGGCTTTATTGAGCTCACGGCGAAGAGTTTTGGTTGAAACTGGGCTAGTGGGATTTTGATTGAACTCCGCAGTCACTTTAGAGGCAGTTGTCCGCGGATTTTTCATCACTGCTTTTCAACACTCGTCTGTCTCTTTCAGAGAGCTTCGAAGTCTTGCCGGAATTACTCCTCCTGCTGGAGGTTTTGCCCTGCCTCTTGAATTCTGTTATGGTTCTTGATATGGTGTCTCTTGTAAACCAAGGAGTTTAGGTGTTCTAGTGACGGAAGCTCCTGCAATTCGAGCTCTAACAATTTGCCCTCTTTAGAACTCAGTGAGGTAACGCATTTTAGCATCTATAACACCATCTGAAAAAAAATACAAATAATCATTAAAGTTATTAAATAAAACTGTGTATCTACAATAAAAACAAAACATTCACAATGAAAGTTGGATGGATAATCTTAATATAATTGCTCATTGAAAGATTGGTGTTAAGAATTTCTACTCTTCCAATTATTTTGTCCAGCCCCTGTATATATATATATATATATATATATATATATATATATATATATATATATATATATATATATATATATATATATATATATGAGAAACTCACAAAGTAGCACCTGAGTAGACCAATAGATGAAAAAATCCCACAAGAAAATGAAAGGCGGATTCCAAGTACTTTCGAACTCGTTTATTTCATTTTCAAGGAATAAGGAAAATTTTTACAAAGGTGGTATATATATGTGAAACAGAAGGGCAATGCCCCGCCCATGTACAATGAAAGGGCACAAAATAGAAAAATAATATCAAAGACGGATGTGAAGTATAAAACCAAATAGATAATAAGGTCTACTTCCCGAAAATTCCAACCTGTGCGCAAAAAATGTAGACATTTATGTGACTAACCTAATTACATACATAACCGATTGTGAATACATAAAAATAGACAAGAGAGACATAACTAAATTAATAAATCAAAGGGCTAAGATTTAAAATGGACTAAATTGTCTATTTTAAATATTATCCCTTTGATTTATTAATTTTGTTATGATCTGTTCAATAATTTTATGGTCGAATTATTCATATTGTTTTTGTTTTTTTGCTTTTTAGAATTAAATAAATCCCGTTATGGTCTTTAACTTGAGAGAAGGAACTCAATGAATTCCATTCAAATTTATTGAATTCGCCAATAAAAAGAAATTGATCGGCAATCAGAGAAGAAGGATCCTTTAGTTTTGGTTAAATGACAGTTTACTCTAAAATGTAATAAATGACTCAATACTTAACTCGATTTAAATAAATTAATCTCACGCTGTTTGCAGACAAGCTTAATTCCCCCAAACCTGCAACGCGAGTCGTTTTATAAATTGTGCATATATGTTACTGTCAAAAACTATTACGGCAATTCTATGGATCTGCACGATGCTGCACGAGGAAATTAAAAATAAATAACATCCACAAAAATGTGACTACCCGATAATGTCACGAATTCCAATGTGCTATCGAGGGATCAGCAAAATAGCTGTTCCCGTCTTGTGCCTTTGTCGAAAGATTATGATTAATTTAGCGATAAATAAATTCCTTGAATTAAATGAAGACAATTAAAGACGTTAAATTGTTTTAATGGGTTGATATTAAGATTTCAATGAACCTGAGCTGTTACTAATTGTTTTTGAAAGCTCGCAATTACTTAGGTGGGACAGGATGCATATTAGATGATTCCCGTTTAATTAGCTCATTTTAATTAAGGTCCGATGTTCGTCAATAGTTTAATTTTGAATATTTTCTAATTTTAAAATCTTTTGGATATTTTTACATTCTTGTGAAAAAATTTGAAATTTAATGGTAGAAAGTTTTATTCTGCGAATATTTGAGTGAAGTGTCAGATCACCAAAATGATACCCGGTTTAGAACATAATTCTTATAAAAATAGAATGAAAAAATGAACTTGTCGTTACTATAAGCAATGAAATTGAGAGACAACTATTTTAAACAATTTCTAATCATGAAAGGCTCCGACAGTGTTAAAATTGCGAGAAAAATATTGATACTGAAAAATCAACGACAACGAACGGACAGGTTTGCGCGTAGAGATTTGAAGCTGTTTTTTTTATTCACTTTAAGGTGTGTGCAACCATAATGACTATTTACACCCGTTTTTGGCTTTATGGATGAGGTATCTGCACTCCTCATTCAAGCATCATCATTTCTCAATCGGGTTTGGGATCAACCATGGCAGAGTTGAAACTACAAAGTCATAAATTAGTGAAATGATCTTCCCGTAGAGGTTATTAGTAGAAGTTCCGAGAATTGGTTCAGGAACGGAGCTCTGGATCAGTTTAAGAGGTTGAACGTTTTTTTTTAATTTGACCGGCTTTAAATGGGTGTAGTGGTCTAATTTGCCTTAAGGTTCTATACACTCTATAAATATTCGTTAAGCGAACTTTGATTTAATACTCTATTCATCTTTCTCCCACCAGGTGGCAAGAAAAAAGGGGAAGGGGGAGGGTATTAATTATGCCCAAGAATTTTGTGGATAATATATATATATATATGTATATATATATATATATATATATATATATATATATATATATATATATATATATATATATATATATATATATAAAAACAATTATATTTTAAAGTAAACAATGTTTTTTTCTTGGGCAAATTAAAAAAAAGGTGGTTTTTTTTTTAGGCTATTGCAATCGCAATTATACCAGGTGTCCCAGAAAAAAGTTAACTGTACTTTGAATTAGCATAACTCAAAAGCTATTGGAGTTTTTTTTGGTCTTGCCAAAAGTGTTTTATTTACCAACTATTTATCTGTCGATTCTGGAAATTTAATTAAATTTCCTTTTATGATTTTGATACTAATGGGTTTAGTGGAGGCTATCAAAAATATGTTTGCGCAAGGAAGTAAAATAATGAAACGAAGCCTAGGAAGGCTAGGCCACCGTGCACTTTCAAGAGAACCTAGGGAGCCTAGGTTGCCTAGGTCACGGTGCGATTTTCCAAGCACAGCTTAGGCCATCTTACAGTGGTTTTTCAGCAACGCTGTGGTATGGTCTCGTCATTATTGCTTACTAAGCAAATCAAGGCGTTTCTGTGTAAAAGTTTACTTCCATAGAACATTTTTAATCATGTAGTTAACAAAAGATCAACGCGTATTTGTAGTCACAAACTTTATTAAGACTGGTAGTATTAAACAAGTACAAGATTCATTTGAACAACGTTTTCTAGGTCGCACTCACCAAGCAAGCCCACACTTTGAAAAAAGGTCCGCAAATATCAACATGAAGGAACATCTTTAAATCTAAATAAAGGTCGTTCGGGTCGTATGAGAACCACAAGAACAACAAAAAATATCGAAAATGTCCAGATGACACTTCTTCAAAATCCACATGTATCAGTCAGAAAGAATGGATTACAATGGTCAAAGTCATCATTTAACCGCATTATTAAACATGACTTAAATGGCATCCCTATAAGATGCATGCAAGACATCAGCTTCTTGAAACTGATTTTCCTTGTAGACAATTTGTCGAATGGCTTCTCCATAAACCTGCTCGTTTCTTGGAAAATATTGTGATTGGTGACGAGGCAGCCTTTTTCATGAATGGAAAGGTAAATAGCCATAACATTCGGCAATATGCGCCGCTGAACCACCACCCCAGCATTCGACTTTGACACACGTATTTGTCAGCAGAAAGTGTCCCTGTGTATCGGAATATGCGGGAATGGATATCTTGTCGGCCCATTGTTTTACGAGAATAACTTGAATGGTGCTGCCTACCTGAGCATGATCAACCTTAAGTTTCTTCCAGGAACTCGGCCAGATTTACGGCAATCAATTCAATAGATTTTGGTGGATTCAGGACGGCGCACCAGCTCATAGACAGCTTTGCTGTAAGAACAAAACTAAAAGAAACATTTGACAACCGCATTGTCACGCTAAATCATGCAATTGAATGGCCCTCAAGATCCCCTGACCTAACACCGTGTGATTATTTCTTATTGGGATATCTAAAGAATAAAGTGTATTATATTCAACCACAAAGCATCAACCAGTTAAGAGATAGTATCACACGTGAAGTCAATAGACTTAAGGAAAATCACAAGTTAATCAAAAAAGTTGTTCAATAAATGCGATCAAAGGCGGAACTGTGCTTGGAAAGAAATAAAAGACATGTGAAAGGAAACGGTGCTTAAAAAGTTAAAAAATGAATTTGTATTACCCATATGAAGAGGTGTTTTTGTTAAAAATGGATTTAAATATATTTGTTAATTTTAAAGTTCGAAGTTTCATTATTTTACTTCCTTGCGCAAACATAATTTTGATAGCCTCCACTAGGCCCATTAGTGTATCAATACCGTAAAAGGGAATTTAATGAAATTTCCAGAATCGACAGATAAATAGTTGATAAATTTGTTTTATTTTACAGAACTCAAAAATCTTCAATAGGTTTTGAGCTATACTAATTCAAAGTACGGTTAACTATTTTCTGGGACACCTTGTATATCATTTTTAAGATAATTCGAAATAGGAGGCTTCTCCCCCACACCCCTAATTAATTGTGAAGGAGGTGCACCCCCCCACACCCCGCGATTTTTAAGTAAGCTCGTAATATTCCTAATTCGAAAGCATAACATTAGATTCGAATTCAAAAGGCAATTGATAAATATCGTTAGGCCTTTATTTTTCTACCGTGTTCCTCGATTTCAGACATAAGCCTCACCCCCGAATGGTTTTAAATCAATCATATTTTCTTTGAAATTTATAATATGAAATGTCGATATCATATTTTAATTCAGAAAAAAAATCCCTTCAAAATGATGTATAATACACTATAATGTGAGTCCAACTCACAATGTGTCTTCCAAGATGGCGGCCAATCTATTTTCGTCATAACATCATAATTATAAAATTGCCCACATTAAGTAGTAATGAAGCTATATAGTTGTGTTTTTTTTTAAATAGAGATTTTTATAACAAAGCGCCCACAAAATTCGAGTGTGGGTATCATTCCAAAATTAACCCTATCTTTTAGTCCTGGTATCATAAAACGAGCTTTTTTGGCTATTTATAATAGGCTATCTCATGCCCAGTTTTTAAGGCTTAAATTTGCATGAATTAGGGTCCAATAAACCCAAAATTGATCACTCTTGGAAACCACCATCTTAAGGGATCTTAAATCCATTTACCGAGTTCCTTTTAACAACTTCTACACTAAGACCATTTCGGTATTTTAATAATTCGAAGTTTAAATATTCATCGCAAGATCAGTTTCCAAACTTGGCGCACGTAGAATGACTCCATTGCTTCTCAGTATGCGTTTATGTCCAGTTGGACTGTAACAATTTAACCTGATCTAGACGTCAGTTTACTGTGGGGTTCGAACGTCGCTACAACATCTGGCAAGTGCCACAATTCTACATGAATCGGGACTCTCATATTCCGTCTAACGATTTCCAATGTGCCAAGGTCAGAAGGGGCTTTTGTAGGCGGATAAGCCGCAACCTTTGAGAAAATGGATTATTTGAGGTTAAGAATTTTAGGCTGAAACAGTGAATTATCGCGACCATTTCCTGATACTTGGCTTAATTCCCATAGCGCTTATGTTATTCTCCGCTCCTTAAGCCGATGAATTCTTAGAGCATAGGTCTAATCAATTAAAAATTCACTAACCCTGATATTATATATTTGGGACTTTTTCAAAACAGACAGCGAATTAGGCGTTCGAGGCTATCGCGAGGTTAAGGTTGTCTAAGGGTTAGGCTATGGCATTCGAGGCTCATAGAGTGAGTACACCCTGTAGGTTAGGTTAGGTTTTAGAGCAAGGAACTGGCGCAAACTTTTTGCAGACAGTTTTTCTGTTGATATTTTAAGTTCTTTAGCACACGCAAAAGGACAGTAGTTGTTTGCCATTTACACCATCCGTGAATGAAATAGACCATTGTGTCAAAAGATAATTTTGATACTTCTAACCAAGTCTCCTTTCGCCATCCCACACTGAAATTATATCCACGCATATTACAACGCCAATGGCAGTGCGAAGATGCAAATGAAAGTTTCATAATATGTCCATTTTTCAGTCACTGTCCTAACCTAACCTAACTTTAACTTCGCGAACGCCTCGAACGCCTAATTCGATGCCTGTTCCGAAAAAAAGCCCAAATACTTTTAGAAGAAAAGAGAAAAGACAAAATCACAAAATTTAATGTTTACTTTTGTCGCTCATGGCTGCATATGGCTAAGGGGTTTTGGTAAACAGCAGACAAGGCTGTGTTTTTTTAAGCTCCAGCCATTCTGAGGGAAAGAGAAAAAGAGGTGCAGATTGATCAGTCACTCCCAAGTGGATATGGCACCATCGCCCCACCTGGATCCAATCTTCGGAGTTGGACCACCTCACTTGGATGTATTCCACGTGAGGTTAGGTTGTAAATTTATGAAAGCAAAAACACAATAACACTTTCTATTCTATTCTTTATTTATGGATTCAACAGAACTTTGCAATTTTACCTGCGGCGAAGCGCCAAGTCTAGGCGTCGCATATTTTTCAAAAGGAGTGAAGTCCAATTGTACCCATTTAGAGCCATAAAATTACCTAATATGACGATGGGACATATGGTTATTCAACTTGGAGATTTCAAATCTCCCATAAGAGTTGGCGCTGGGTGGCGCCATCTAGTGGCAGAAGCCTCATTCAGCCATTCAAAGGCAATGGTAAGTGGTTTGAACCATGGGAAACCATCAATGCAATAATCATCTTATCAAAAAACGCCGCAGGTCATTGAAGGGATTTTCCCTCTTGTTCTACAGAGAAACGCAGTTGTCCTTTAAATGATCACCAAAAATTCATCGTTATCAGTTTCAAGCTTTGTTCTGTTATTATTATTAGTTACTTTTCCACTGAGCTTTGTATTGTCTAAAAATTAAGAGACGATATTTATCAAATTAGTGTTAATATTGCTAATATAATAAGAGTGCTGTCCTCTAAACGACCAAGCCTCAATGCACTACGCCATGTTTCCAAGGGGAGTACGGGCAACAATCTTCTTTAGCAATCGTTTGTGCAGATTTGTTGCAAATGCCATTCTGAAATTAAGGTAAATGCCATCAACTGGTCTCAAGAGTTGTGCTCCTGAATTATTCAATGGAAGAATACAAATAGATTCGCCAGATACGTTCTATGCTTTCCAAACCATCAAGTCACGCTGGTTTAGGTGTAGTTACAACGATCTTGTCTTTAATCATTGATTCCAAAGGTTTTTCCATTATATCTGATTGTTCTGCTGATGGATTATCCATTTTAGATATCAGCGTAATGTTAACTACTTCAGAATCGATTGAACCAAATACCGATATAAGGGATTTATTAATCAATAGAAATAGCGGCTTGGTAATAACTTCTACGAGTATTTTGTTATTGAGTTTGAATTCTGCCTTCGGATTTTTGTGGCCAACGTGCATTACTTTGCATTTGTCAAGATTTAGTGGGAGATTCCATCTTTCAAACCATTCAGATATGTGGTTAATGTCTTTTTGAAAATCTATTATATCTTGCTTGGTAACTATGCTTTTACCCAGTTTGCAGTCGTCAGCGAATTTGGAGATCTTAGAGATTAATCCCACGTCTATATCATTTACATATATAATAAAAAGCAAGGGGCCCAAGACTGATCGCTGAGGAACGCCGCTATTTACAGTTATCCACTCGGACTCTTCTCCATTGATCACCACCCTCTGCATACGATTACTAAGCGTCTTCAATCCAATTTGCTAATTTGCCTCGTATTCTTAGGGCTCTAACTTTGGACATTAATTTCCTGTGTGGCACCTTGTCAAAAGCCTTTTGAAAATCTAAATACTGGATGTCGACATATCTCTCACTATCATGAATGGTGTTAATGTAATAAAAGAGCTCTAGCAAATTTGTAAGACAAGATCTGTGTTTCCTAAATCCGTGTTGCGTGTTTCTTAGCAGTTCATTGGTTTCTAAGTGGCTTACTATTTTTTCTGCTATAATACTTTCCAGCATTTTGCCAATTATTGATGTCAGACTTATTGGTCGATAATTGCATGGCAGATCTTTGCGTCCTTTTTTAAATATTGGAGTGACATTAGCTAATTTCCAGTCTTGAGGAACAGTATTATTTTCAAGTGATAAGTTAAAAATGTAGGTTATCTGGTCCACCACTGCATCCTTTACTTCTTTGATTACTCTTGGCACTATTTTATCAGGTCCTTGGGATTTAAATTTATTCATTTTATCTATTCGTATTTGTACATCCTTGCTCGTGCATTTGAACATTTCTAGTGCGTTATTTCCTAAATACTCATTATACGGAGCGATATTTTGATTTGAGGTGTCGTCGGTGAAAACTGAGGCAAAGTACTCGTTTAGCGCAGTAGCTATATCTTTATCCTTAACTTGTAAATTATTGTGACCATCGTTGATTGGGCCAATGATGTTTTTTATTGGTTTTCTACTGTTAACTAGGGCGTAAAATTCTTTGGAAAGTTCTTTACAATTTAATGCTAACCTCATTTTCTCGTTACGCTTTGCTCTCCTAATTCCAGTTTTTATCTTTCTTCTGAGATCAAAATATTTCTTTTTATTTTCTTCTGAGCTGTTTAATTTAAACGTCTTATAAGCCTCTTTTCTTTTGTTAATGTCCTTCTCAATTTCATTAGTCATCCATTTGGGATTTTGATTTTTTTCACTTTTTCTGACTGCTTGAGGAATGAAGTGGGATTGTTTCCTTAAAAAATTGTATTTAAACTCGTTCCATACTTCATTTATGTCTCTGCCATTTAGTTGATAATTTATGAGACCTTGTTTTAACGCCGCGAAGTTTGCCTTTCTGAAATCTAATTTTGCATTACTTCTTACAATTTTTTTTATTTGGTAAATTTAATTCGAATTCTATTAGGTTATGGTCGCAGCCACCGAGTTGATCGCATACAGTTACGTTTGAGATAATTTCATCATAAACGCATGGTTGCAGTGTACACCGACACCGCCCTTCCTATGCAACCACTGCTCGCTGGAATATGGAGATCCGCGATGGTTGTGAGTCCCTTGAAGATAATCCCCATCCAGGACGCCCATCAGACGTGACCAATGAGGACAATGTGGCCCGTGTGGAGAGGATGATCCTCAAAAATCGACAGGTGAAGGTCGAAGAAATCGAGCGAGAACTTGGAATATCACATGGAAGTGTTATCAACATCAGCCACGCCAATTTGACCATGGGCAAGGTCTCTGCCCGTTGGGTCCCTAGAAACCTCACGCCCCATGATCGACTTTAACATCGTTAAAGTCCACAAGGCCAGAGTTGCACAAGCTGCCCTGCACGAGTGCGGATTCGAGGAGTTCAACCATTCTCCCTACAGTCCAGATCTGGCCCCTAGCGACTACTTTTTATTCCGCCAGCTCAAGGCTGCACTGCGTGGACGCCGGTTTGGGGACGATGAAGATGTCCAGGAGTGGATTGAACAGCAGTCGGGATATTTCTGGTTGTCGGGAATTCGAAGCATCAGGGACAAGTGTCGCAAGTGCATTGAAGTCGAGGGTAGTTATATTGGAAAATAATAGAACACTTTTCCTCATATCTCGTTTCCTTATATCCGAATTGCAAAACTTATTGACCGCCCCTCGTACATGCTTATATTGCTATTGAATTTCAGGAGAAAAGTTTTCGAAAAAATCCTCAATCTAAGACTGAAAGATTATCTGGCAGAAAATAACCTATAATGATTAACAGTTCGATCTCAGAAGAGGAAGGGACAATACTATATCACTTGGCATAATAACATGTTCGTGTATAAGCCAATTAAATAACTTTAACATTTCCCCTGGCCTTTTCTTTTAAATTGATGCTGTTATGAAAAAACTCATTCTTAAAGAAATTAGTTTTGACTTATTTTCCTAATTTATTACTCTTTTTGCAATGTTCATTTTTATGAGCACCCGATTTGTCAATTTAATTATTGCATTGATTTTGTATCAACATTATTTTATTTCTCTTCCTCTCTCCTTGTCCCTCTCCCCTACGTATCTGATTACTTCTCGTGTCTCTCCTAATCTCCCTCTTTAGATGATCACTATATCCGTCAATCGTTTTAACCCTTTTAGCTCTGTTCTTGACCCTTTCTTGCCTCTTGGTTTGACCTTGCTACCTGTTAGAGCTAAATCTTAATGTGAATTTACCCGTCCCTCTCCTACTTCCTCTTTAGGGGTTTCTTTTCTTAGAGACGGTCCTTTATCTTTTACGAGATTATATATCCCCTTATATTATTTTTCTCTTGTAGTTATCCTTGAGAATGAACTGAATAAAGTTCGAAAGTACTAGGAAGCACCTTTTTATTTTTCCTACGGGACATTACTTTCATTGCGAACCTCACGTGCTACTTTGTGAGTTATTCATTTCACTCCCCCCCCCATATATATATATATATATATATATATATATATATATATATATATATATATTAAGAGAGCAGAGGGGTGCGCGTTGCCAGGTGTATACGTATTTTTAGGATAAATAAGCAGGCTAAATTTAGGAAGTTCATTACTATATTATGACTTCTTGGTACCGACGTTTCAGGTAGGAACCCATTCTCAAGTATATGAGATTAGAAATATATACAAACATAAGAATTTTTTAGATAAATTATGAGATATTTATAAATTAATTATATGGGAAAATGGAAGCAGCAGAGGTGTTAATATTCAAATTATAAAAATGCAGAGCTTTTAACTATTAGGGAATAGGAAATATGTTTTTGTTTTTTAAATAAAACTGAGATTAATTAGTTTTGGGTGTCTTTATTGTAAAAAGGGGGAGATATTAGAAATATTTGAAAGATAGGGGTTGTTTTCTGGGGAGTGGATTTGGCGTGTGTAATTCGTGGGTGATTATAGTTGTAGTAAAAGTGGAAATGAGCTTGTGTCAGAGTTTAAAGTTGGGGTTTTAAATCTAATATTAAGAGATTCCAATGTACGTAGTTGGTTTGCGTTGTTTGCTGTTGAGTTAAATAAAAAATTATTTAAGTTTGGTTTATGGTGTGGATGTCTGTTTTCGTAGTGTATTCGGATAGGGGAGAATTCAGGAGTAGTGAGTGGGGCTCCAGTTCTATTGCTGATGCCTAAATGTGCGCAAATATGGGTATGTAGTGTGCGCTGTGTCGATCCTAAATACACCTCGAAATTACATCTCGAGCAGTTGAATTCATATATGATGGAGGATCAAAGCAGAGTTGTTATTTTGCCTTTAATGTTGAAAAGATGTTGTACTTTACGTGTGTTTTGAAAAATTGGTAGAAAATGTGTTGCAGGAAATGAATTCTTAAGAAATGGTAAGAGTTTGGCCCAGAGAAGAAAAAATACCAACCCTGCTTTGATCCTCCATCATATATGAATTCAACTGCTCAAGATTTAATTCCGAGGTGTATTTAGGATCGACACAGCGCACACTACATACCCATATTTGCGCACATTTAGGCATCAGCAATAGAACTGGAGCCCCACTCACTACTCCTGAATTCTCCCCTATCCGAATACACTACGAAAACAGACATCCACACCATAAACCAAACTTAAATTATTTTTTAATTAAAGACACAGCAAACAACGCAAACCAACTACATACATTGGAATCTCTTAATATTAGATTTAAAACCCCAACTTTAAACTCTGACACAAACTCATTTCCACTTTTACTACAACTATAATCACCCACGAATTACATACGCCAAATCCACTCCCCAGAAAACAACCCCTATCTTTCAAATATTTCTAATATCTCCGCCTTTTTACAATAAAGATACCCAAAACTAATTAATCTCAGTTTTATTTAAAAAACAAAAACATATTTCCTATTCCCTAATAGTTAAAAGCTCTGCATTTTTATAATTTGAATATTAACACCTCTGCTGCTTCCCTTTTCTCATATAATTAATTTATAAATATCTGATTACTTCTCTAAAAAATTCTTATGTTTGTATATATTTATAATCTCACATCCTTGAAAATCGGTTCCTACCTGAAACGTCGGTACCAAGAAGTTATAATATAGTAATGAACTTCCTAAATTTAGCCTGCTTATTTATCCTATATATATATATATATATATATATATATATATATATATATATATATATATATATATATATATATATATATATATATATATATATATATATATATATATATATATATATATATGAACGGCAAATCCAAAATGAACAACGATATCGTCTGTTCATAAGACCAAACATAGATAAGGAAAGAAGGAAGAGCGAGATAACAAATATAATAAAATAATATAAACTTTTTATCCGTTAACGAAAGTGAAAAATCGGTGAGGTTCGAATATGCCATCGAGCGCTATTTGCTTTCCAGGCCACGGTGCTAACCAAATATTGAGGTGAATATGTTAAAAAAATCCCCACGAAATTAAGTTCCCCTATAAAATAATGCGAAATGAAATAACATCCATTGACTATATAATATTTTAGAATAGGAAGTAGTGGCAAGTTTATATTTTTTCAGCTCTTATGTTCTTTGTCCCAACTTGTTCTTAGAAATTTATAATACGCTTTTCCGCTTTGCGCCTCATTATCAGACCATATCTTTTCACTTATTACGTTTCTTTCTCTTTAACTACGAACTGAAAATGTCATCTGGTTGGACCAGTTCCTTATCTTTTCTCACCCCTACGCATAAAGGTATGACAAAGAAAAATGTTTTCTTTTATTGATCTGCCTCCATTTGAAGGGTAACTAAATGGGATCTTAACCGCCTATTTCATAGGCAGTTTATCTTTCTAAATTAAACGCTTCAAGTTTCTTCATTTAAACAAATTTCAAAAACTACTCACAATATATCCAACTAAGTGTCAAAATGAAAACATCCCATGTCCTAAATTAGCAAAGGCTAAAATCCACCTAAAATATAACTGAATTTTAATGTCCTCAAAATACAATAAATTCGTCACAGATTACACAGAAAACGGGAAACTGCTTTAACACGGTTAACTTTAATTTCATTTGGTTTTTCAGTAATCTCTTGGAATAGGCAATATATCAAGAAGACAGACAATGCCACGCTCAAAGTATCCTTCGAGGTTAGTTTCTTAGATAGCCTCATTCTTTTCCTAAAGGACTAACATCGTTAAATGAAGTAAATTAGCTGACATTTTAAATCCATTGCTCTCGCCAATGCACTTAGAAAGGACTTAGATATTATCATATTGAGTAGCTTACCTTAGGATGCATCAATGGCATTAATATCTTATTGAAATTTTGTGCCTTTGTCCAGTCTTTAACACACACACAGACAGAGCTAAACACAAATATACTAACACGAAGATATATTTGTGTTCTCACTCTCGCTCGTTCGCTCCCCCCCTCCTTCTCTCCCGTGTTTAAGGCTCTACCTTGTCCTCCCTTAATGTAAAAGTTCACCTCTTCTCCCTAACTGGAGCAAATATAATACGTAGCTCTACAACTACGTGGACCTCCGCAAGAAGTCTCTGGCCTCAACGCCCGCATGGGATTTGCGGATATATATTTTTCACACATTTTTACTTTTATTTAGACGGTTTTCTTTACGGACCCTTACAAACTCTCAGCTGGATATGCCCCCGTCCGTTAGGGGAAGAGGGGTAATATTCTCTGAATTAGAATCCTTCTTGTATCATCACAACTCTAAGGACTTTCAGTTTGAACATAAGTGGCGAATAATTGGTATGGCGTCTTTTTCCCACGTGAATTCCGAAGAGACATAAATATGATCAGTTCTCGTAGTCTTTTGTCTTAATTGAGGTAACCAACGAAGGCATCATCACTCAGTGTTGAATGAGGGAAGGAAGATGACGGAAAAAGGTGGACAAATGAACGGAGAGGATTTCTGAAAGCTAAAAATGATTTGAAAGACCGCAATAACAAACCTGCAAATGCAAAAATGCTGTGAATTTGAGGGGGGGGGGGGGTCATTCAAATCCCCCTGGAAAATACGTACATTAACCCTTTTGGGTACACATTCAGTCAAAGCAATAAACCGATAACTTTGCCCACCCACCGACTCAAATTCCTACTTAAAGGTAGGGCCGAAGGCACCACCATATTAATTTGTGTTCAACATTTCGCCATTTACCAAAGTTATTAGAGATTCACCGATGAAACTTGAAGGATTTCATTCTTTTTCATGGAGTCAAGCCTGAAGGCAAATATTTTCACCCTTATTAGAAAACGCTCTGTACAAATTGGAATTAAATCTTCAAACATTTATCACATTTCTGCGCCGAGTAGGAATTTTTTACCTATTGTCGTATATACGATTAAATATGTACAGGTACATACACGAAGTAAATAGACACTCACAGTTTTATGATCAAATATTTTGACTCAAATTTGTCATTTGTTTCCACCTTTTCAGAATTTATCATTGCAATTATTACCTAGAAATCAAAATTGGAAGGAAGTTTCAGATTCTCAAACAGGAGTGAATTTCGGTCAATTTAACGGTGAACTGTTCCAAAGAATTATAACTGAATTATAATTCAATTTAAAGTCAAGGGTAAAACATCACCGGAAGCAAGACTTGGTCGTCCTGGGCCATATGAAAGATGTTTTCGTGCTGTTCGAAGATTCATTGAGAACAACCCCCAGTTAAAAGTTCTCGAGTGGCAGAAAATTGCAAATCAGCCGCAGAAAATTACTTACTCTCTCTTCGATATTATGGACGAGCAACCAGGAGAAAGTTTCTTTTAATTATGAAGAATATTACGAAACAGAACGAATAGGTTGAAGAAATAAGAGACAAGCGTTTGGATTTTTGACACATAATATTTTTTTTTAGGACGAATCAATGCTTGCTCAATTTTAAACAGTGGAAGCTTTTAGATCGGAATATTACCTCCCTATGAACTTAACATGAACAGGTTACAACCAACGGGAAAACGGTGGATTTTCTGTTACGTTGTGGGGGGAAATTTTGAATGATGGAAGGTTAGAGCTCCTTGGTTGACAATATCAACTCGGAAAAATACATTTCCATTCTTAAAGAAAGAATTTCCATCCTTCTTTTTAAATGATCAGTTTGAAAAAATAAATTGTATATTTATACACGATTCGTTTCTTTGTCACACTGCAACTAGCTCTTATATTTCTCGTTTAGCCTGCCCCTTTTCTTTCATCAATCGCTTCTGCCATTTTCTACTATTTGGACTGGTATCTTCTTTTGCTATTTTCGTCTTTTCCTCTCTTATTTTCACGATGTTTTCAATTTTTTAATATGCCCCAGTTACCGTTTGGCTTAATTAATGATAAATATAGTGTGCCCTGGATTTACATGTCTTAACTGTTGGGCAGCTGGCTCTTGTTACACGACCGTAACCTTAAGACAATGAGTGGTAAATAGTACGATTAGAGGGAGTCACGATTTTTCTACAGTTAATTATTTTTTGTTATGATTTAATGAGTCCGCTTCGGAGATAACATGCCGACCCTTTTTTATGTTTGGTAACCTTTGTTCTATGTTTGATGACATAAAAGGTTTTGAGGCCTATATTACCGCACGCTCTGAACTTAGTGCGCCCTTGGGGAGGTCGTAGTTAGCTGAACCTTTGACATTCGTTTCAAGAAACTACACTGCCTTTAGCCCTGGAGGCCTTTAAGGGCGACGTGCCTTCGTTGCCTGGGGTAGTCTCTTCTTTTGGTTACTCGGGCTATGTAATTTATACACATTTTCACTCCCGTCAACTTCACCCGCTCATTAAGTCCTTTTCACAAATAAATAAACTTTTTTTTAAGCGACTGCACACCTCCAACACGGGAGTTTAATTGGATTATTCTATACCCTCATTTAATTTCTTTTCTATTTCATTTTCTCTCTTCCCTCAATTAGCACTTGAGGCTTAGATTTAGCTTGTAAAACTACTCCACTCCATTCGCACCCTCCGATGTAAATTACATCAATTTCAAGCGCACTTTCGAAGCTCCATCATTTCCCGCAATTCTCGTTTGCGGTTTCAATCACTCCTGCTGTTTTCTTTCTCCGGTTTTCATCCTCACAATTTTTCTAGTTCTGTTTTTTTATTGAATTAAAGAAAAAGGCAGAAAACCAACGAGAACACGTAGGATAGATTTTGCTTTAAAGGTTTGCAAAGAAGTTGGTAGCGATGAAGTTAAAGGAAGTGAAAAAGTGTGAAAGATCGAAGAATAGGTTATTTGGGATGATAGTTTAAAAACTAGTTTGCGATGGTAGTTTAAAGAAGATATTTTAACAGGTTGTTGAAGGATATACCGTCTACTGGAAAGGCTATGATGAATACGAACAAAAAATCTATGGAATTGGCTTTGCCATACGTAACAAATTACTCGCCCAAATAACTGAATCGCCAGTAGGCATATCCCCAAGACTAAGGACATTGCGAATACCTCTTGCAAAACACCACTTCACCACCCTATTTAGTGCATATGCTCCGACACTAGACTCCAGTGAAGAACTAAAAGATGCATTCTATGAATCACTACATTCAGCATTCGTCGCAGTACCCAAAGAAGACAAAATCCTATTGTTTGGGGATTGTAATGCAAGAGTAGGAAAACAAGCCCATCTCTGTCCCCACGTCATTAGCAAACATGGTATGGGGAAAATGAACAGTAACGGTCTCAGACTGCTAACATTCTGTTCAGAGCATAATCTTGTAATCACTAATACTACATTTCAACTTTCGAACAAATATAAAACCACTTGGACCCACCCACGTTCCAAACATGGACATATGGTTGATTTTATAATAACCAGGCAGAGTAACCAAAAGGACATTTACTCACACGAGCAATGAGAGGTGTAGAATGCTCTAAAGATCATACTATGTTATTCTGCAAGCTAAATCTTATAATAAGCCTCCCAGCTCAGCGCAAATGCTCCTCAAGAAAGCTAAATACCAACAACTTGAAAGATCAAGTAAAACGAAATGCTTACAGACAGTTTGAAGAAACTCTTGACGCCATAAAACCTTAAAAAATAATAAATCACCTGGCGCAGATGGCCTTCCCTCTGAACTGTACAAAGAAGGTGGCAATTTCTTGCACTCAAAGATACATGAGCTCATGTCGGTCATCTGGAATACCGAAGAACCTCCCGCTGAATTTCTGAAATATGGACATGGTGTTTGTGAACAAAAAGAAGGGTGATCGAGCACTGTGTGAAAATGTCAGAGGAATCTCTCTACTGGTAGTGGCCTCTAAAATTCTGACAAGAATTATGCTTGTCAGATTATGTCGCCATATATCAGAGAGTACCTTGCCAGAAACACAGTGCGGATTTCATAAGGACAGGAGCACCTGCGACATGATATTATGTGCAAGACAACTACAGAAGAAGTGCAATGAGCAAAACATAGACCTATACATAGCTTTTATTAACCTTCAAAAAGCTGTTGATACAGTCAAAAGGGAACTATTATGGATCGTTTTAAAAAAGTTTGGCTCCCCTCCAAAATTCCTCTCTATTCTCAAGAAACTACACGATGGCATGACAACAACAGTACTTGCCTCAGGAGAAAGATCCGAACCTTTCAGCGTTGAAGTTGGTGTCAAGCAAGGATGTGTCATAGCCCCAGTGTTATTGAACATCTTTATATCTGCTATCACATTACTCAGTCATAATACAATTCCTAAGGTGGACAGGGTTGCTATCCAGTACCGACATGATGGCAACCTATCTAATTTAAGAAGACTTCAAGACCGCACGAAAACTGTGACTAATCATATTCTGTAACTTCAATGTGCAGACGATTGTGCGCTGATTGCACACATACCACTTGCTCTACAAAGATTCCTCAATGTCATAGCCGGTCTTTACGAAGCAATGGGTCTGAAAATGAATGTCAATAAAACAGAGATACTAATGCAACGACAGAATCCAGAACCATGTCTAATTCCACATCAACGATGATGACATTAAACAGGTCATAAGTTGAAAATATCTGAGCAGCATCCTGTCGGATAAGTATAATATAGATGAAGAGGTCTGCAACAGAATAAATCAAGCCTTTGTAGCCTTTGGAAAACTGCGCATAAGAGTCTTCTAAAAGGATAACCTCAGCCTAAAAACGAAGATAGCAGTCTACACCACTGTATGTATATATACTCTACTCTACGTTGCTGAAACATGGACTGATTACAGAAGGCATATAAGACAATTGGAAGCATTTCGTATAAGAAATCTGAATAGGATTCTCAAGCTAAGATGGAGAGACAAAATTCCCCCATGTACAAATCATTGGACGCGCCAGCACAACCTCAATTGAGACTATGCTTGCACAAAAACAACTGCGATGGACTGGACATATAATTCGCATGGGATGACAGATTACCTCTACAAGTCCTTTATGGACAACTCCCACTGGGACATCGTAGAGAAGGTGGGCCAATGAAACGCTATAAAGATAATGTGAAAACAACCCTAAAAAAGTGTAATATTGAACCCCTGACTCTTGAAGTCAAAGCCAGTGACCGACCACCATGGAGATCGACGTGTATGGAGGGACTGTCGTACCTTGAACAGTCCATCCACAGCGAGAGAGAGGCGAGAAGACAACGGCACCACAATCCACCGGTCCAGCAGCCAAATAACCCCAGAATAGAGTGTCATTTCTATGGCAGTGTGTGTGCATCGCGCATTGGACTACATAGTCATCTTCGCTGGCACAACTGACAGCCACGCTTAAATTCATACCCATAAATTGTTATCGAGTGAAGCTTGAGGCGTATTCGTATTCGAAGGACAGCCATAAATAAAAAAGTTGAGAGTACACGCAATTCTCCCAGATCTTCCACCAGGTCACTTCCTCGGTTGTTTTCCTATGTAGAGGGTTGTGATTCAAGTCACCTGAGGATGTTAAACTCAATAAACTGAAGGAAAATTAGAGGTCCAGTAAGGTTAGATTTGACCACAGCACCTAGTCATGAAAGAAGATGAAAGGATCTATTATGGAAGGACCATAACCACATGATAGGTATTAATTGATAATTCAATTCCTCAATAATGCAGTATGAATCAATATAAGGGGTCTTTAACATCCTAAAATAACCTATCTCAAATTGAAAGATACACTGACCAAGAACTAAAATAAATACACGAGTATAAAATCTAAAGAATTAGGTCAACTGTCAATCTAAAGAGATTTCTCACCAAGTCCAAATAGTTTGCTAGCTTGGGCTATAAAATTGTTCTGTTCATACTTATACATGTATAATTTCTTTGCTCCTATTTATTAAACTTGTAAATTTATATGTTATTTGGTTTCATCTGTCATTAAACTATATTTAAGGATGAGTAATAAAAAATGCCTACTGCAGGCTTCTTAGATTCCTATTTATCACTGTTAAATGTTTAAAAACTTTATCTTCTTTTTATATTAATATTCCTTTATCTAATAATAGCTTAAAATACCACAAAATAATACAAACCTACTCGTTATTAATCACATTAAATGAAATAATGAAGAAAACACTGTTTAAGGCTATTTTATTTTGGTTTACTTATCTGCAATGGAGGCAAATAGCCACATAAATGGCCACATATATTTTTCTGAAAAAAAGTGTTAATTTTCCTTTAGATATTGATTGATATTTCTTCTAGGAGTGGAATTTCATTGTTTATTATAGAAAACTACGTTTTACAATAGAAAACACTAAATCATTAATGTAATGACATTTGTTACCCCAAATATAATGAAGTTATGGTTGAAAATCAGGGAGGAATTTTTAGTCGTGAGTGAAAATATTTTTAGGAAAATAGAAAACCAAATTATGATTTAAATATTGCTGTGTTTTGGAATTTATAAGATTATATGATGGGAGGATAGACAATGAATAGAGGGTTCATCTAAGGCCAGGCCTATTTATGTAGTTCTTTTAATACCAGCGACAGATTTAAGAAAATATCTAAAAAAGTTGTAATAGAGTTATTTTCCAGTGCTCCTTATTATTCTACCAAAGATACTTATTATATTACAATGATTAATTCTCGATAGCCTAACATGAATGTATGAAATACTATCTAGTGATTTCATGTAGGAAACAACCGCATAATGTAACAGTGAGCCAAATCAACTCGAAGAATAATATGTGCAAAGAATTCGTACCTGAATTAGTCCGCGGAATTATACATAAATAGTTAGTCATGTACGTAGATACGTTGCTATTCATATTTTATGGCATCTTCGATTTTCCGTGTAGATGTTGTTGTTTACAGCTCCCCGGGAGCAAATGGCATCTCTGCTCTCTCCGACCGTATCGGAGATTAAGAGAAAGGGCCTTCATCCTATAAGCTGCGATGTAGGTCAACGTTACCACAATTAATAGGCCTCACCTTATGTGAGACTGCAATGATGGACAAGATTAGAGAGGAAGGAGGCAGTTGCATGCTGGGGAAATTTTCTAGCACCTCATGTGTTAGCGATCGATGCAACAGCTAGGAAGTAGGTTCTATTGCAACTTAACCTCGCATAGAATCGAATATAGGATATCGAAAATAGCTCACTTACCCTTGAAAATACGAGAGGTAAGCAAATTCTACATTAGTAAAGGATAACCAGGAGGAGGGTGAAATGGATGAGAGACACAGCTACATTCTACAGTGGTAAGGGTTAACCAGGAGGCGGGTAAAATGGATGAGAGACACAACTACATTCTACATTGGTAAGGGTTAACCAGGAGGCGGGTGAAATGGATGAGAGACACACCTTTTTGCTTTTAAATTGAATGCATTTGAGAGGCCGTTCTTTGGTTCTTCATTGATCAATACGAGTGAGGACATCGTTATGTTATCCCCCCGAAGTGAAAACTCTCGATAATAAGAATTGCCGCTAAGATTTGATCGTTTGCCTTAGGAAGAACCCTTAACAGCAATTTCTGGCGGACTCACCCTTGTTGGTTTTCGCTTTTTAGTCCTAAGTGAATTATAAAACATCTTTTTTATTAATTATGAAGTTTTGAAACAGCTCAGGTAACTTTCCACAGGAAATTTAATATCTGTGAATGTTTTCTTTTGAACAGATGAATATTTCCGTGATTTTTCCATTTAAGATTGAAAATAACCTTAATTTAAAAAGAAGAAGAAATAAAACGAAAACCAACGTGATAGAAGCTCCACAAAAAAGAAAAGAAATTGGTGAAGTTAAGGGAAGTGAAAATATATGGAAGTTGGATAATCCAAATGGTTTACGTTCTTTGTACACGGGCATCCTGTAGGAGCGCAGGATTGACGATAGGGCAGAAGCACTTCGGGAATTTTACGATCGGCGGATAAATAAAAAAATCGCCATCGAATGCAAACCAATCACGTAACCATCACCAGTTGCAAAACTTTTTTGAAGAATGTTTAACGCCCTCTTTCACCCTTCACTGGGTCTAAGCAGGCGTGGAAAGATAGTAGGATATTTCAGAGATGCAAAAGACGACCCGAGAGAGCGCCTCACATACTCTTGTTGCACTGGGTTCGGGAGGGCACACCGCTGCTCTAGGTTTCATTTGTAGCAGGGGCATTGCCCCCCTTACACTATCTAACCCCTTCCAGGGGGCAAAACAGGGTAGGCTTAAAAGAGACCCTTGTCCCCCCGATCCTACCCCGTCGAGAATAAATACTGATTGTTTGAAATTGTTTTATTGTGGCACAAAAGTATCTTTACTTGCCTCGCCACTGCATCCGGTAGTGAGGCTCTTATTGGGGACTATCAGAGTTTTATGGATAGTGGAGTTACCCTTTAATCTGCCATTGATCCCAGGTCCACTCTGACCCAGAGTGATAACACCTGCCTAAAGTCCCTGCTGCCTTGTAGGAAGAGCCTCCTTAGGCAAAAGGGTAGGAGTAAAGAAACTCCGATATCAAACCAAACCCTGCCAAGTCCTTAACGGCAGAACAGGCGGAAGAAAGCTGCAACAAGTGTGTTAGCTCCAATCGTCTCGGTTTTACACTGCCACTGAACCTAGCTGAAGGCTTGTGAAGTTTGTGTGCTACTGAAGGTGCAACAGTAAGTACACTCTAAACAAACTTACGCACAGGGGTCATCATAAATGTCTGTCTTATGACAATGAAGACACTTATCCTCGACCTCGAGGAAATGCCACGACGACGATATTATTATTATTTGTGGGGTAATGGCAGAATCAGGAGACATGCGCACTCTCACTCTCATATAATATCATATAATCTATAATACTTAATATCACATAATATCATTTTATATCATATAGTATCCTTAGTTATGAACGAACAATGTTGTATTCGCAGGAACAGATCAAGCATCTTATAGATACAGATTAAGAACTAGCAAAGACACCGAGTTCCACTCGAGGACAAGTTCAAGTGAGAATGGAAAGAGTCGAATTGAGAGGTGAGGGATTGGTAAAAGCAATAGAGGATATTATGCAAAAGGAATTAATTAAAATAATTCTTGTTTCTAGACATTAAAATTTAAAGTAATATTTATCCATTATATTCTTAAGCATATTGGTTGTGGAGCATTCAACGACATTCTTAGGTTAGTTATTCCACATGTGTTATTTTATAAGAAAAGAAATTCTGTGCTAAATATTTTGTTTACCAGCTTACCTTATTTCTATACGGTAATCGGTTATTTAGTTAAAATATTGAATTATATATTAGTGAATATTTTTAGTATTTTACATACTTCAATAGTTGACCTTGCAGATGTCGATCTTCTGGGGGAGGTAAATTGAGCTTTCTCAGTCTACCTTCGTACGATGTATTTCTAAGATGAGGAATTAATTTGGTCGCTGGTCGTTGGACACGTTTTAATAATGCAATGTCCTTTCACATATGTAGCAACCAGAATTCTACCCCATAAAACAAATGAGGTCTCATAAGTGCCTTATATAAGGGGAGAGCATGTTTTTAAATTTAAACGAAAAATGCCTAGCTATGTTATATATATATATATATATATATATATATATATATATATATATATATATATATATATATATATATATATATATATATATATATATATATATATATATATATATATATATATATATATATATATATATATATATATATATATATATATATACATATATATATATATATATATATATATATATATATATATATATATATATATATATATATATATATATAATACTGCCGGAATTATTATGGATTTTTCAAAAAATTGAAATTTTTCTACAGTGTTTTCTTTTACATTCATTATTAGTAAGCAGTTTGGCCACCCTTAGCATCCGTGAGTGCTTTAACACGTCTTGGTGTCTTTCACATTTCATGCATTCGCTTAGATCTGAACTAAATTTCAATGTGACGGCGTATGAGTTGCTCTTTGGTCGTAATGGGCTCTGCATGTAATTCATCTTTCAACACACGCCATAAACTCTAACGGATTCATGTCTAGGGAATTTACAGGCCATGGAAGCAGCTGAACTACATTTTGTGCACACCATGCATTCACTGATTGGGCTGTATGACATGGGGCCGAGTCTTGTTGGAATAACTAAAGTCTGTTGCCATACCATTCCCTTATTTGATGCAGAAAACTACCTTTAAGAACTTCTATATACTTTTTTTGGTTCATAGTTTTCTCAAAAATGTGCAAACGACTTGTTCTATGCACTGAAATGGCTCCCCCACACCATGATTTTCGTTGGAAATTTTACTGTTTTCCTCAGACATTTAGCCATAAATTCTTTCCCAGAGAGCCTTATTACACTCTACACGAGGTCAGCTACCTGCAAAAGTAGAAAGTACAACAGGAGCAGTTGAGCAGCCATAGAAGTATTGGAAAAGCCATTGAAGTAATGAATCATCAACTAAACTTTACGGTTTGAAAAGATTGGAGCCATTAAAAAAAATGGGACTGTTGAAGTTACTAGGTATTAATGATTTTTAAAAAAATACAGGCAACTGGTTAGCTAGATGTGTCTTTCCTACCTTTCCCCATTGCTCTGACGTCAAATCAAGGTGATTCTTTGCCCAGGAATAGCGTCATCTTAGTTTCTGTGAGTCGAGGCTTCTTTCTCGGGCGATATGATTTCAATCCATCTTCTAAAAGCCTGTAATTCACTGTTCTTCGGGCAAAGCTAAGACCCTCGGCTGCCAGCTCAATAGAAAGCTTCCTGTAAGATGTTCTTCTGTTCTTGAGAGCTTGTTGTATTAATTTTCTATCTGTTCTTGGAGTTGTTTTTCGTTTTTGACCACATTTTCCAACCATTTTTGAATTTAAATCTTGACAGTTATAATTTTAGTTCTTAATAACACTGACTGTATAAGTTGAAACACTTAGTTTTTTTTGCTATTTATTTGTGCTTTAATTTAGTTTTTTTCAGTAAAACGTTTAGTTTTCCAATTTTTCGAGGACTCAAATCACTCTGTTTACCAATTTTGGTTTAATTCATTTATAGCTAAAAAACTACCCGAAATACACAAAATCAAACTATTAAAATAACTAATAAACTATCTGAAACACACAAAACACTATAAATAACAAAAATCATCCTATTTACACTCTAAAATCCAAATTCCAACTGACTCACACAAATGGCTGTGACTTCATTGAAATGGCCCAATGCACTGTTATTTCTTCAGGGTTAGTAATTATACTGACAAAGTTACCTAAGGCTCTTAGAAATAAAAATTAAATAGGTGCTTGGTATTGGTGCATAAAATAAATCTATTTGCAATCAGTGAAGTTGGTTTCACTGGCTTTTTGATGAAAAAAGTCAAATTTTGGAAAAATCCATAATAATTCCGCCAGTACTATATATATTAAACAGGGCACAAGGAACTATTTTCATTTTCATTTACAACACTTTGCTTACGGTTTTCCACCCATTCTTCGATCCATTTTAATACGCTACACCCTATTCCGTGAGCTTTTAGTTTTCTCAAAAGAATTTCATGTGGAACGATGTCAAAAGCCTTTTTAAAGTCGAGACAGAGACTATATCGACATCCGTGGATAAACGTTTATATTATTCCGCGAAAAAAATCAAGTAAATTACTTGAGCATGAGCGTCCGCTTCGAAAGCCGTGTTGCAAGTCACTTATTAATTTACTGATCTGTAGATCAGTAAATTATTAATAAATGTTCTACGATCCTATCCCTAACAATGGACAACAGGAGTTTATCCACGATAGAAATATGGGAAATGGGCGGAGAGTTTCCATGATCATTCTTTATTTCTTTGAAAATGGTATTAAATTGCTTTGTTGAACTCTTCAGGAATATTCTCTCACTAATGGATTTTTTGAAAATTATTCCATACGGTTTCAATCGTTCACTTTCTAACTCTTTGAAGTTGTTTGTATATATTTTATTGGGACCCGGCACTATGGATATCATAATTTTCTTAATATAAATTTAAACGTATCGATTCTTCATTAAAAAACTTACGTCATATATTTTAAGTAAATTATTTGTATCTTCCATGGTAAAGCAATTGCAAAATGTTCATTAAGCTCAGCATTCTGGAAGGGACCGATCGACTCCCTATTTGGCATACGATCATTTATCTATAAAATCGCTTGGGTTCGTGTTTTGCCATCGACGCTCTCTTCTCTCCTTATTTTGAGCTTGACAAAGCGATTTTAGATTCAGTCGATCAGGTCGTGTCTTTTGTAAAAATAAGTTCACGAAATTTATTGTTTCTTATTGATGAAGAACCCTTAAACCATTAATGATATAAAGCTTCTATCTTTAAGTTCTCTCAATAAAGTTATATAAGTCACAAGTAACTCGCCCAATCTAATAGAAAATATACACTTAGTTATATCAAATATGTACCTCCACATATCCATTTTACCAGACTTCACCACTTCTACCACGAATGTTTGTTTCGAAAGCTATCTGCTGATTGTACCCGTGATTTATCACCTTTTATTAAAAGAAGCTTTATTTCAAGAGATTAGTTATAAAAGTTCTCACTTCCTCCTCAGGTGAGAACTAGTTCTCAAAACTAGTATCTTATGGGAAACTTAAAAAAACTTCATCACTGCACAGAGCTTATTAAAAAACAGCTAAACCTGCCTACGCTTTGACCATAACTTAGAAAACACTGAACATCTAATGACATGTTTAAACCTTAAACCCCAACACAACAAATCTTAGTGCGGGACTTGTGGCACGGCTGGCCATAATAACCAATTAGAGGGCAAAAAGTGACAAAAATTTCATCACAAGAAGAATAAATGAGGCTCTCGTGTTGTCTCTACGATTGGATAGGCACAGAAAAAGTGGCGTAGATTAAGAACAAAACAATTATTAAGTTAGCTGTTGTGATTAATAGATTTTACTTATGCTTGCCCTTTTCTTTTCTCTTGTCCTTTTCTTTTCATTAATCGCTTCTGTTATTGTTTCCTGTTGGAGTTATAAGCTTACCTCTTTCGACCTTGTCTTAACTTGCCCACAAAGTTTGCCAGTACGTTCGCACTTGCTGATCTCTTTGTTTGTTTGTAGATAAGTGTGTCCATTCATTGATATATAAAGCAATGTTCTACTCTTTTTATTTGTCTTTTTACTTTGTCTCTGAAGATGATACAAGCGTACCGAAACGCATCAGATAAATAAAGTGTTTAGCTAAAGGGCGCTTCTTCTATTCGCCCCACCATGCCTTTAACTTTAAAATCACGTTTTAAGGAAATTCGGAGAACTTACCCACAGGCTTATCTGAATTTCCTTTAAAATTCAGATAAGGAACATCAATATATAATAAAATACTTTAAAGTTGTCTCTTCCAAGGCACAAGCTATCAAAAAGAAGTGGAGGGAAGGAGTACTTGTGAGGTCTCAGAGAAAAGGAAACTACACAACATAAAAACCTTATTAGTAAAGTTCCCAAAATTGGTGACTTTGCTTATTAAATGAAACCTTACAACATTCTAAATTCTTTGGGAAACTTGCTATGATTGTGGAGGTGTTTATAGATGTGGAGGGAATCAAAAGACATGTCACCGTGCAAACTAGTTCGGTAACAAATCAAAGAAGCATGTATACAATCTCTACCCTCTTGAATTAAACCAATCAAATAAATCTTAAATTTTAGACAATGGAAGGGATATGAAGAAGGAAAAACAAGATGCGAGTCTTATAACAGTTCCTATTCCTATAAAGAAAAAAAAAGGCAGCTGCTCAAAGGCAAGATCACCAAATAAAACTGCTTATGCAGGTTGATGTTAAATAAATCTTATAAGTTAGTTTAGCGTAGTACACGGGAAGATTTGATTTATATTTAAGTTCATCATTCATTTAATATTTCATTCAAAAGTTACCCCACTCTGCTGCATGTCATTTTTTTTCTCATATAAAAACATCTTTTTTTTACTCTCAGGAGGAGTATAAGAAATTAGGGTCTTTAAAGACTAACAAACCTTAAATAATAAGTTTCTACATTTAATTACAAATTTCCCATAAATATAATTTAAATGTTATTATAGAAATGCATACATATGCATGTGAATGCGTATGTATGCATGTATGTATGTATGTATGTATCGATATATACAAATCTGCCAAAGATGGGCAGAAGATACCGTTTTAGAAATATTAATTACTTAGCCTCTGTTGCTCAGCAACCACCAGTTTGTCAAAATGGCTGTCAGCCACTCGCAAGCCAAGTGGCAGAACTATCGCTAGATGAAATTTTTCTAACCAGTCCTGTTGCTGATTGTCCATCAGACTAACAACAAGCAAGCATAAAATTATTACCTATATTCAACAAGTGAAGAAATTTATCCTTAAGTGCCATGAAGAAGGGCCTACTGCAAAAGGGGCCCCCTAATATTTTGTGGATAAACTCACTCTAAAGGAATCATTTGCTCAATAAGGTTATCAAACCAATGGAAGGTAGGCTTCTGTATGAATTTTAGTATTTTCCCATTTTTTAAATTATCTTAAATTTTTTAGAAGTTTGTTGAGTTTTTGATTTCACAGCCCATTTTCCCATTGGGTCTCTGGTAGCATTAGGGACTCATGCATTCATTAGCCTAAAGCTTTAAATATAAAATTAATCCCTTAATTAACATTTAAACATATATAGAGAGACAAACAGATAATATTCAGTAACGGCCCCAATCCAGCCGAGTGATGTGAAAAGAAAATAACAAATGCGAAATTAGCCGTCGCTTTTAACTAAACTTGCTACGATGGGAAAAAAAAAAAATATATATATGTATATATATATATGCATATATCACGTTTTATATGATTTTCCCTTATTATAAACAATAAAAGGCTGTTGACACTCCTACTAGAAAACCACTTACTGCCTTATTCAAAAGGTTTCTTAAATCAACCTTTTTCTGGTGTGTGTGTGTGGGGGGGGGGGGGGGTTAAGATGGTGGCTCAGTCGATGAGCGTCGTGGTTCTGATAGCAATAAACGTTTTATGACAGGTTTGAATCCCACACCTTTATTCACCTTCTTATAGCGGTTAAAATAGTTTTCCATCTTTTCTCCGTTTCTAAATCTCCCATTTTCTTTCTTAAGCTTTTAAGGGTCACATAATATATTCCTCAACGTTTTGCCAGGTTGTGATACCACTTCTTTTATTCCTTTCCTTGGGCTATTAACAACACGCACACACACATACACACATACACACACACATATATATATATATATATATATATATATATATATATATATATATATATATATATATATATATATATATATAAATATATATATATATATATATATATATATATATATATATATATATATATATATATATATATATATATATATATATATATATATATATATATATATATATATATATATATGTTAACTATGTTAACTACATACCTCTTGAAAGAATCACTGGAAATAAAATAGTTTTTTAATTTATCTCTAAATTTAAATTACATAATTATTCGTTATTTGCAATCATTACAATGGTTAGGTTCTCAAATGAATATTAATTTGTTTATATTTGTATTAACATGAAGTGATTTTTAGTCTTGATAATTTTATGCTTAGTCTTAAGTTTCTGCCCTAAAAGTCACTGACTTATTTTGGGCCCATAAATAATCCTGTATGTATAAGTACTTATAGTAACTTGCCATTAAGATTTAAAATGTAATATGTTTTTACTGTACATTGGATTAATATGGAATAAATAAATAAATAAATAAATAAATATATATATATATATATATATATATATATATATATATATATATATATATATATATATATATATATATATATATATATATATATATATATATATATATATATATATATATATATATATATATATATATATATATATATATATATATATATTCAAGGTGGTGAAACTTGTCAAATATGGCCAATACACTTGAACTTCCTTCATATTACCTTCTATACTGTTTTTCTAATTTAACTTTGTCAATATTTATTGAGAGAATTAAAGTATATAATCAAGTAAAACCGTATTTACACAACGTATCTGAATGTTCTTCTGGCTCCTCATGAATCACTTTTGCGAGGAATCGCTTTTGTATCGGTCACGAAGAATCATCCAAGAGGGTTGGGAGGTTCAGAGCAGAGGGATGGGAAGGGGGTGTATTTACTTATGTGTGCGAGGGCCGAAGAGAAGTCAGATAGACATGAGTAGATAGACGAGATGGTGAAATCGAATTTAAGGTTGTGAGACTCTTAACCTCCTGATTCACATATTTTGAATTGACGTAAAACTGAAATACGATTGATGGGGTTAATTGACCGATAATTCATTTGTTAATTGGAGGTATTTATCAATGGGGGTTCATTTAGTTTACGGGCGGATTACGATTTGTTACCTTGCAGGTATTTTCCATTTTTGGACACCTCTATGCATTCTATTTCTATCATCCGTTAATATGAATATTTAATATCCTTTATCTTCATCAAAATAAACACGGTTAAAGAAAACGAAGGCCAACGGGTATGATCAGATTGAGGGGGGGGGGGGGAGGCGCACTTAAAAGTGGTGTAGTTGAAAGAAGTGAGTTGGGTGATAAACCCAACTCCCTCTTGAATAAAGGATGATTAATGTAGTCCCTAGAAAAAATAAGGGGGGCGCAATTCTTCTGAACTTACCCTCGGCCAACCATGGTGGTGATGGGTTTGTCATGATTTGTCAGAATAAAGTATAGGGAATTTAGTGGGTATGGAATACTACCCTATTCATCCCTACCTCGCAACGGGATGCCCCATGGAATCTGGAATAATCCGACGAGTATTTTTTTTCTAGACTAAAGGGCTCATATGATGATCGTTATCAAAGTCAGATAGTCGCCTGCTTTGTGGTCAGTAACTCTAGTCTGAATTCTCCTATTTGAAATATACAAATCATTAGGGGTCTTTATTTAACATGGGGTTCTTTACAATAGGGGGACTTTATTTAACAAGGGGTTCTTTATAATAGGGGACTTTATTTAACAAGGCGTTCTTTATAATAGGGAGGAGTTGTAGAATAGGGTCAAGTTAACCCTTTCTGCGTTTGAGTTAACCACGAATCGAGACTAGGCGCGCTGCGTTCGAGGAGCAGTAGGAAGTGGGTCGAGGTAGACTCACGTGAATTAACGAGAATACCCGGGAGCTTGAGGGGTTCCGCGGGAATTGTGCAGAGTCCAACGGGACGCGAACAGCGGGTACCGACTGGGGCGGGCAGAGGATACTGAAGGGAGAAGGGCGGGCGGCGGATACTGCCTTCCAACTCTGGCACCGGAGGATTTATAGTGGGGTCGAATGAGGGTTTTCCCACTCCGTCCGAAGGGGAGGGTTCGAGGGCTCCGACGCATCGGCAGATGAGAATAGTCTTGCCCTTTTAGCACAATCGCAGGAAGGTTCCTAAGCCGGCGAAACGAAACTTTGTCCCACTCCAGATAGGACCTTTTGGGGTCTCAAACTTGTCGCAGCTTTCTGTGATGACGGCATTTCAGGTCACAGCGGCGCCTCACGGTGTCTCATAATTTCGCACCTCCATTAGCGCAGACAAAAAGGGTTGCCCAGGTGTCTGGTGTCTCTCTCTTCAATGAAGGGTGAGACGGCGCGTATCTTCCTCTCTTTCTCTCTCTGATCTCTGAAAGGGGGTCTAAATGTAGCAAAGGATTAAGCAAGTTCTATTTTTTGATTAAATTCGAAAATTGCATTTCTGAGATATTTATAGGTGGAATCATTGTTCTCTTTCGATCTCTGATTCTTAAAAAGAATCTTTTATAGATCCCTCCCCCCTGGTGGAAGTTCTAGGTGTTTTGTTTTTTTCAAATATGGTAGAATAGTGCTGATTAATTTAACCTAATATAATATTCTCCTTGTTAAGCTAAATAACCATAACAAACTCATCTTTCTAAAAGAAAAGGCAGCTCTTATAATCTCAAAATATCCTTCTATCAACTTTATACTCCAGATCTAAATAGAGGTCTAATAATTCATTTTAAGAATTAAACTAAATGAATATTTTGCTAAAAAATTTCCATACAAAAATTAAACATCAATTTGTTCTCCAATATCTACGAGTGGTTGCAAATAGTTTGAGGCGACAGTAAAACAAATGCCAAGATACTGAAACAGACCTAAGTTTAAGATAGCGTAGAGTCCTAAATGAATCTAAAGCTGTAGGGATTTGAGTATGTGGTAATATATTTAGGCATTAGATAGACCAGAAAATGCAGGTCAGGCGCCACTTGACAAAAGATAGCACAAGAAAAGATTGAAAAGAAAATGAAAAACCTCCAAAATATACTAAGGCATGGAATAAATAAAATTTCATCAATATTTTTTTTTAGAAAGATGCGAAAAGGGTTTCGTCAGTAGGAGGCATATAATTGAACTAACAATGATGAGGATAGTGAGGCACGAGAGATCAAATAGAAACTAAGAATATTTAGGAAGAAAACGAGAATGTATTTTCCCTATTTTAAAAACAGTCAGATACTTAGATAAGGTTAATATAGTAATTTCATTTAAATAACAGGAAATCACATTAATACCTGATACGGTAGATACTCAATAACCCATAGGAATCAAGGAAAGATGCTACGCAAGCGATGTTGTCTTTTTATTAGACGAAAGAGGCAGACGAAATGAAATAATATAGGCTCTTTTACCAGTTAAAGAAACTGAAAAATAAGTGGAGATCGAACCCTCCACATCCCATAAAAAAGGATGCTTCATAACAGCGTATAAGCAGTATAAGTAAGTCCCTATATGTTGAAGAAGAAAGCGGCCTTGCGAGAAACACAAGGGCTTGCAAATGAACGGAAAATCATAATACCACGTGACAGGGTAGATCCTCGATAACACAGGAAATACGGAAATATGACATACAAGCGATGTCGTCCATAACTCTATAATTTAAGATGGGAATTTTTTGAAAATTTCTAAATGTTTTTTTTTGCTTAGTTGACAAATGCCTTCAGGTGTTTTGGAAATTCAAAGGATTGAAATAGTTAAAAAGATCATGAAGAAGAAGAAGAAGAAGAAGAAGAAGAAGAAGAAGAAGAAGAAGAAGAAGAAGATGATGATGATGAAGATGATGATAAATATGATGATGAATATGAAGATGGAGAAGATGAAGATGATGATGATGATGAAGATGATGATAAATATGATGATGAATATGAAAATGGAGAAGATGAAGATGATGATGATGATGAAGATGAAGATAGAGTAGATGAAGATGGAGATGAAGAAAAGGGTGTTCAGGGTGTTAAAATAAAGAGTCCATAAAGGCGATTAAAAAAAACCGGTTAAGATTAGCAAATAAGGCCGTAGGCCACACCCCTACAGGGGTGCCTGTGTAACCAAGCTCTTCCTGTTAAGGAAGAGAACAGCGGCTTGTCTTTTTATAAGAGTAAACAAGGATCAAACATAAATTAACTGGCAAAAGAGTTTATATTATTTAATTGTGTTTGCTATCTCTCTCTTCGTTTTTCTTAATCTATGATTGGTCCTCGCAGGAGTGATCCACTCGTAAGAAGGGGTTAGATTACCAATTTGGATTGAGTAGGACTTTATTGCATCATTCGGTGAAAGCTGTGCGTTGCAATGATGAGGGTTAATCGGGAAAGGACATCACTGCTATTTTCTATACCGATATATGTATGATCTCATATATATATATATATATATATATATATACAAGCCATACTTCGTATTCTTTCTTACAGAAAGAACTTGGTTCCAAGGCACTCCTTCGGCGTGTGGCCTACGGCCTATTTGCTATTCTAAACCGCTTTTTTTAATCTCCTTTATAGACTCTTTATTTTAACACCCTGAACACCTTTTTCAACATAGATACCCTGAAACATTTTTTTAAAGTTATTTCACCTTTTATTATATTGTCTTTATCCCTTGAAGATTATATATAGTGGAGAATTTTCCCAACATCTTTTTCACCATAGACACCCTGAAACCGTTTTTTTAAGTTATTTCACCCGGTTTGATATATAGAAAACCCTTCGTCAGATCTCTTTTTTCATCTAAATTTGTTTTATATACGAAATGATAGTAAAAAAGCGCCAAAGCCCTAATTTTAATACATTTTTTGAACTTCACGATTTGTATGTTTGTTCATTCCAAATCATTCGATAATTATATTTATTTTTTCGAACTCTTAGAAAGAACTTTGATAAAAGCTCGAAACATACAAAAAACAGCCCTGCGAATAAAAGTTTCAAATAAACCTAAACTCAAAAACATGAAAGGTTACTTGTCCACTAAGCAAAAAAACAGTTTCAAAAATTTAAAAAATTCACCAAGTTAAATTATAGAGCTCGTTGGGAGAGTTCCTGGTGAAGGAGACTGGAAATGTATCAGAATTACATTTCAATCTATCAAAACATAGAAACTGTTGCCATCGAGCATGTGCTCGAAGTGTTTAATGGCAAGAGCTACACAAAGAATTTCCTTAGCCAAGGTTGAGCACTTGATTTCTGGGACCTTAAAAATCTTTAATGAAGTCATCTATCCTCACACATTCTTCATTATAAAAGTATTCTATGATCGCGCTCATGCCGGCATCTGAAACATCAGTAATTAGATGGAAGAGGCAATCTTTTTTTGGAGATAGCAAAAGGATGGCTTCGGCTGCATCCATTTTAATGGAATTGAAAGCAAGTTCCACTTCCTCGCTCCATGCAATAGAGAGTTTGAATAACGTTTATTAACATTTTTTAGGAGTTTGTTTAGAGGAAGGAAAGTGGTAACGGTACTCATGAGAACCCTTCTATTGAAATTGACTAAGCCAAGGTACCTGCGAATTCTCGCAATGTGTTAGGCCTCGCAATTCCCCTAATTGAAGATATCTTATCGTCTGTTGACATACTGAATTGATATAATTTTTAATTCCCTAAACTAATGGAATATCTAACGAATCGTCACTTTGCGAGATTGTTTTGCAATTTGCGCAACTTCAATCTTGAAAGGAGCTTGTTTAAATTTTGTATTTGCTGTACTTCATTTTTGTTTGAAATCAACGGGACGTCCACATAGGCAAAACGAAGTGTGAATGACTAAAGGCATGGTTAACATGCCAATCAAAGGATTGTAAACGCCTTTCTGTGGAGATAAACTGCTCATGACGTTCATGAGCACTCTGACGCTCAATTGATGTTTCTTGCATCAGAATTTGGAAGAAAAAATCATACAATTCTACTTGAGAAAATACTGTGTCTCCTTACGAGTTAGCAGTGAAATCCGTTAAATAGGGCAACTAATATTTCTCCTTTACCGTGATAGAGTTGAATTGGTGGTAATCGCAGGTGAAAGCAATTCCTAACATATTTTATATTTACCAAATGTGTTGGTGTTGCCTAAGGAGACAGATAGACGAATTCGGCCTTCTGCCAATAGAGTTTGAATTAGCCCACTGAGTTATGTTTAACAAATTAGGCGATAGGTAACGCGATCTGCACGCAACCAGGGGTCCATGAGTAATGAATTACTTGGTGGAAATAAGATTTAGGAATATTCGGCACTTTTAAATTATTCACACACCGTTGGCTATTGTCCGGCTGATATAAATCACACTACTTGGATAATAAGCACTCAATCTGCGACTTACACTGATGGTGATTGATTACTTTTACTAATTTCTTACTGATATTCTTGTATTATTATCATTTACACAAGCGGGCTTTAAATTCACTGAAATATAACGGTGTGACAAGAAATTCACACCTAGAATAGCACATTTTTCATCACAACTGAGGAAGTTTCATGCAAAATTCCTTCGCAAACCAAGAGATATGTTGAGTTCGCTCGTTAAAAGCCCAAATTACTGAGCCAGTGGCAATTTGGAGAGTAATTCTGTGTTCCTCTTATTACAGATCAGTTGGAGTGGCTGGAATGAGAGAAATGGCGGATGCAGTGTTAACTATGAATCACCTGGCAGTGAGTGCATCCTGTACCTGCAGGCAGGAATGAATGGGGCAACGGAGGGTATGTTGTTCACTGCTATCCTGCCTAGACTTTTTACATCAAAGGGAGCACTAGTTGGTCTGATTACCTTATCTACAATGATACCAATGCATACCTTGCACAAGGGTAGGAGATGAAAGAAGAGAGGAAGGAGAGCGTTCCCTGGAGGTGCCTCTTCGTTTCTCAATTTTGGAAATAGTTTATGACAGAGCTGCGACCTCCTTGCGGAATTTAGGGCCCCTTCCAGTATCTTGAATAATTGATGCAAGGGGTCCTTGATTGATTGCTCCTGTTGATTGCAGAGGTGGCAACCGTAGCCAGCTGATCTAAGTGGGGTGTCAGGAACCAAGATGTCCAATGTCTCGTTAATATGCCAAGGAAAGACCTGACAAATGACTATCGAAGGGTGGCACAAAGTGTTCTGGTGTCTCCTTAGTAAGTATTCTGGATGTAAATGTGAGAATTCATTTGTATCTTTCATAAGTTCCATTTATTGTGCAGCTCAAAGAGTGGAATAGGAGACTCTGAGAAGCACTTAGGAGTGGAGAAATTCCCTCAAGACTGTGTAAGCGAGAGCCCTTACTAGTGCCTTCAACTTCTGATTGTTGAACTGGACGACCTCGGACGAGGTCGGCGAGTTGCCGTAGAGGTCAAAACCGCTCATTTCGCTCACACGCTTGTCATATTCAGGTGATTGGTGATAAATAGATGAACACAACTTACCGAGAGGGAGAGAGAAAGCGAGAACCTGTCTTAAGCTCTCTAGCGTTGGAGTCAATATATCTATCTATATATATATATATATATATATATATATATATATATATATATATATATATATATATATATATATATATATATATATATTCTATAGGTTTGCTCCTAAGAAGGCATTTTTTCAGGTTGAGGATAAATCCCAAAATGAGACATGTAAAATTTCTCATTTAATTAAATACAACGTTTCGGGTACCTTACCCATCTTCTGCTCTATAAGATAGATTTAGAACAAGTTTGAAATTACCAAAATTATAATGCACACAAGGATTAGAAATAAATTATTTAGTTAATTGAAATTATGAAAAATCGTTTGAAAACTATTGAAACTGTAGATATGGATCAATTATGGGTACTTTAAATATGGATAAATATAAAACTAGTTGATGCAATTATTGGTTGACACAGATATTAGTCACTTAATGAAGCAGAAATAGTAATAAATTATTTAATTAATTGAAAATGTGAAAAAATCATTTGAAAACTGTTGACACTAAATATAGATGCTTTAAATATGGATAAAGATAAATACTAATTGGGGCAATTGATTGGTACACAAAAATATTAGTCAACTTTAGTGGACGGCAAAAGAAGGAACCGATTAAAGATTGGTAGGTTGTGAAAAATTTTTGAGTGATTTATGAAATGACAAGGGAAAAAGCAGTTGAATCAGAATTTAAACTGGGATTTAGTGTTTTATAAATAATGATTCGAGAATGCAGAGGGAAGTGGAGTCCTTTGCATGTCCTATAATTTGAAAGTTTTTGTGGGAAATTTCTGTCTTACATTTAATTGAATGATCTCGAATGGGAGAAGTTTCTTTTTTGGTCAAGGTGGAGCCAGTGCGAGAGCTCATACCAAGATGAGAACAGACCCTAGCCCTAAGTGAGCGAACAGTGCTGCCAATGTAGATCCCCTGGTAGCACCTCGGGCAAATGAATTTATAGACAACTGAACAGCTCATTTCAGGTGGGAGTCTGTCTTTAGTTCTGAAAAATTGTCCAATATGAAAGTTGTTAAGGAAAACTATTTTGAAGTTGGTATGTGTGTAAAATCTTTTCAAAAGCTTATTAAGTTTTCGGCGTAAAGGTAGGTTGAGTGGGCCAATATCAGGGAGAAGACAATAGCGGACATCCTTGGGGACAGAGGAAATTGGTTGTGGAGGATGGTGTATTTTATCAAAAAATTGACGGATACATTTTTGTACAAGTGAGGGCTGGAAAAAATTCCTTCGAAAATAACCCATAAGAAAACTGAATTCTGAATGAACAAGAAAATAATCAGATAAAAGCTGAAAGCCACGGTGAAGAAGGGTTTTGATGTTGTTGATCTTATATGAAATATCACAAAAACTGTAAAAGTTCATGCCGAGACCAGAAAAGGAGGATTTACGGTAGACGGAAGTGGTGAAGTTGGGTGAGGAGCGGGATATGAGAAAATCCCCAAATGATAATTTTCCATCTTTTTCTTTATAAGTTGTGAATTTTATATTGGAATGGCTATGATTCAAATATTCAAAGAATGAAAGAGACTGTTGTTCTGTTTTAAATATTAGAACCGTATCATCAACAAAACGACGGTAAAATATCGATTTTGAAGCAGGAGGGCATTCTCGCAAAGCAACTTCTTCAAAGTTGGACATAAAAATGTCAGCAAGAAGAGGACCCATAGGGAAACCCATTCCAACACCATCAACTTGTTGATAGATGGAGTTGTTAAACAGAAAACAGTTGTCTTTAATGGTTAGTTCAAGAAGAGACCGTAAAAGTTTCTGGCTTTTTCTCTCCCTCTCGTAAGTTGTGTTCATCTATTTATCACCAATCACCTGAATATGACAAGCGTGTGAGCGAAATCAGCAGTTTTGACCTCTACGGCAACTCGCCAACCTCGTCCGACCTGTAGGATGAATATCTGGATCAAATCCTGGACACAAACAACTTCATCTATCATGCCGATTGACAGATATCTAATCCTATCGATTCAAGAGCTGCTTACACACAGAGGGATATTAATTCGATGATGTCTTTGACTTGAGCTGACAAAATATGATAAATTTAATTCCATAACTGTACATTCGTCGAAGTTACAGAGATCCTCCTTCTTAGAAGAAAATTGAATGCGTTCTTTTACATTTGTATTTAATTTTCATGCATGGGATATCATTGGGTTTGGATCCTTGAATAAACAAAATTGATGATAAATAAAGAGAACAATAATAAGGAAAAATGTCGAGGATAACAGAGATCTTAATAGGAAAACTCATTTACCTTAATCTAGGTTTAGAGGACGTATTAGAAACCTCCAAGAACGGTTCGTATGTCGAACATAGGCACTTATATTTGCGAAATTGTGCGCAAGATTGCTGAGAAACTACTTATTATTCCTTTTAATTAAATGCTTTTGGATGCATTAATTAATATATTTTTTCCCTCTTTAAATTTTAATTAAGTCCTTATCGATACATTTCACCTGCAAAGGGTGCCGTGTTCGTAATTAAATCCTTTGGCTCTTTGTATCCTACTACTCGTATATGGCTGATGGAGATTATTATCGATGTTGTTGCTAATCCTTTGTTGGTTAAATTAACTTGTTTTCCAATTACAATGAGATATTTCTTCATCTTAACCGCAAATTAAATAAGCCTCAACATGCGCCAATGACAGACAGGATGGTAAAAACGGAATAGGAATAGAAGATAGAGCTTGGGGAGGGCTTAGATATATCGGAGCTCTTGCTAGCATAAAGGAAGAAGCGTTGGGCCTACACACCTTGGGCCAGGGTTCGATTCTCAGTGAGAGCCGACAAATCGACGTTCGTAGGGAACTACTGTCCTTTAGGTGATGCGTCGAGTCAAGCATACGCGCAGGCAGCTCTGGCCGCGTACGTCATTATGCACGTGCAGCGGCATAATGAAGTACCCGTAAAAATGTAAATTTTTACAGTTTATTCTTTAAATAACACTTTTATTAAAAATATTTAGCTACCGATTAAACATTTCCGTTTTATTCAATAAATAAATGTAATTCACATCTATTGTATTTAGAATTACTTTTCATATTTCCAAATCTCTAGACGACCAAACTTAATAAACAATGGAACCAGAAAGGAGAAAAAAGCTCAGCATTCTGCAAATCAACACTCAAGAGCGGATCGGTAAAACATCGTCATCAGGAAATAACTTCAGAGAAATCGATTCAGACATAATATTAATATCAGAACACAGAGTGAATCCAGAAGAAAAAACAATGAAATTGTTTGATTACACCGTCATAAACGCGAACCCTTCAGGCGAGCGTCATGATGGGCGGCCATAGCAATCAGAAGAGGGCTGAAGATCAAAGAAGTTAATAATTTGGATGAGGCATACTTGGCCGTAAAAAATGAAACGGAATTAACGCCAATAATAGTAGCCACGGGATACCAAGTACCAAGAAAAAGTTACCTCCCACTGTACAACCTATTTAAAATTTTTGGCACAGGTTTCCCAACCATCTTTATGGGAGACCTCAATACCAGGTGCAGTGCAAATGGATACCGCTCCAGAAACAACAAAGGAGCTAACTTAGAAATGATATTGGAAAGAAACATTTTCAAGAGAATAGGGACAGACTTTCCAACATATGTCACAGGCAATGAAGCTACAAAACCAGATGTCGTGCTAAGTATATTCATTATGCCATCCACATCCACATACAACATCCTTTGCATGTAGTGACCATGTTAGAACACAATTGCTCATGAATCAATACCCGATACAAGTACCAGTACCGGTGAGAAAGTACTACAAGAGAGCAAACTGGGCAGGTTACACACAAGATCTTAATAACTTTGTCCCAAAGGAACTCACTGACGCCAACCTGGAAGATATTGATGAGGAGAACTCAAGATTAACAAGAACGATCATTGAAGCGGACGAAAGATATATACCATAGACAAGATACTGTACTCTTCCACATCCTCGATGGACAGAGGAAATGAAGAGAAAGAATAGGCGAATAAGAGGAATACTGAACCAAATAATTCTCCATGGACCAAATAGAGAGCGATACGAAGAAATAAGAAGACGGAGAGAAGAACTGAGGCATCTCATAGAAGAACAGTAAAACCACATTTGGGATAGTCTAATAGAGAAAGGAGACGAAAAAAGAAGACCAAAAGAGAACTGGAGACTAGTAAATAGACTTAAAGGCAGACCTCCGAGAGAAAAAATAACAATTGAGAATGAACGGGGAGAAAAGTGCCAAGAAGAGAGGACCACAGAAGAACTTTTTCGTAATAACTGGAAATCAGTGTTCTCCATAACAGCAGAGGAGGACGAAGACTTCAATCCTGAGATAGACGAAATAGTCCACACAGTCTTGCGAGTAAACATAAACAAGATCACTCCAGCACCAAGTGTAGAGCTAGAAAGAGAGGAAATTTTGGGTACAGGGGCCTACATAACAACGGAAGAGATCAAAGGAGTAATACAATCATTAAAACAGAAAGCGCCAGGCCCCTCAGGAATAACCAGAATTAATCTTACCAAGGCACCTAACATAACACTGGCCTGCGTTTCAAAACATTTTTTCAAAGTTCATGGGTTTTACAACTGATTTAGGATCCTTTTTGTGTGAGGAATTAAAAAATATCATTCATTTTCTTTGGTCAGGTCTAGGTTTCTAAGATGCACTCGATTTTTATTACAGCAAATTTTTCCCAAATGGCGCTATCATCCAAGCGTATATGGGCTTTGTTTTTGCCACAGCTGGTCATCGGTTACCTTAAATAACTAGTTATTCTTTCTATTTTCAGGTCTAGTTGTACAGTACGATGGATCGGAAGTGTAAGAACCATCCTAACAAATTTTGTTTCATCTGCGGACACGTGGTTCTTCCAGACCGTCAAGCGAAAATCACGGATTTTGTGAAGAAGGCTTATTACGCTTATTTTGGAGTCAAACTAGGGGCCCAGGATAAGGCATTTGCTTCCCATATCTGCTGCAAAACATGTGTGGAGAACTTACGGGATTGGAAAAATAGGAAAAGAAAGAGTATGCCATTTGGTGTCCCAATGGTGTGGAGGGAAGGAAAAGATCACGTTACCGACTGCTACTTCTGCATGACAAATTTAAAAGGCATCAATTGCAAGAACAAGCACCATGTTCAATACCCTGGTGTTCCTTCTGCCATAAAGCCAATCCCCCATGGACCAGATGTTTCTGTTCCTGAGCCGTATGTAATCATGGAATCTAGTTCTGATTCCGAATCTACTGTCATGATTGATACAGGTGAGTGTGGTGCACACGAGCTAGAAGAGGACGACCGATCGGTGCCATTGACCCAAGCCAAACTCAACGACTTGACACGAGACCTGAACCTATCTAAAGAGTCTGCCCAGCTGTTGGGTTCTCGTCTTCGAGAGAAACATCTACTTGCCCCCGGAACAACGTTCTATTGGTATCGGGAACGCGAGAGCGAATTCAGAAATTTCTTTATGTTCGATGAAGCGTCTTCACTGATCTACTGTAACAATATTGCTGAACTGATGAAATTAATGGGTATGAAGTATGTTGCCATAGAATGGAGACTTTATACTGACTCGTCTAACAGAAGTCTCAAGGCAGTTCTTCTGATTAACGGAAATAAGGTTTCATCGATCCCTGTTGGACACTCGGCTTAAAGGAAATAATCCCACAACAGCATGGAACGTCTGTTGTCTGCTCTCAATTACCAGGGGCATAAATGGTTGATTTGCAGAGATCTTAAAGTTGTTGGACTCATCCTAGGACTTCAAGGTGGGTACACAAAGTATCCATGCTTTTTGTGCTTGTGAGATAGTCGGGCTGACGACCAGCATTATGTCAGACAAGAGTGGCCATCAAGACAAGGATTAGAACCCGGGTCACACATTGTTCTGTCCCATCCTCTGGTTGAACCGAGCTCGGTGTTACTTCCACCCCTACACATCAAACTCGGCCTAATGAAGATTTTTTTTTTATAGAGCCCATCTGGCAACTGCCCACTTAGGCATAAGTCGCAGGCCTAATGAAGAACTTTGTAAAAACACTGGAGAGGGAAGGTGGAGGATTTGCCTTCCTCCACCACAATTTCAAAAGAATTAGCATGGAGAAGCTTAAGGCAGGTATATTAGATGGTCCTCAGATAAGAGGACTGATAAAAGACTCTAGTTTTGATGATTCATTAAATCCCACAGAACTCTCTGCCTGCCTGTCCCTTAAGTTAGTCATTGCAAACTTCCTTAGTAACCACATAAGTCCTCAGTACCCGAAGATGGTTGATGACTGAATGGAGAATTTCCGCAAACTTGGTGCGCGTATGTCAGTGAAAATTCACTTTCTTCAGTCCCATGTGGACTATTTTCCAGAAAATTGCGGAGACTTCAGTGAATAACAGGGTGAGCGCTTTCATCAAGACATCCCTGTCATAGAAGAACGCTATCAAGGCCAATGGGATGTGAACTTTCTGGCTGACTACTGTTGGTGCCTTAAGAGGGATGTAGTGTCTGCTCGGCACAATCAGAGGCTACTGAAGAGACCATTCATGCATGAGTAGCTTATTTTGTGCATTGTACTATTCATGCTATCTATTAAAAAATATTCTGTAAACCTTTTGTGAGTAAATCGGTCCAATATTTGCTATTATGTGTTTTATTCGCAACAAATATTTGGAAATATAGGAGTTTTTGGTATGCGCTCATATTTCAAAACCTGACCTGTTTAGGTAAAATGAGCATGATTTTCAGATTCAGTGCAAAAAACTGAACGAAAATCAGCTATTATATATTTGACCTTGAAAACAACGCAGACCAGTGTAATCATCAGAGAATTGAGGAATATTTTTAACGCGTGCTTAAACACTGGTTACTTCCCTGATAGCTATAAACTAGCTGAAATGATATTCGTCCCAAAGCCAGGAAAACCACTAAACCACCTCAGCAGTTACCGGCCAATGTTGCTATTGAACTTCATGGGCAAAGTCTTGGAGAAAGTCCTTAACAGAAGACTAAAAGAATATCTTAAAGAAAATGACCTTTATAATGATTATCAGTTCGGATTCAGAAGAGGCAGAGACACCACAATGGCACTTGGCATAATAACAGAGAAAATAGCAAAGGCCGAAGCAGAGAATAACTACATTGATCTGGTCCTGAGAAATGTAGAAAAAGCATTCGACAAAATCTGGGTCAGAGGAATGCAATTTAAGATCTTAAATATCCAGATGAATAGCAATCTGGAGAGAATTCTCTGTGATTATGTCACAGAGCGAAGAGCATATATATATGTAAATATCAATGGTTATTCAGGACCAGAATTTGAATTGGAAGCTTGACTCCCGCAGGGGAGGGCGGCTGTCTCAGCCCCACGCTGTATTCAATATACACAGCAGACCTGGCACCACCAATAATTCCTGGTTGCCTAAACATACAGTTTGCGGACGACATAAGCCAACTCGTCGTCACTCTGTACAGAAATGTACGCTTTCAGATAAGGACAACAGCTTTACTAATCAGCAACATCAACAACTACGAAAAAGATTGGAAGAAAAGGACGAACAGGAGGAAATTTACAATAATCCCAATCTCCAGGAAAACAGCTGAAATTGTAGTTGAAGATCAGAACTACAGATATCATAGTAAAGGCAAAGTACTAGGACTCAAAATAACAAAAAGAGGCTACAAACAACATATAACGGATAGGAAGAACAAGGCGATTCCGATGCTTAACCTACTGTACAATCTAAGAGGGTTAGGCATGAAAAATAAAAGAAAAATCTATCTTAGAGAGGTACTACTATACCCGCCAACCCCTATCAACGATCAAACAAGGACCAAAATATTGGCACTCGAGAGAATACAAAATAAAGCTCTCTACCTAATCACTAACACACGTAGGAGAGAGAGGAGAAGACTACAGGATCTACACCAAGAAGCAGGATTAGAAACCCTCAATATCAACATCAAGAACAGAGCGGAGAAAATATAGAGGAAGTTTGACGATCTACCTCCCATATTTGCAGAGCACACGAACACCTGAGCTGGAGTCCTCTTTAACACTCGATTTCCCAGCGGCAGACAACAGTTGAGAATCGCGGAGGTTCCCAGGTTTACTTAATTAGAAATTGAAAAAGAGAGAAGGAACAAGAATAACGATAAAGATATTTACCCGACTATATACAAACCCAACCAACGAAATAACCAACCAAGACACCAGATTGATTCCCTAATAAGAAAACCGAATTTAAACAACCTAAATAGGAAGAAAAAATCGACTAAGGAGGCAGCACAGATCAAGTGTAGACAGAAATAATGCAAACAAAATGAGCTAAAGGTGTAATAAGTGAACTATATTAAAAAGTTCAACAAAAATGATAGTGAAGTGAAAGTTAAGAGTAAAACAGAAATAAAACGAACATAGTAAACTAAAAGTGTAATAAGTGAACTATAGTATTAAAAAGTTTAACAAAAATGATAGTGAAGTGGAAGTTAATAGTAAAACAAGTGAAAAAGTTATAACAACAAGAGAAAGTGAAAAAAGTAAGAAAAGTAGAAACAATTAGCATAACAATACATAAACATAGCTCAGAGCTAAGATAACTCAAAATGGCATGAATGCTACAATACACACATGGATGAAAGATGAAAAGAATAAGGGAAAACTGAGAGATTAGGCGGTCCTCTCGCTTCTGTATGAGGAACATAGGTGCTAAAGTGTGAGAAAGGAAGTAAGCATGATGAATGATGAGTAAATGCATGACGGTGGTTTGGAATCCACGTTGATCAGCAAGTCCCCCTTGTCCCTCGGGCAAGGGTATTCCACCCTTTCCACCTTTGACTACCAAGATTGCTCAATCTGCCTCCTCACCAATCTGTCCTCTTTTAACTCCAAACTTTCCGTCTCCCACAGCTATAAACCCTCTTCTCAAGCTTGTTCCGGACTTCCCATTAAGCACTTCACTATCGGTTCACTTGAACTGAGAGTCAGAAGTGTGGGGAGTTTCTCCAGGAGCAAGTCGGCCGCGGGCCTCCTCCTCTTCTGTGCCCCCCCGATCGTGGGAGGGGTGCAGAGGGGAGGAGTAACCGTGAGCCGTAACTTTTCTCCCCCTAAAAACAATAAATAAAATAAATATAAGTCAGAGTTGGAGATTGGAATGTCTCTATTACTACTCGCCCCTCCCGAAAGAAGCCCAAACGTCTAAGAGATCTTCGCAGTGATATGAAAAGATGACGGAATGAAAATCAAAGGAAAATACTTAATCACAGGAATTAGCCGTTAAAAAATCAGTGAAAAGCAAAACAAAAAGTTAAAAAATAAAACCGAAAAGTCCACATCAGAACATTATTAGAACAAAGGCTCTAATGCTAAACTGAAAGAAACCCAATACAAACAGATGGAAAATAACCTCAAGAAAAAACTCGAAAACAAAGACTTCTATGCTATAAATAAAAATAATATAAGTAAAACACAATGCAAAGCAAAAGCATTAGCCAGGCAACCTGGCTAACGCCCTCATTAAAAATCATTTATCACAATAAAAACCTCTCCTTATTCATATCATCAACACCACTCATCCGACACTTACACAATCTTTTCTACCTTTTTCTATCTCTCTTCTAAACTTTCACCTTTTATTTTATCCCTATCCCTATAAATACGTCCGACTACACGCTCCCGGCCTGTTCAGACGCACTAAATTTGAACTCGCACCAGAAAGACCTCTGCTCTTTTTCGTATTTTGACGCCTTTCGCCCTCTGGAGAAAAGAAGAAGAACAGCGCAGTACTATGGAAGGTTTCGCTAATATGAGCCGTTCGAGAAACTCGACGTCTCTAACCCCATCCTTCTTTCCCCTATGGGGGACTAGAAAAAATATTTATTTTACAGGCTGTCATAATTAATATTATGGTGGCCTAAACTCATCACCCCCGCCTTTCTTGCTTTTTAAGGCGTAGCCATGTGTACTGCCACTCATAGCTTATTTCGAACGATGCCCGTCGTCTGACGACGTATAATTCGAGGCGGTTGGGAAAGCAGGTTTGTGGACTAGCCCACTGTGGAATCTTCCGTCATAGGCACCCAGGATAAGAAGCGAAGCTGCAACCGTTGGGGAAGAGCCCTCTCTATGCCAAACGGCCCAGCAAGGACCATAGTGGAACATACAACCGTATCTATGTAAACCGGAAGCAGCCTCGATACCCAAACCTCAGAAGAGGCGGCACCTCGGGCGGTGGTAGTTGATTCTCTCACCATCCATCATCAAGTCCGGCACTTTTGTAGTTCCTCCCGCGTCCACCATCCCATTCATTCATCATTTTCACCCAGGCAGTTACATCGGCTTTGCTAAAGTTTGTGGAGGCGGAGGGATCATTCTCATTTTCATCTAAAAACAAAACTTGAGAATCTTTTTCCCAGGCAAATTAATAGGTACTAAGGAAAAGAATCACCAAGATGGACGACCGTGAAGGAGCGAAGAGGGTCCTCCTTCGTATCCTCCCCTGTAGGGAGAAACCAACTCAGGAACAAACGCTAAAGACTTTCTACGCAGATATTGGAGTAATGCTCCTAAAACTAAAATAACAACATACCGGATATGTGTCACGATGTGACACATAAAAAGATCTCCACCTCCTTCTGACTGAAGGTTCGGCCAAAAAACTGGAAAAGATCGACCTCGCACCCCATCTGACGTACAAACAAAAAGATCAATAATCTGCAGGTGCTTCAACCCATGGGTCGGAAGAAATACAGCAACATAAGTAAAGAAAGAACTGGAAAAGGAACAGAACTGGCAAAAATTGGAGACGTGGTTAAATTCAAGAACAAAAATGGGGAAGACCATAGCCACCTTTTTAAGGTGATATTTAGATCGATGAAAATGGCGAAGAAAGCAGCAGAACAAAGACTGCTTGCTTTTTACACAATGATCTCACCAAACCAGTTCGAAAGGCAAAGATTTGTCTTCGTACAAGTGTGCTTTACTTGTTATGCCCTCGACTAACATCCAACTCAAGACTGCACCTACAAAGGAAAATCACGCTTCTAATGCACAAGTCCTTAACACAATGTAACGAGTGCAGGAGCACCGAAAAGAAGTGCCGAAACTGTGAAAACGCAGATAGATCACTCGCTATGTCATGCCCAGTCACGAAGCAACTTATACGCAAAAAGAAGATCGAAATAACCACAGAGAAGGAAAGGAGAAAAAGTACTACCGACACTGCAGCAACTGCAAATGGAAAAACGATGACACTCAGCTCACAGATCACAACCGTGAATATTGAAGAAAACATTAGATCTGACTTCATTATGTGCATAATGCATACCCACTTCGTCAACATAGCGAAACCAAGCTCATATGCAAAAGAACTCAATACAATGTTGGAGAAAAACGGACTTAAAAAAATGTGGTCCCCGAAGAACCCACCCTCGAACGAAATCTACATTATAAATATGATTCCAAAAGAAGATACAAAAAATACCGAAAACGTAAACCAAGAACAAGACAAAACAGAAATGGAAACAGAATCCGAAGAAGAATCGATCGACGACGAAATCCTGAAGGTAACTCGTGAAATCTCCGAAAAACTGGAGAAAGAAAACCAAAACACAAAATATATCCCCAGGAATTGAACATAAAAGTTTACGGATTGCATACATCCCCAGTCCCATCAAAATACAAACAAAAAGAAACTGTAGACGGTCTCGTAAAAGGCAATTTCAGATGGGACTACGACGCGGACGAAACTGAAGTACATAATGTACTGAAGCAAGGGATGATCCTTATCGTCCCAGAATTGTGCTACACCATTTCAAATGGAAAATTTAAAAAGCAACGAAATGGACACAGCTGATCACCAGGCCAATTAGAAAAAACAAAGACAGGAAGAGAGCAGAAATAAACAAGAAAACCAACATGGACACGTACCAGCTTAAAATCAAAATATTCACGCTCACCCTAAACGGCTGTAAAGAGAAAAGACTGGTCTAATCGAAAATTATAAGAAAAGAAGACCCAGATGTAATCATCCTAACCGAACATGGAATAAACACAGAAACGAAAAGTCTAAAAATCCCAAACAACTGATTCACCACCATGAATTACACCCAGGCAAGATATGACGGTGTAGCGATTGGTGTTAAAGCCAGGATTCATTTCTCCGAAATAACAAAAACTAAGAAGAGTCGTATCTAGCCATAAAAAAATGACTACAGGAGATCTAATCATAGCCGGGGCATACCAACGCCCAAGGCACCCGTACCTTCCAATTACCAATTTTTTTAAGCTCTTCCGTCGACCAGTCTCAACCGTATTGACTGGTGATCTCAATGCAAGGTGCAGGGAGGCCGGTTACACCACCCATACAAATGGAACAGGAAAAGCTCTCCAGCTTTTAATACAAAAGAAACCTGATAAATGGAGAAGGAATGGACTTCCTCACTTACTTAACAGACCAGGCATCAACTACTCCGGACATCATACTTACAAACCAAAATTTTAACCTAAATCACATTACCAAACCAAGACCCGCAACCCCTTCCGATCCCCTAAATAGGATCACCACCATCTCAACTTAACATAGAAAGAATATTTAAGTACAATCGAAACCGGACCATTAAACAACCAAGGAGCAGATGAAATAGAAAACCAATTGCTGCTTATGACCAAGAAAATCAGTGAGGAAGACAAATTATATACTCAAACAACAGAATACAGAACCCTACCTGCACCTAGAGGGAACGAAGAGATCTAGGTTAAAATGGAAGAATTTTATAACTTAACGAATGAAATAATGGAATTGGGAAACAGAATGGAAAGATATCGGAGACTGACGGAAATAAGTAGGCAGATAGGTACGCTTATTAAAGAAAACTCAAATCTTGTCTGGAATACAATAATAAAAAAAAGGGACATAGAAAACCCCCCAGGAAATTCTGGAAAGAATACATATATCTACGTGGATCACAACCAAATAAAAAGATAAAACTAAAAATACAGAACCAGGAAGTGCAACGGAACAACGAGGTGCAGCAACACTTCCAAAGGCTGGAAAGAAATATTTACCATATCACCGGAAGAGAACTAAGCATGATATAGATTACGAGGAAGAAATTATGAAAACCCTAGAAGCACAACACGAACATATTACACCATACGAACAAGTCGACGAGGAGAGACGCAACCCTTTGGGGGAAGAAATGCCCTTCACAATGGTAAAATACTTAGCAGCCGTTAAGACTTTTTACCAGAAAGCACAAGGTCTAAGCGGCATAACTAAGGCACTCCTGACTAATGCTCCAGAAAACATACACAAATCGATAGTGAAAATCTTCAATGCCTGCCTAAACATTGAGTACTTTCTCAAGGAATTCAAAACGGCAAAAATGATTTCCCTACCGAAGCCGGTAAAACCGAAACACCAAGTTGGAAGCCACCGTCCGATTTCGCTGCTGGAGTTACTTTGGAAAGTCCTAGAAAAGCTGTTAAATAAAAGGTTAACTAAACACTTTAATTAAATAACCTTTACAACTATCAACAACATGGGTTCAGGAGCAAGCGAGGGACGGAGACTGCGCTGGCAAATATAGCAGAAAAGATTGCCACAAAAACAGCGCGAGGCAACATAGTAGACATAATACTCCGCGATGTTGCAAAAGCTTTCGACAAGGTGCGGTTACCCCAACTGAAAGCTAAGATCAGCAGCCTTAATTTAGATAATAATCGTTGCAAAATGTCATGAAGCTACCTAGACGAAAGAAAAGCAGTATTATACATAAATGACCAAATGGGCGACCCAATCGATTTACAAACGGGTGCCCCTCAGGGACGACGCCTATCTCCAACGTTGTATACTACATATATCAAAGACCTACCACATCAAACACGAGAGTGTGATATACATTAAACTAGCAAATGACATCACACAGATAATCACCAGCGACAGAAAAAAACCTAGAGACATAGCCCAAAGGAAGTCAAGAGAGATAAACAACCTGAATGACTACAACAAGAAGAATAAAATTAAAACCAATAAAGACAAATTCAAATTAATCCCCGTAAATCGAAGAAAAACAGCCGCTGTACGAGCATATCCACACTTCACAGAAAGACGCGTCCTCAGACTGAAGACAAACAGCAATTGGATACATCCCCCATCTAACGCAGCAGATCTCGGAAGCAAAAGTAACCCTATCATCGCTGTATAGATTCCGCAATCTCTCGGGAAAGAATAAACGAAAAATATACATGACCTTAGTACGTCTAAAGGTTTTTTATCCAATAATACCGACGAATACACTAAGCAACTCTTTAATGAAAAAGGCCCAAAGAATATAAAACTGGGCAACAAGATTTATTACAAAATACAAGAAGACAGGATCATATGGCAACAGAAGAACTGCATTGAAAAACCACAATGTAACTCCTAAATATAGTTCTATGTACAGAACAGCGCAAAAAAGCTGTAGGAAGATCTGAAAAACATAATATCACAAAATGAACTAAATGAAATCACCCTACCGGAAAATAAAATCCATCGAATCCAATACAAACAAAGATCTGACGTAAGCCGTAAAAGAACAAGAAATGATACTAACTCGATTGTAGAAGGATACTCATTTTTTCCCCTGCTTCGCAACGCTTATCGCGTGGCAGGAAATCACGTGGGTAGACAGACCCCACGTGTCCGATAGCCACATAACGAAGCAAGCTCAGATGCGCCCCTCCCACTATCGTACCCTCCAAGTGAGTATGGAGAACATCCCCACGCGGTCGGAAATTCCAGCAGTTTCCCCAGCAGAGATAGAGAGAGGGGGTAAAAAAACAGTTTCCGACAATTGGCGCCTCGAGCTGCTCCATGAGAATTCCCCAAAGTGGAGGTTCTTCCCTATCTGGCGCATGGAGAGATTCTGCATATTTAAACCTTTTTCTCGCCAGGGAAGAGCAGTAAAAGACAAGGCTCGCTCACAAAAGACATCACTCACTCCAAGTCAGTGTGTACACAGTCTAAGTCTGGTCACTCTCTCCCCGGTAATTCATCCACGGTCAAACGGAACCCTAGGCCCCGCTATCTCCTGAAGCAGCTGTGCTGGATTACTCCTTCGAGTCCTCGAAGCACCCATCCCCATCAAAGTTACTCTGAGGTAGCCATACCTCTCCCGAGAATCACAAAGATTCCAGCTCCCCTCTCGAGCACCAGCTAATGTTATAACTTAAGCCTTCCCAGCCCCGGAAATAAAGTGCCGACCATACCCTTCCTTTCCACTCTTCTCCTAACGAGGATTCCTCCTTTTAAGACAACGACAAGATCGTCTCGCCGAGCCCATACTTTTCCGTCAAGTCTCCTGTAAAGTCGCCGTTGCCCTCCGACCCGTAAGCCCCTTTTGCCCTTTTGCCTAGTGAGCCCATTTGGATTTAAACAGGTAGCTCTTAACTAATTAATTGAATTTAGATTTTCCCACTAGTAACGCTAAATCATTAGCCAAACATTAATTTTCTTTTATATCATTTTGATTAATTTTAATTTGTAAATAAAATTTATATTTCCTTATGTTTATCTTTAATTAACCTGAACGTCACTCTTGGCCTCGTTATTCGAATCTCGCCAACCTCGAACTCAACCTGATTAGTTAAGTGGATTCTGGCCGAAAGTGCGTTCATCTTAATTCGAGAATCTTTTTTTGTGTCAAAAACTAAGTTATTCGTGTGTGAAATTTCTCGGAATCAGCGCCGCTGAATCCAAACTAATCCCCAGAACGGATTAAGTCACGAAGGACCGTTTATTCCAAATTGAACAACAATTTAGTTATTTGTGTAGTTATCTCTTTTTTTTGGTGTACAAGCTAGCCTCTACGAATATCACCGAAACCTTTCTTTCGCACGCACTTAGACCAACTCGCTCACGTGATACATCTTCTCAGCTAACCCCTTCGTTTGAACGAATCAAAAGCCAACGTGAGTCATTAGGCCTCACTGCAAAGGACCTCCTATCTTATGTACAGAAAGAAGAGAGAAATGATAGAAAAGAAAGAAAAACATTAGAAAAAGAACAAAGAGAGAGAGAGCAAGATAGAAGAACGAAGAGAGAGAGAGAAAGAGAGACAGAGAGAGACAGAGAGAGACAGAGAGAGAGAGACAGAGACAGAGACAGAGAGAGAGAGAGATAGAGAGAGACAGAGAGAGAGAGAGCAGAGATGGTAGAACGCGAGATGATTACGCAACACGAGCTCGAACTAAGCCGAAATCGATTGGAGACAATGTCAGTTAGCTCTCAGACTGAGCTTTCGCACTCCCCATCGGTTAAGCTCCCAGCTTTCAAGGAAGGAGAGGACTTCGGGTCCTACCTCACACATTTCAAAAAGATCTTCGAAATTAATAATTGCGATATCAAGTCAGATGGTGTCGCCAGATTACTTCCTCTTCTTAGTAGCCCGCTGCGCGATATCTTCATTTCCCTTCTGTCCGAAGCCATAGTGTATTATTCTAACCTCAAGTCCCAAATCCTGGCCGCCGTAAATATGGGACCAGACTTTTTCAGTGGTCGTTTCCGTCAAGAGCAAATCCGCCCTGGACAAACCTCCTCTCAGTTTGGCTTTATCCTTCAAAAGAACCTCCAATTTTGGCTTGAGTTATGTAGAGTCTCCCCATGATACGAGTCCCTTCTGGACTTTGTATTAAAAGGCCAACTTTTGGCTTCCTTGGCCCCCGAAATACGCTTGTTTGTGAAGGACAAGCGCTGTTCCACATTAAAACAGTGCTTGGAAGAAGTAGACGTGTACGCCTCTAGCCATAATTTATACCCTAAGGACAACAAGAAGCTTCACCCGTCGTCCCTCAAGTCCAAGTTCGGTAATTTCAGATTTCCTTCAAGGAATACCCCCAAATTCGTAAAGATCCCTGGCCCTTCGAAGCCAAGAAATCTCCCTCTATTGCAATCCAGGGATATCAAGCCCCTGATTACGACGCCCCTTCGTCATCGTACCCCCGAAGGCAAATAATCTGTTTCTCCTGTGGAATTTCCCGGCATGTGCGTACAAACTTCCCCTAGAATTTCAAATTCGGAAGTGCACCCTCTCACCAGGTGCACCAAATTAGTGCCACTCCTGCTTCACCCTCTCCCCTCAACCAGCAACCCCGGTCCTTACGTTAATTTTCTTTTCAACAAGCCCTCCCGGCGATTTAAATTTCAAAAATGTAACCGTCAAAGGATGTCGCGTGTCCACCTTTGTTCGGGACACCGGCTGCACCTGCATTATAGTATTTGAGGATTTACTTCCATCCCTGTTGGCCCCAATCACCAAAACTTCGCAGTGGTTCACGATTATCTGAGCTGAGCGAATGGCTCCTCAATTGTTAAATGCCACATCGAGGTGGGAAAAAGATATGACGGGTTGGGCCAAAATGGTAGCGGCCCCAATCAAGTTCTGCTCGGTTCTCATTGGACAGAGCCCCCAGGTCACCCGAAACCCCGTGGCATAGCCCGTTATTACGCGGGCTCAGGCCGCAAAAGAAGCCCAGGCTCCCGTTCCCTTGAAAATCCGTCGATCCGGGGTCTGACGTTCTCCTGAGCGAAGATTTTGCCCGCGTCCAGAAGGGGTGCGCAACTCTCCTGCCTCTTTGTGAGAAAGCATGGAACCAGGCACAAGATTCCACCCGCGGAAATAAGAAGGTATCCTACGTCGTAAGGGATGATCTTCTGTACCGCTCCTCTTCTGAAGGAACTGATCCCGTATCCCAGTCCTTATGTGTCCCCTGTGCCTACGTCCCCCAATTTATTAGGCTTGCGCACGATTGCCTCTCCTTCAGACACTTCAGTCATAACAAAACCTCCCAGAGGGTTTTAAGTATTTTTTTAGGGTCAGGTACGGCCAACGATATAGCAGATTACTGCAAATCGTGCGATGTCTGTCAAAAGACATCTACAGGGCGCCTCAAGCCAGCCCTCCTCCACAAAAAGCCCCATTATAATCGAGCTCTTTTCCCGAGTGACAATTGACCTTATTGGTCCCATTCAGCCCCCGTCCAATGAAGAATACATGTACATCATTACCCTCGTAGATTTTGCCACTTGTTTTTTTTCTGACGGAGCCCCCTTAAGAGGATTGATAGTGTCACCTGTGCTGAGGCCTTAATATCCATTTTATTCCCGAGTGGGCATCCCCAAGGATCTGTTGTCAGGCAGAGGCAGAAAGTTTACCTCCGAGATTATGGAGTATGTCGGAAAACTCTTAATGGCAAAGCCCCTGTTTACCACTCCTTTCCACCCAGCTGCAAATGGTATTCGCGAAAAATTGAATGGCACCCTGAAGTCCATTCTGAAGAAGCTCTGTCTCTAACAGACCCGAGAATGGCACTGTTACTTGCCTGTAGCACTTCTTGCGTACAGGGAGATCCCCCGAAGGACCCTTGGTTTCGCCCACTTTGAATTATTGTATGCTCGTAATGTGCAAGGCACCCTCTACATCTTAATGCGAACCTAGAGAAATATAGAACCTATTTCGATCTAAAATCTAAGGAAAAAAGATTTAAGCTTGGTGAGGAGGTGCTGTTTCTACTTTTCACAGAGAGCAATAAGCTTCTTAATTAGTAGAAGGGCTACGTCCCCGTCCTCGATGCCAAAGGTCTCGTGGATTACTCTAATCGGACCCTTTCTAGACATAAGTTTTCCACGTAAAAATGTTGAAGAAATACCACCGACGCGCGATTGGTAATAATTTTGTGGCTCTTGACTAAGAGTCCCCCCTTGAAGCGACCTACACCTCTGACCCCCTTAACGTTATCCAGGTGGTCTGCATCGAACAAGATGGTGAATACCCTCTCCCATCTCTACCTCAGGCCCCCGAATCATCCTCTCCGGCGCTAGAATTCTATCCTGGGTCAACCCCTCACCAGAATAGTCAGCTGTAGCAGCTGCTGAACGACTTCAGTGACGTCCTTTCTGAGACCCCCGGCCTTGCAAAACAGTTCTAACATGACACCGTTCTTACTGCACAAGAACCTGTCCGCTCGAACTAGCACCCTCTTTCTACCCACCTGAGGCAGGCCTTCAATTCTGAGGTGGATAACTTGCTCAAACTCGATATCATAGTCATTGTTCGAAAACCCGACCAGTCTTTCCGAATGTGCGTAGACTTCAGAAAATTAAACTCTGTGACTGTTTTCGACGCAGAACCCATCCCCCTGATCGACGAGAACCTTCATCTATTCGAGGAGGTAAAGTACATCTTAGAATTAGGTTCTCTTCAAGGCCTATTACCAGATTCTCCTCCTTGAAAGCGCACGAAAATACACGGCGTTCCCCACCTACAAAGAACTTATGCAATTCAAGCGCCTCCCTTTCGGGCTTGTAACTGCATGCAGCAATTACCACCGGATGATGCGAAGAATTGTAGACGACCTACCCATGTGTCATTTTACTTTGACAATCTACACGTCGCTACTACTACATGGGATCAGCAGTTGATCTCCCTTCGAGCCCTTTTGACACGGCTCTGTGAGCATTGACTTACCCTTTGGTCCCAGTAAGTGCTACTTCGCCTACGATCCAATCAAGTATCTCATCTTCCATATCGGATTGGACCGAATGGGCCCCTCAGGAAGTAAAGGTTCGGCCATAGCAGAAATGCCCTTTCATTATGGGATCAGCTTCGTTCTACCGAAGGTTCGTCCCTAATTTTGCATCAATTTCTGCTCCCTTGTGTGCAATGTTGCAGAAGAGCTCCCCGGATCCCCTAGTCTGGAACCCCAAGGACACTTCCAGCTTCCAGCAACTAAACGACAAATTGGCGTCCGCACCCATCTTGAGGCTTCCAAATCCCTCTAAACCCTTCGGCATCCAAACGGATGCCAGCGACCAAGGCATCTGATGCGTACTCCTTCAGTACGCTGATAGCGGAGAAAACCACCCTCTGTCATACGCGAGTCGAAAGCTATTACCGCGTGAGAAAAACTACTCAATAATAGAACGAGAGGCTTTAGCGATCATATGGGAAATCACAAAATTCAAAATGTATTAATTGGTAAATAATTCGTCATAGAGACAGACCACCACCCATTGTCATACCTTAAAAATGTTAAGAGTCAAAACGGGCGAATAATGCGGTGGATTTGGAATTTTGCAGTAGTTCCAATTTAAAATTTTGTATATTTGTGGCTAAGATCACTGCGTGGCCGATAACCTCAGCCGCGACCCCTTAGCAGATAATCACACCTAAACCCGCTGCTCTAGATTCGGATGTTTATTGTAATTTTAAATAGCTTGTATTCATTTAGTCAAAAAAAAGAAGAAGTCGAACAACGAAGGTTCGCCGATCAAGTCGTGTGAATATTTTTTTTGCTCTTATTTTTTTTAATTATATTGTGTGTATATAGTCCTTTTTTTATTCTTTTTGCTTATGCGTCGAATCCTTTGTCCCACTGATTCTAAAATTTAATTCATTTCTCTATTTGTATGGGCAATTATTTTTTTTTGTGTTATGGTCAATTGCCTTTTTGAAACGAACCATTAAATTATTCCTTTATATATATATATATATATATATATATATATATATATATATATATATATATATATATATATATATATATATATATATATATATATATATAAATATATACGCCTATATCAGATCGGGTACTTAGATGTGTACACTTGTCGTTAGGGGTAAGGTTTCCCTTCGACCCTTTGATAATCCCCGTCAAATTTTGGGATGTCCCTTTTCTTTCCCTTCGCTCGGAAAAGTGCCATCTTTTGGAAGGTAGGGGGGGAGAAGGATACTACATTTAATCCTTATCACGTTGCAGGAAGGCAAGTGGGTAGACAGACCCCAGTGTCCGAGAGTCACATGACGAAACAAGCTCAGATGTGCCCCCCCCCATCCTACCATCCAAGCGAGTGTGGAGAACATCCCCCACGTGGTCGGAAATTCCAGCAGTTTCCCCCATGGAGATAGAGAAAGTGAGTAAAAGAACTGTTTGTCGCTGACAGTTGGCGCCTCGAGCTGCCCTCTGTGAATTTCCCATAGTGGGGGTTATTCCCCATCTCCCGCTTGAGGAGACTGCATATTTAACTCTTTTTCCTGCTTGGGAAGAGCAGTAAACGACAAGGCTCGCTCGCAGAAAACACCACTGGTCTCAAGTCGGTGTGTACCAAGTCGAAGTCTGGACACTCTCTCCCTCGTAAGGCATCCACGGTCAAACGGCAGCCTCTGCCCCGCCGTCTTCTAAAGCAGCTGTGCTGGATTTCTCCTTCGAGTCCTCAAAGCACTAAGCCCCGTCGAAGTTACTCTGAGGTAGCCATACCTCTCCTGAGAATCACCAAGGATTTCAGCTCCCCCCTCGAGGACCAGCTAAGTTTATAGCTTACACTTTCACAGTCTCGGAAGTAAGGTGCCGACCATACCCTTCCTTCCCATTCTTCTCCTGACGAGGATCCCTCCTTTGAAGACGCCGACACGATCGTCTCGCCAGGCCCATACTTTTCCGTCAAGTCTCCTGTAAAGTCGCCGTTGCCCTCCGACCCGTAAGTCCCTTTTCCCCTTTTATCTAGTGAGCCCATTTGGATCTGAGCAGGTAGCTCTAAACTAATTAATTGAATTCATATGTTCCCATCAGTAACCCTAAATCATTAGCCAATTATTAATTTCCCTTTATATCATTTTGATTAATTCTAATTTGTAAATAAAATTTATATTTTCTTATGTTCATCTTTAGTTAACCTGAAAGTATCTCTCAGCCTTGTTTTTAAATCTCGCCAACTTGAACTCAACCTGATTAGTTAAGTGAATTGACTCCATGTCTAATAAACCTGACCTTTATAATCCGCGCATCAACGTAGCGTTCAGTCTTTGGATGGTTCGCTTTAATCGCCTGAGTTCTCCCCTTTAATACTAATAATAAATATTGTATTGGATAGTCGGCTACGCCATGACACCGATTTACAAATAAATAAAATTATAAGACACGAACGAGACTACCGAAGATATAATCAAACTAGATAACAAAACCCAGAATATAATTAACCGAATGTGACAGCAGATAATACAAACAAAATGAGAAACCCGATGAGGAAACAAGAGAATAAGAATAATTAAAAAATAATAGAAAAATGAAAAAAATGCGCAAGAAGCACAAAAAACAAAACCAATCAAAATTAAAAAGTATACAAAATGCTCAAATGAGCAATAGAAAACAAAGTCTTGAATGCTGAAAACCAAAGAACCAAAATACATTACACACCAAAGGGCAAAAAAAAAAAAAAAAAGGAGTGTTACCTGGCAACCTGGCACAGATCATTATCATCCTCACCTTATCACCCTCATTTATCATCCTCTGCTCATAACCATCCCATCAACACATCCTACACTATATTTTCTAACTATCCTATCCTTCTCTCCACATTCTACACTTATGCTATCTTATCTTATAAATAAGACCGAAATGCCACGTTTGGTAACAGAACTGTTTCTTCCTTCTTCTTTTCCTTGCATTCATATCATACTCTTCAGCGTCGGAGACGCGGGATGGGTGGATCCTCCCTTGAGCCATCAAGGGTTCTCTGCTCGTGGGTTGGTAGTAAAACACGTATTACCTTTTTCTGCCCCTTCCACTTCAACGAAGACGGCCGTCCTGTTGCCCACGGACTTTTTGAAATTGTCATTTTGATCTTTATATGAATATCATTATCACAGGGAGGCCTTCGTCCTCGATTGAAAAGGTACGGGTGGCGCAATTAACTAACGAGTCGTAGTGGACACCATGGTACACGCATTCTTACTCATTCTTAGAAGAAATGTAGTATATGTCGGTAAATGTACGTATGTAAGTATCTTTTCATTACATGTATGCATGTTCGCTGAGTGTGACGCATATGGTTCAATCGGCGCTCAACCCTTAACATAAAAAAGACGCTGTATGAATACACATTTCACGAGTGTCTTGGGTTTTATTTTAGTTTCGGCCATTATATAGCAATTCCTTCCCAGTGATTTGGAGCCCGATAAAATCGGCCTCCAATCCGATTATTGGGCAGTTTCACTTTGTCTCCGACTTCCCGCCTCCACTCCCAGACCCACAAAAGCTTAATTTAAAACTCCGATAATTTTATGGCTTTTTTTTTGCCTGGGTTTAGTTTTGAATTTAATTGGTTTTAATTCCATGTGACCATACTGAAGTACCTTTGCATAAACCTGTATCTGAGGCTATAATATGTGTACGAGTGTACAAACATGTATTGATGTACACCTGTCGGGACTCTCCGCAACAGATCCTAATTCATATATTTTGTGTAAGAATTTGTTCCTGAAAGCTTGCAGAACGCTCTATCTACACAACTTATAGAACGTTCTAATCTACAAATCTTTGAGAGCACTCTTATCTGCCCAGTTTGAAGGGAACTCTTTTCTTCCCTGCCTACAGAGAGCTCTTATGTGCCAGCTTATAGAACACTTTTATATACCAAGCTTGCAGAGCGCGATTATCTACCCAGCTTTCAGAGCGCTGTTATCTACCAAGCTTGGAAAGACATCTCATCTATCCTGATTCCAGAGCGCTCTTATCTACCCAGCGTGCAGGTTCTTATCTACCCAGCTTGAAGAGTACTCTTATCTACCCTGCTTGCAGAACGCTCTTATCGACCCGATTGTAGAGAGCTCTTATTTATCATGCTTGCAGAGCTCTTTTATACCCAGCTTGCAAAGCGCTCTTATCTAACCAGCTTACAGAGCTCTCTCTCTCTCTCTCTCTCTCTCTCTCTCTCTCTCTCTCTCTCTCTCTCTCTCTGTTATCAACCGAGCCTGAAGAGCGATCTTAGCTACCCAGCTTGCAGAGGACTCTTATCTACCTACCTTGCAGAACTATCTTCTTTACTCAGCACCATATGGCTCGTATCTACCTAACTTACTGAGTGCTCTTATATATTCACTTCATAGAGCGCTTTTATCTACCCAGATTGCAGAACTCTCTTATCTACCCATCTTTCAGAGCACTCTTACATACCCAGCTTGAAGTGAGTTCTTATCTACCCAGCATGCGAAGAGCTCTTATCTATCCAGTTTGCCAAGTGATATTATCTATCCAGCTTGCAGAGCTATTATCTACCCAGCTCACACATCGCTTTTATCTACCTATCTTTTAGAGAGCTCTTATCTACCAAGTTTGAAAAACGTTCTTTTTACCCAGATTTTAGGATTGATGGTAATTTTTTTCTATTCATTATTTTATTGTTATTCTTCTTTTCGCATTTTTCTAACTTTTAGATTGACCGACATAACGGGCGAAAGAGGGTGATAAGCACATTAAAAAGTTCATGCTATGATGAAATTTGCAGGGAAGAGTAATGTGATCAGTGGCTGATTTAGCGTCTCTTTCCCCTTTTGTCTATCAGGGTGTCTATCAATTCTTACATACGTGGATACAAATGGATGCGTGTATGTCCATGTACATCCATCCATCTTTCGAGACGCACTCTTATTCCGTCATGAAGTCATAAATGTGTGCGCGTTCACCGTGTGCACTAAAGTATTTTTTATAATACGATTAAGTCTCAGCTTTATTAGTAAAATCAACATTGGCGTTCAGTCTCTTGCTGTGGTTTCGATAATACTTGACAAAATTTGTGAGGTGGACCTTGAAAAGTTCATATGTATCTAATTTGAACAAGCTAAACTTAAGAATCAAAGGAATAAAATAATATCTATTTAATTCTCAATTCAGATTCTTACATAACAATTAACAACTACGGGTGTTTAAGCACGGACAGAGGTCATATATTGGCCAACACGTGTGAGTATGATTTGGACATGCTAAGGTGTGGTCAAAGGACCCATAGCATTTCCTTATGGGGTTTCCTAACCGTGAACGATAGATTCTGTAATGTTTCAATCTAATAACTTGAATTTCATATCCAATCGTTCGAGTATCTTTTTTTTGTAAATAATTTAAAATACAAGTTTAAAATGCATGAACAAAATAAAAGAGTGTGCGTCAAGGGTGCGTACACAAGTAATGATTGGAGAAGTTAAAATGTTTCAGTTATTTTAAGTGTGCTATTTTTTTAGGGAACAATAGTTTGGAATGGGCCTTAAGGTCTTTGCTCGGTTTAGGATCACAACTAGGAGTAAGGTTTGGAACTCGAGTACTCACGTGAGGTTACCTCGTAATGATCACTAAGGAGCTCGATTCAAGAGATCTCCGTTCCGTTAAAGATGGATTGATTTTACGGGGAATTAAATGAAATGAAAAAGTCAACAGATCGTACGAACCCCCTCCCCCCCTGGCCCTCGGGGGTGGGGGGTGAGGCCCGGTACTCCTTTGTAGTCTTCTTTACCATCATTGTCCAGATCCTCTCGACCAAACTGGCGGTTTTATTCCTTGGGAACAACGCTAAACAATGATTTCAATTTTATATCTAAGCATACCCTTTATGTGGTCATGTAGAACTCACACAAAGGCACCTGCTTTTTTGTATAAAAGGAGCGTTGTAGGTTCAGTAGAGTTGTGCTACTCTGGATATGCCTTTTTCACACATTTATATTTCTTCTAAACCCAACTTTACGAAACTTTTCATAAATGTTCAGCCAGAGATGCCTCATTGGCTTTTCCTTAGATTAAATGGCTGGAAAGGATAATTAAGGTTGGGAGTCAATTAATGGCTAGAACAGGCAGTGACAGATGACCCAAATATTGAGACGTGTTCGGTTCCCCCATGAATGAGTAAGATTGAGTAGTCGCTTAGATCGATAGCCAGGATCCCATTTGCCAACCATAACGAAATAATTTATAGAGGTGGTTTGTCAACCCAAACCAACCAATTTGTCAACCATTTCGGGGGCCGATATGTCAACCAAGCGGAGCCTTTCTTAGGCTATGGTGAAAATGTACAAATAATATTTTAAGCGAATATCAAAAAGCGCATCACTGTGGATAATAATATTTTTCACTCACCAGAGGAGTAAAGATGGGGAGAGGCGTATATATTATAATAATATAACAGAAAAAAAGGTCGCATGAGACAAAGGATGCGCAGAGTGCGATGGGTAATTTGTCGCCGTTAGCAGCCCTGAATTCCGCGCATGCGTGTTGTCTGGTGCCATTTTCTCTTCTTCCTCTCATAGTAAACGCAATTATGCATCATATGTGGAGGAAGCAATACCATGGCTGAATTCAATCCTCTAAAAAAATTAGAAGGGCAAACTATGCTAATTGGGATTCACGCCGGGAGCTCCAATGAGAAGATATCCAAGTGGTTGGATGTCAATCTGAGGAAGGTGCAGCAGATGATTAGGTAAGAACTGGATAAGTGAGGCTGTGATGACGAGAGTACTCAGAAACCTCACTCTAAGCGCTCTAATACAAAAAGAACCCTCTTGAACTTGTCGCGGAGACCCGAGCCATCAATGACAACGCTCCGAGCTAAGGGCAACAGCGTGTCAGAGTATCTCATCAGGCATTTAGTGAATGAGGAGGTCCGCTACCAGTAACTCGTACAAGGTGAGAAAGGTAAAAACACTGCCGCAAAAGATGAAGGACAAGAAGAAGGAAGGTGCTGCGACGCTTGTGAACAAACTGAAGGATCTCACTAAGTCTGGCATGATTTGGTTATTCTCAGACCAAAAGGATTACTGCCACGACCAGCCGATGAAGTTGCAAAACAACTGCTGGTTCGCTGTGTCCCCAAAAGATAGTATTTGAAGTGGTCAGTAGCGAGGGCCACGCTATGCCTCCATTTATATTTCCGGAGGGCTATATCAAATAACTAGAGGAGTTGGTGTTACCCTGGATCAAGGAAGTTGTCGCTAGAAGGCCATATGTGGCACACAAGAAGGAGGACGGCAATTTCATTAAATAAAATGAATATTACAATCATTTAACTCTTAATCATGTAATTTTGATCAATATATCTGTATAAATGAACTTTTTTATTTTAATTTATGTTGAAGTTATGAGAAAAATTACCCATCGCGTCCTGTAGAGCGAGTATAAGAAGTAGAAAAAGTGATTCCAAAACCGTTACCTTCTATTTGCAAAGACTTCCTCAACACTCCCAAGGACTATTTGAAACGCACTAACACACACGCAAAGGGAGGAGGGGTACATTTGTTCTTGAACTGATCAAATGCTCCCCTCTCAGGCCTAATGAGATTTGTCGCGCTAATGACACGAAAGCCTTAACACGTTAGCGATGCCAACCAGCTCGCAACTGATTTAGGGTTTCGAGGCCCATCCCTCTTTCCTCATCACACGCCCACCTTGACCGTCCCTTGCTCGAGCAGTTATGTGCTTTCTTCTAAGTAGTCACTTGTACAGGCGAACCATTGAGCATCTCATCCCTTTAAACGCAGGGAAGGGGCTATTATTCGCATCCCACAGCACAGGACCCGTCATGCTTGGTCTCTTCAACCTGCGGACGTTTTATATTTATAGAGATTAAAAAGCATCTTTTCTCACATGACCTAATGTAGCGGGGAAGGTTCTTAAGCCTAGATATACGAAGAAATAAAGAAGGTCAAAAGGGGGTACTTTTAGAAAATAGGGGTGCATAGAGGGACCGGGTGACCGCAGCAGCTTCCCTAGGCCCCACCAAAGAGTCGGAGTGAATATAGTGACTCATGTCTTTCTTACGGTCACTCAGGATGGGACTACGTAGCCTTCCTCCAGGCGCTGGGTGTAGTGGGCTCCAAAGCACACCCCTAACCCCACCAGAGGTTCAGAAAGTTAGTATGAAAGTTAGAATAGTGAATGGGACCATGAGGCCTTGCAAGAGGGTGCGTAACTGCAGGCGCTGAGGCCGTGAGCAGGACGAGCCGCCTCTGTAGGTACCCGGTGGTGCAGCAGTGGACACAGGGTGTGCGAAGGGTCAGGAGGTCCCCTAAAAAGGGGGTTGATCGTGTCAATGAGTGTTGAGTGAACGAGGGTTAATTGAGGAGCGAGTGGATGACCTTGTGTATGATAAATGTGCAAGGTTGGGCTTGTGTGGGGGCGTGGTTGGGGACTCCTTACATGGGAGGAATCTTGACTGGACGACATGCAACGGCACATACACTACGTCGCTATGAAGGGTCATTCAGCGTGGACGAAATGATGAGTTGATTCGTGTGTAATGAGGCATAAAGGTTGTAAGAGAAGGGCACTAGTTTTAGTGGCGTTGATGAGCACTGACTCTACATTGAAGATTTAACATTAATAATTATTAGTGATCCACTGAGTTACGGACGGGACGAAATATTTATTTTTTTAAGTCAATTTTCAAAGGAATTTGATTTGTTTCCTCTTCATTTCTTGACCACAATGGAAAAATGTGATGCCCTGGTTGTGGTTCCTGGTTATGGTGCCAACCTCAACTCTGTGAGGTCCTAGTCTTATGTTCCTGAGTATGGCGCCAACTTTAACTCTGATGTCTTTGTCTGATGTTCCTGGTTATGGAGTCAACCTTAACTATGTGATGCCCTGGTCTTATGTTCCTGGTTATGGCGCCAACATTAACTCTGTGATTCCCAGGTCTTATGTTCCTGGTTATGGCGCCAACCTTAACTCTGTGATGCCTTAGTATTATGTTCCTGGTTATGGTGCCAAACCTTAACTCTGTGATACCCTGGTCTTATGTTCCTTGCTATGGAGGAAACCTTAACTTTGTGATACCCTGCTCTTATTTTCCTGGTTATGGAGCCAACGTTAACTCTATGATCCCCTGGTATTATGTTTCTGGTTATGGCGCCAACCTTAACTTTGTGATGCCCTGGTTTTATGTTCCTGGTTATGGAGCCTACCTGAACTCTGTGATGCCCTGATCTTATGTTCCTGGTTATGGCACAAACCTTAACTCTGTGATGCCCTTGTCTTATGTTCCTGGTTATGGCGCAAACCTTAATTACTTGATGCCCTGGTCTTATATTCCTCGCTATGGTGCCAACTTTAACTCTGATGCCCTGGTCTTATGTTCCTGGTTATGGCTAAAACCTTAATTTCTTGTATCCCTGGTCTTTTGTTCCTGCTTATGGCACCAACGTTAACTTTGTGATGCCCTGGTCTTATGTTCCTGCTTATGGCACCAACCTTAACTTTGTGATACCCTGGTGTTATGTTCCTGGTTATGGGGCCAGCCTTAACTTTGTGATACCCTGTTCTTATGTTCCTGGTTATGGCTCAAACCTTAATTCCTTGATGCCCTGGTCTTATGTTCCTGTTTATGGCGCTAACCTAACTCTGTGATGCCCTCGTTATGCTATCGCGCCACCCTTAACTCTTTAGAGCTTTAGAATCGTGGTTTGGCCCAGGAATCTCCTTGTATAAAGGTACATTGCAATGTTCTGTATCTGAATTACATGCTAATTTTATACCAGTGGTGTTCCTTTACATTATGTATTCAATGCTATTTAAATCAAGATACAGGAGTAATTTTGATTACAAGACACTAAACCCCTTCGCCGTCACGATCTATGATATTTTGGTCAAGATTGCTGGAAAAATCGAGAGATTTTAAGCATTTTTCCTCTTCCTGTTAACTTCATTATTTTCATATCTTTTTCTCGTCTTCGTGGTTGATCTTTGTAAGGGTGTATGCCTGAATGAGAGCAAGAGTAATATATATTTTTTTGTCGTGGGTATCTTTGGTGAGGAAGATAAGAATAAAAAAAAAGCTCCGATAAATGGCTAGGAACAAATGAATTCATTAATTATTGACAATAAAGAAGCTACAGTTTCGCTTCGAGTAATTATAGAGCGATGGCCAAATGTTACCATTATTTTGCGGAGAAAACGATCCGACTGAATTTATTGGAAGATATTTAAATAATTTCCATTTTGCTGTGTAGCTGAGAGAAGGTCGGGAATTAAGGAAATATTCAAGAGCTAAGACGTGGTGTGATCAGGAGATAAAAAAGAGCTACTGCCGATTGTCCTGTAAGGACGGGGAGACGGCAGGGAGGGGGGTTGCTTTTGACTTCCACATCTACCATGCTGTCCCGCTAGGAGATCGGTCTCTGTTAAGTTGCAGGGGAGGATCGGGTGGGTTGTGCTCGATACAAGTCTCAAATGTCCATAGCAATCTTTCTACTTGTTTATTATGACTTAATCCCTTCCATACATCTTCGCCAATTTCTTTAGGAATGTTTGTTAAAAAAAACATGATGGATAGATGTATTGGTTTGTTTTCTCCTTTAATGGTTAATTATATTCGAGACTAAGTTTCGAAAAGTATGTAGACATGAATTAAGAAATTATACTCCTGATTTTTATGATAAAATCTACTCGAGAATTTCAGCAAAACATCAACGAGGGCATCGTGCCAGAGAAGTTTGTTAAGAAAGTGTGGCGAAGTTAGGATAAATAAAAGAAATGTGTGGATGGTATAATAAAGAGGTAACCTACATGTGCAAAAAACCCGGAAGGCGAGTAACTCTCCTGAATCCCTCCCCCCCCTCCACACACACCTCACACCGTGGTGGAAAGAAGAGAATTGTAAGGAATCCATGACTTTCAGACAGTAGTTTGTTAGCTAATCCGAATCATGTGTCACAACACAACATACACTACGCCTCCTTGCAAACATAATTGGCCCCTTCAACCTTTGTTGCCTAACAAGGCACGCTTCTGTATCTTGTTGTTTCTTCATTGTTCCTCTGGGTTTTTTTAGCGGTCGTTACTAACGAGAACGATAGGGGTTAATCCTTTTCTAGCATCTCACGGGTAAAGGAACCCTTGGGAACGACGAATTGATCCTATGGTGAACGCCCGTCGTGAATTAGGGCGCGAAAGGTAATCATAAGGGTAACCAGAAGAGGGTGATTATTATTATTATTATCATTACAGTGATAATCGACTAGGAAATTTTCATTAGAAATGATGGAATATCAGCCAGACGAAAGGGACCAACTTTTGAGGTGGTGTTTTCTTATATGGGCCTAAAATTGGTGAGGTTGTGATACGGAAACCCTTCCTCACCTGTTTTATTGCGAAACTTGTTTTTGTATGCTATATAAAAGCTTCTGAGGTTTTTTATTTGTGTTAATGTCTATATCCTGAGAAATTGCTATACCTCTCAATCGGAGTGTTCATTTTGCAAATCCCTCTGGGTTCAAAACTGACCTCCCTCTATAAAGGTTCTTTGAAGTCTTATGATGTTTGATGAGGTAAAGTAACGTGGTTTAATCATTAAGACTTTTTTTATTATAGAAACAGTTGAGCCGGCGACTTTAAAAGGCTCTTGGGTACTGTACGAGGGGCAGTCAATAAGTTTTGCGAAACGGTAGGGAAAAACAGAGGAAGGGGGATGGCTGTTTGTGGGGCGGTTAGGAAAAGTTATGACAAGTCAGGACCTGCAGCCGCACGATCCTGCCTCATCTATTTAAGAAGCAGTAGCTGCGCGGTAGAGCACCGCGCAGTGATCAAATTTTTGACCAAGGAATGCAGGAATGCAAAAGAGATCCATGAACGCGTAGTTGCTGTGTGCCCTGACACCGCCCCTTCCTATGCAACCATTGCTCGCTGGAATAGGAAGTTCCGCCATGGTCGTGAGTCCCTTAGATGACCCCCGTCCAGGACGTCCGTCAGACGTGACCAACGAGGACAATGTAGCCCGTGTGGAGAGGATGATCCTCGAAAATCGACGGGTGAAGGTCGAAGAAATCAACCGAGAACTTGGAAAATCACATGGAAGTGTTACCAACATCATCCACGACAATTTGGCCATGACCAAGGTCTCTGCCCGTTGGGTCCCTAGAAACGTCACGCCCTATGATCGACTTCATCGTCGTCAAAGTCCAAAAGTCCAGAGTTGCACAAGCTGCCCTACGTGAGTGCGGATTCGAGAAGCTCACTCATCCCCCTTACAGTCCAGATCTGGCCCCTAGCGACTACTTTTTATTCCGCCAGTTCAAGGTTGACCTGCGTGGACGCCGGTTTGGGGACGATGAAGATGTCCAGCTCGCCGTCCATGAGTGGATTGAACAACAGTCGGCAGATTTCTGGTTGTTGGGAATTCGAAGCATCAGGGACAAGTGGCGCAAGGGCATTGAAGTCGAGGGTAGTTATATTGAAAAATAATAAAACACTTTTCCTTATATCCGAATTGCAAAACCTTATTGACCGCTCCTCGTATCTGTTGGAAAATAAATCAATTTTCAAATGTACTTTCTGTTTTATTAATATTTTTCTGCGCACCTTTTCAAACCCCCCCAGAGTTTTTTTTTTGTAAATGTCAATAGAAATATAATTAGTCTAATTAACAACGGCATTTTAATTGAATGAAGAAAAGATGGGAAAGGGACAGACAATTAAAGAAAAAAGGAAAATAGAAAAGAAAAATCACGAAAGGCTACAATACCAAACCTCTTTTGCCCTTCATAATGGGACCAGAATGGGGTAGTATAAACCTACAGGAACAAGTTCGTACAAATAAGAAACACTCAAGGGTACGAACGTGAGCTCCCTACAATTCAAAAGACAAAAAGAGGGAACTGGCGTAAAGGGAGTCATTTATCAAATATTGCAAGTGCGCTCGTGAACATCTGGTGAGCTCGTTTATATGTGTATGTGTGTGTCTGTATGTGACCATTGATTTATAGAACGCATAACTGAAGACAAATAATGGCTAGACGAGTAGTGGAGTGTAAGAAACGGTCATTATCATAATGTTATTGAAATATAAACACAAGGAACGAAGGTGTGTCCTGTTCTTTCGAGCCCAGCAGGTCTTAATGCGGATCCTTCCGAGTCGGTGACGTCAGAGTGGCCTGTAATGTTGCCGCAAGCGGGCAGAGATTGCGGCTCGAACATTGCAACCACTGAACAAATATTTCCGAACCGTTAAGACCCTCTTTCACCCTTTGTTGGGTCTAGACAGGCGTGTAAAAGAGAGTGGAAGATTTAAAAGGCCCCGAGAAAGGGCAGTTTCTGATGTGGTTTAATAACGAGGATGAGTGAATGAAAATAAAGCGATAGAAGAAAATGAACGAGAAAATAAAACAGCAATAGCTAAAGATGTTACGTGAAAACGGAATGTCAAATTTATTCACTCCAAATGTTGTGGCAGAGAGGGTGTATTAAAACCCTTAGAAACAACTTTACACAAATATTAAGTACAAACACGCGTGTGGGCAAATTTGAAACTCTTTCTCCAGGTTTTTTGAATTCGAAGCACTCCATAGCCCCCCCCCTCTCCCACCAACAACCCCCTTCCCCAATGAGAAACGCCAGTTTCCTTTTTTTATCAATTTCAAACCTTGACCCCCCCCAACCCCCTCGCCCCTGTCCATGTACACGCACGCAAGTCTACGGCACGATGAAAAATCCTTTCTGCGGGTCGTTAATCTCCGCTTCATCAACGCGCCGTTAATCTCACCGACCCACAGCCGTATCGTCCTGGCCCACGGTGCTTCAAGTGGCCGGAGAGGTTCGGTCCCACGGAGATGGGTCCTATCTGGAAGGAGATCTGGATGGATTTGAAAGGTTCTTTCCTATTACCAGCAAAATAATGCTAAAAAAAGGCAAATCTCGCAATCACGAAACTTCAGCCACGCAATCATGAACCTGAGGGTTAGGTATTAAACTGTCTTACGTGGCCCCAGTGTTTGGGCGTGCTAAGTGCATGGTGGGAACCATTTACGCTAATAGAAGGGGGAGGGGGATCTTAGTAGCATTGATTAAGGGTTGGGTGTGTTTATGTATAAGTGCGAATGTTATGTTCGTGGGGAGGCATGGATGATGTATGGTAGGTTAAGGAATGAATGTTCCGACGGTGAGACGTTAAAAAATACACCTTTGATATCCGCATGTATTTCTTCCCAATATTTTATACATTGCTTGCTCATTGTGCTCATGTTGTAAAAATGTTTTAAAAATGTGCTTATGTTGTAAAAATGTTCAGTGGGACTTGCAAATACTTTATCACAGGCTCAGGATATCTGACTGATAACGTTTTTGGCTGAAGTTTCGTCATTTATATTCATTTTTCACACGTCTTAAATTGAATTTTATTTTTTCTCTTTATCTTTTATCCCTTGGCTGAACATTCACCTCTTCGTTGAAACCTATGATATTTTTTACTTTAATATATACATAATGTGTAGTGCATATTAAATACTCGAACTATAAGGCTCCCTACTCCGTCTGGTGTTTTGGGGTATCATCCAATCCAACTGTTTAGTAGTAAACAGATACATTTAGATGCGAACCTTATAGCTCTTTCGTTAATATTTTTCTGTTAATTTCGCCTCTTCTGGCAAGGAAGCATCTTTTCTCTTTTTAAGAGTCCATATTCGTAGAGTCCCTAGCCAGATGGTTTCACCCATAGTAAATAAACCCTCTTCACTTTAAAGCTATTTGGACGGCTTACGATTAGATTCTTTACAAAGAGCTAATATAATTTCGACCCAGCCCTAACTTTGATCCTTTAATCTCTCTAAATATCTGTATAATTAGCAACGCCATCGATGAAATATTACACTAAGGAGCAAAATAAGAGAACGATTTTCCTCTATGAAAATATTTTCAAAAATAACATGAATAATTAAATGGAATTCCCTTTGTACATAAAGGAATGCATTTGATATATTTAATGAATGTTTCTTGTGATACCATCAAATATTAAAAAAATATACTAAATAAACAAACAAAATAAAATATTGACATGTGAAAAATAAAAAAAAACGATAATTCACAGAAATGCTTAGCAAGCACATGCATTAGAAAATAAGCAGGATTTGACAACGATGAAACTTAAAAAACTCAATATAAGATATTAAAACCTTTGTTTTTTATTTCTTTTGCACAATGACGCCCACTGGACCTTACCAGTTTCTCGCAAAATTCTGGTCTTATTTTGTACCATTCTTGCTCAAATTTCGTCCATAAATCTGTCACAGTTGAGGGTTGTTGGTCTCGAACTTTGTCTCCATTGATTTTCCAGAGGTTCTCAATTGGACTCAGGTCCGAGCTCTGACCAGGCCACTTTATTACTTCTATATCTTCTTGTTCGAAATAGTATTTTACTCGATTTGCAATATGGCAAATCGAGAGTCTGCATAAATACTGTTGGCTGGTTCAGAGATGCCCGGAGTGAAGATATAATATGTTGTTGTATGGGGTTTAGGTACAAATTCGCATTTACCCTTCCAATTATTCGCACTAGCGCACCAACTCCTTCCGACGAAAACATCCTCCATACAATGACACTGCCTCCTCTATGCTTGGACGACTTTTTAAAACATTTAGGGTTAGGTCTGTTACCAATAGCGCGTCTAACAAAGCGTCTGCTATCATATCCAACTAAATTAAATTTACCTTCAACGCTAAAATAAATTTTCTCCCAATTTTCATCGCTCCAAATAATATGAGTTTCAGCATATTGGAATCTCGCTTTCTGGTTCTTCTTACTGATGATTGGTTTGGTTGCTGGAGAATAAGCTTTTAAACCAGATGTATTGAGGCGAAGGGACACTGAAACGAGTCACTTCGTTGCCACTATTGCTCTTAATTCTTAGAGAAATTCCTACTGCAGTCTCGAAGTTATCCTTCATAGAGAAATACTAATATCTCTGTCTTCTCAGACAGTTGTTATGCGCGGTCGACCGACTTTTGCAGGAGTTATATAGGTTTTGTTTTCAATGTATAACTTCAGAACGCGCAAAAGCACACTGTTGAACCTCCTTACCTCTTTTGTAATCATAGAAAGAGTCCTCCTCGAAGTCTTCCCACGAACAATTCTCTGATGGAGCTCAAGAGTCACTTCCACATGTGGTGGCATCTCTGCAGAGTAAGTACGACAACAATGGTGGTTGTCCAGTTCTTACCTGCTGAGTAGGATGCTGCCAGATGATTTAAAAAAGCTTCTGGAATGTTCTTGAAAAAATAGTTCTCTTATTTTGCACGTGTTATTATTTAATTTTGTTAGTTTATTTAGTATAATTTATTGACTATTCGACTTTATAAAATGAAATTTTCATAAAATATATTAAATGCATGCCTATATGTAGCATGGAAATTTCCTTTATCTACTCATCATACTTTTGATTTTTGAAAATATTTTAATAAAGGAAAATCGTTATATTATTTTTCTCGGTAGTGTAAGCACGTTAGTATGGCTGAAAAGAGGAAATGCTTTGATGGATTACCAAGGAAGAAACATCAGTTTTAAAACAGAGAACATTTTGAGCAACATGAAGTCTGTTAAAATGAAAGCAAGGAAAAACTATTGGAATCATTGATTCTTTATGGAAAGTTTATGGCGACAATTCACCTAAAAATGATCCATTCCACTCATCTTTTTTATATGTGGTGGCTGAGGATTTTTAAACTGCTATCTCTTTCTTAACATTCTATCAAATAATTTCATGTTTCCGCATCTCATCATGTGATCGTTATTTTTTTGTTTATTTGGATTTCCAGGGACTTTTTGGATTCCTCTCGTATTCACTAAAGCATCACTTTCAAAGAGTAGCAGTGCATTGAATTAGTTCACTTAAACCCTATAGCTATAGTACTCATGGTAAGTAACCACAAGTTCTATTCTTAAGTTTTCAATGTGTTTGGTTCGACACTCTTTAATTGCTACCTTCCAAAATACAGCATAATTTTTGGGTATAGTTATTGTTTGTTGGCTTTTATTTTGTTTATCTCATTCTTTTCTTTTGGAGTATTATTTCATATCTCTTTTGCACAACATATCAGACTTAAAAAATCTAATGATTAAATAAAAAAAATTAAGGTGCTTGCAACCGCTTGGGTCATGTGCACCAATAATAATGCAAGGAGGAATCTTAAACAAAAAGAACAGAGTCGGAAAATCCACGTAAACGAATTCCGTGTATAGAATGAGCGTGAATAATGCGAAGACGAAGAGGCCGTTCCATTGTATCCTTGGAACAATTTTTATCAATGGCTTCATCTGATGCACATCGCCCTTCGCCTTTCCGAGTTTCCTTGAAAAGTCATGTTATTACCAATCGACATATTTCAAAATATTAATAACGGTCAGTCTCAATAATTAATTTGACTAAACTTAAAGTTTTTTTAACGCTTTGATTTACCTTTGGTAATTAATTCGATATCCTATTTATTAAAATTTGTTTACGTCATTATTTTTTATATATGATGCTGGCATTTTATTTAGATTTAAATACCAAATATTAAAGCAAATTAATAGGTGAATACAATAATTTTAAAAATTGATTTTAGGTAAATAAAAAGAGACGGAGATTTATCGGATCTTGAGATAGAGACGTGTTGGAATGCATGGTCAACTTCATCAGAAGAAATATATTTAGTTAAAAAACAACAACAAAAAACTAACAATGGCATCTCCCCCCCGCAAGTTTTTTGAATTAAAGATACAGCAAACAACGAAAACCAACTACGTACATTGGAATCTCTTAATATTAGATTTAAAACCCCAACTTTATACTCTGACACAAACTCATTTCCACTTTTACTACAACTATAATCACCCACGAATTACACACGCCAAATCCACTCCCCAGAAAACAACCCCTATCTTTCAAATATTTCTAATATCTCCCCCTTTTTACAATAAAGACACCCAAAACTAATTAATCTCAGTTTTATTTAAAAAACAAAAACATATTTCCTATTCCCTAATAGTTAAAAGCTCTGCATTTTTATAATTTGAATATTAACACCTCTGCTGCTTTCATTTTCCCATATAATTAATTTATAAATATCTCATAATTTATCTAAAAAATTCTTAGGTTTGTATATATATATAATCTCACATCCTTGAGGATGGGTTCCTACCCGAAACGTCGGTACCAAGAAGTTAATATATAATAATGAACTTCCTAAATCTAACCTGCTTATTTATCCTAAGAATACGTATACACCTGGCAACGCGCACCCCCTCTGCTCTCTTATATATATATATATATATATATATATTATATATATATATATATATATATATATATATATATATATATATATATATATATATATATATATATATATACACCCTAACATCAAATTCACCATGGAAGTCGAGTCAAATGATAAGATGCCCTTTCTTGACCTTTTAATCAACCGAGATAATGACCAACGAAAGATTCAAACAACCATTTACAGAAAAAAAACATTCACAGGACTAGGTTTGAACTACTTTAGTTTTTGTGATTTCAGTTATAAAATATCCACAGTAAAAACTTTAATACATAGAAGTTTCTCGCTATCATCCACTTACCAATCAATCCATAATGAATTTATTTTTCTTAGGAAGTATTTTATAAATAATTTATTTCCTTCTGACCTATATGATAGAGTTTTAAAAAAGCTATTTGATAATCTCATTGACCCCCCTCAACCCTGCATAAAAGTTCCTAAAATGCCCATATATTTACTAATTTCAGAGATGGGTTTTTTGAACGATACTTTTAAAAGAAAAATCTTATTTATTTATAAAAGATATTTTCCCCAAATCAACCCCAAAATAGTTTTTATAAACAAACTATCGATAGGAAGTTTCTTTAACAGTAAAGATCCTATCTCTTTGGAGTTCCGCAGTGATAATGTCTATTTATTTAAATGTCCCAGTTGTACTGGAGCCTCTTACATTGGTAGCACTGTTAGGTCTCTTGGAGCTAGGTTCTCTGCTCATATGGGGATTAGTTGGCGTACAAGCAAAATATTAAATAGAAAGGAAAAGTCATCTATTAGGGAACACACCATAAGCTGTAAAACTAACATTTCTATTGAGAATTTTAAAGTATTAGCCTTTAACAACAACAAACATTGCCTAAGAACCCTCGAATCTCTATATATAAAACACTACAAACCTACACTCAATGAAGATTTAAGTGCAATATCATTATTAATTAACTAATTTTAACTACAGTTTGTTAGTTGGTTTGCCTTTTAATAAACCAACCGTCAATGTAACCTATATATATACTAGCCCCTTTGTTAAACCTACCATTCACTCTCTAGGATGGATCCGCTTTAGTAAGTACCCAAATTTTCCGTTTTTATATTAAATGTTTTTAACTGTTAGTCTTTACAAAATTTAATAATAATAAAAAAAAAAAGTTTAAATTTATCATCTTTAAATAATGCCAAGTCAATTTCTCTTAGTTTGTAATTAATTTCTGCAATAATCTTTAAATTTATGAACTAATTTTTGAGTCGGTCTTAAAGCAAATTTAACTGTTGCCAAGTCATATTTAATTTAACTTGTAGTACTTTCTACTGATATTCTGTAATTGGTCACCTGTAAAATAATGTCTTGTTGGCCTTTTCAAGTTTTCTTTATGCATATTAACTTTGTAAACTTATTCTAGCCTGAAGATGAAAACTTGTAGTTTTCGAAACGTAGTGAAAAATTAAAAGATGCTACATCCGTTTCTCGTGGCTCTGGGATTTATCCTCAATATTAAATGCAGGCTTCACGGCCGAGCTCCATATGGATATATATATATATATATATATATATATATATATATATATATATATATATATATATATATATATATACGTTTGGTCATTTGTTCCAATTCTTCCTATTCCTGCGATGCACTTTGATGGTGCAATTCTATTCTAGTGCCGGGGCTATGCTCTCCACAGAACTCCCCGCCATTAACGGAGTTAGAAAGAGAATTAAATATCCTAACTAGTCAAGCACGTACATTTTTAACATACGCACAAGGCAATTAAATTTATACATAATTTATGCATATAATGGATACAACTGTGCTCAGAGAGGGTTTGTACAACCTGCCCCCCAAAAGGAAATACAAGAAATATCGCTAAGTTGTGACTATAATTATTACATTGATTAAAGTTACAAGGCAAAAGAGTTCAGCGAGGCCTGTATGTATATTTATGACTCTTTTAAAAATAAAAATTCGAAGGTACGTAAAACAAATAACAGGGATCAGCGAGGCTTGTATATGTATTTATGCCTCTTATGACATACAAGAGTGGCGATCTATTTATGTTTCTGCAATGCTCAATAATAATAATATATAATCCCTGGCAAACGAGATCCTTCTCCCGGAGCGCGTTCCATTGCCGGCTGCTCGTTCCACCTTCCCTTTCGGTTATCGCTGTGTTGTCTTACGCTTTGCCAGAGGTCGCATCTTCTCCTGATGCAGGTTTTCCACGTGACGAACTCCGCCTGGTTCTCATTTGCCCATCCTGTGGCCTTGCGAGACGCTGATTATCCGGCACGTCATAATCGCGTAAGGTGGGCAATTTCGCCGGTTTCAATTTGTCTATTGAGAAGGTGTCCCTTCTTTCACCAGGGTATTCCAGCTTGAATACCTTGCTGCCACGCTCGATCACCGAAAAAGGGCTAGCATATGGTGCTTCGATTGGTTTGCGAACGCGGTCTCTCCGGACTCAAACATGCGTTGCCTTCTGCAGGTCTCGGGGCACGAAAGGCATAGGCACCGAGTGCAGATGTCCTAAAGATACTCTTGCGAAGTCGATCTGTGCCATTGTCGATGCCAGCTCTTTAATAAACTTAGCATCCGTTTTCGATGTGGACGACGAGACTAAAGATTTTTAGCACAATAGTTGGTGCCCGTTACAGCCGTGAACGGGAAGAATCCCGACTCAGTGGGCAAGGTAGGAATGCCAAGGAGTATTATTGGTAGTGCTAACAACCAGCCTTGTCGACGGGCCATTATGGAGCTGTTCAGGTTCTTGTTGGCCCTTTTAAACATCTCGTTCGTGTACGGTATGTATGAAGTAGTGCGGAGCCGATGAAAACCAACGATAGCTGACATCTCTTTGAATAGGTCGGATTCTAACTGGGTGCCCCTTTTGATTACAACGTAGAGTGGGGCAACAAATCTGGACATCCACCCGTCTAGGAAGGCCAAAGCAACCGATGTGGCACTTACGTCCGGGATCAGTATTGCTTCTATCCATCTTAAGGCTCGGTCGATACAGGAAAGTAAATATCGATGGTACGAGGGAAAAGATTGACCCGGAAGTGTGCATTGTGGGAGCGGTCCGAGTATATCAATATGGGCAGTTTCGAGCCTTGAGGATGGAATGTTAATAGGCAGGATCGGGGATTTAGTGTGACGGCTAATCTTCGAAGATTGACATGCAAGGCACTCCCTTGTCTAGGAGCGAATATCCCTGTCCATATTGGGCTAGATGTATCGTGCTTTGATCAGACGAAGCGAAGCCTTGATTTCTGGGTGTGATAAACTGTGTAGTTCATTGTAAATCGTCTCCTACACGCCATAGGCAAGAATGGTCGTGGGTCTCTTGGTGTAATTTCCCACCATAGCTGAGCTTCGCCTGGAAAAGGGAAAGATTTTAACTGTGAGCACAGTTCCTTGATTTCTTCGTCATTTCTCTGCGCTGCTTCCAAGGTTTGGAGGTCAAAAGAGTCAATCTAGACTGAGTTGACGTCCCTTGAAAGGCAATCAGCGACTACGTTGTCTTGACCACAAATGTAAGCGATATTGCTGATATACTCCAATATGGCTGTGCAATGACGTTGCTGTCTATCAGTTCTGGCGCTCAATGGCGACGAAAATGCAGAAACTAATGGCTTTAGATCCGTGCACAAAGTTACGTGTCGCCCTTTACTCATGTGCTTGAAGTGAACGACAGCAAGATACGCCGCTAGGAGCTCTCTGTCGTAGGTGGAGTATGCTTACTGCGTCCGGCTTAGCTTGCTCGAGAAGAAAACAACTTGTCGTGGAGATCCGTCAACCATTTGGTGCAAGGCAGCACCTACCGCAAACTGGGAGCAATCTTTCACCAGTTGGTATAGGAAAATCGTTGGACAGCGAGTGGTGGAGTTTAACGGATCCAATTAAAGCTGACTTGGTCTTCTCAAATGCACTCTGTGCCTCTTCACCACACTCGAGCTCACGAGCCTTGGGTTGTAGGCGTATAAGCTCGGACAACGGGGCTGCAATTGCTGCAAAAAATTGGGGATCATTCTGCGGTAATATCACAACATGCACAAATAACGGCGCAGACCCTTCGGGTCTTTTGGCAATGGCATGTCTGCTATTTCTTCGACCTTTGTGGCCGGTGGACAGATTCCTTCCACCGAAATGTGATGCCCGAGGAAATCAATTTCTTTCTTCGTGAATTCGCATTTCTCCAATGAAATCCTTAGCCCCTTTACTACCAATTTTTTTTATATTTCATCCAAAATGCTTCAAGTGGTCGTCATTATTATCAGGGAAGATCAGAATGTCGTCTATATATACATAAACGAACCCAAATCATCGACAAAGGTTGTCCATGTGCCGTTGAAATGTGCTACTTGCATTCTGTAGGCCGAAAGGAAGCTTGCCAAATCTACACAGACCAAGAGGAGTTGTGATTTCGGTATTCTCTATATCTGCCGAATTCATGGGGATCTGATGGTAGGCACGGACCAGATCTAGCCTTGAAAAGATCTTTTTCCTATGGAGGTGCTCCGTCAAACTTTGAATCTGTGGCAAGGGATATCTATCGGGTTTCGTAATTGCGTTGAGCAACCGGAAATCTCCAACCATCCTGTACTCTCCGGGCGCCTTCTTAGGAACTAAGTGGATTGTTGAGGTCCATTGCGAGCTCAACGGATCCACGACCCCTTCCTTCAAGAGCTCTTCGAGAGTTGCTTTGGCAACTTCTAATCTCTCCATCGAAAGAGGCCTAGACAGTGCAAAGGACGGTGGGGCACTTCCAGTATCGATATTGTGGACTACTGAGTGTGGCGATGGCGGTGATGGCCTAGCGGGAGCGGGTCCGTACAGAGGCCCATATGCCTTCAGGATGGACCTGCATGGGGAGAGGGGCAATGTTCTGAAGGTCATTGATGATCTGGCCTACCGCAGGTTCCTCAGATAATTTAACACTAGATGCAAGCTTGGTCTGTTCGTTTACCAGTACGCCGCGCGCGCAATCCACAAGCAGGTTGAAATTCCTCAAAACCTCAATCCCTAGGAGTGGAGTGGTGGTATCCGTGACTATAAACCATCACTTAAAGGACTGACGAAGACTGCGAATCGCTATTTCCGTGTGGGCCTCGCCGTGCATCTTGATTTGTCCTCCATTTGCTGTTGATATGTTCACGTTGGATCCGCGCAATTCATTCGACCTTACCAATTCAGGCGGGATTATTGAGACACTTTTCCCGGTGTCAATTAAAAATTTGCACTTTTTATCATATATCTTCGCGGCGACGGTTAAAATTAATGGCATACCAGCGGCCTCGCCTGCTAAGGCATGCCTGACTAGTTTTCCTGTGTGAGTGGCGAAGATGGCCTGGAGGAAGGTTGCATTTGCAAGCTTCCTCCGTATCCGCACTGGACGCGGATACGGCACTGCATCTTTCGGAATTCACACTACAGCATTGCTCTTCCTCGAACGCAGTCAGCTCATCCACCAGTTTTCCGAATTGGGACAAGGTTAGTTCTTTTTGTGTAGTAATTATAGACTCAATGTTCAGCGGTAAGGATTGTATAAATTTATAACGCACGAGGTCCTCGCTTACTCCTACCTGAAGGACAGTTCTTCGCAGTTCTTCTAGATTGATTGAGGGCCTGTTTGTTTTTGCGGAGGATGCTCTTAACTTTTCGAATAGCTCAGGATTGTTCTTCTCAAAAAGGCCGATCACTTCCGTTTTCAAACACTGCTAGTTTTGCTCAGTTATAATGGCTGCCGGAAGACGATGAACGGTCTCAGGCGGAAGTGAGGCTAAAGAAATGTGAAACTGCACCTTCATAATGCGAAACCAGCCTGTTACTGCTGATCCTTTGAAGATGGGCGGCTTGATGATGATGGCGTTCACAAAATCCAGTTTGCCTTGTCATGCCTGATGATTGCTTGCAGAGTCCAAATCTTCGATGCCTTCACTGTTCGCAACGTAGGGGTAACCAGTTTATGGGAGAGAGGAGGGCGTCACTAGTTTGAAGATGGTGTTTTTTTGAGGACGCCAAGTGTGACCTGCTTGTAGGATGAAATGAAGCGGTCACCCAGATTATAGAGTGAAGGGAATTAATGTCACGGATATTTTGGAGAGGTCCCTCAAGTCCCATGAGTGAGGTGATAGGTGGTGTTAATCTCGTATCTGACTCCAAAGATACTCAACTAATATTCCGACTTAGATGGGCTTACTGAAGGCTTGTGATCGAGAAAGGAATGAGAGGAATCAGGTGAAAAAAAATGTTTACTTCCAACAAACAAACAAGCTAGCAAAAGAGAGGCTCGCGTTTACACGATACGGTCAGGGAATATTTCACTACCGGTCAGGAAAGCGAGTGATACGGGAACAAGACTCAGGTATATACAACGGGGGCTTCGCGAAGCTACTAAACAAACCGTAATTAGTTCCTTACTATCGATGGTATGTCTGACTTAACTGTCTACCTAAGTGAGACGAATTCTCCATTTTCTTCTATAAATAGTACAAGAGGCGTGGCGTCTGGGATCACAACTCCGCTCACGGGGCGGGATTTTTATATTCCATGGTCTCCGAAAGTCATCGCTTAATGGCGCCTACGATTTTTCACTTATTTTATATAATTTTGTCATTCCTGAGATGCCGACAGCTGTCTCGGCCTAATTACATTCCCAGACGCGAAGTGTTCGTTGTTAGTACACTGTCGCCAAATTTTACTGCTATCTGAATTCTCGGCTTCCCGTTAACTTCCTTGACCGGTTTACAAATATATATATATATATATATATATATATATATATATATATATATATATATATATATATAGTAGGAATATGAAGACCCAGGAGATTACACTAATCATTTATTTGCCGGACGTTTCGGATCTTCACTAGGACCATCTTCAGCGACTGTATGGACTAATGAGAAGGGGCAGAAATATTAACGATAGAGGTTAAACAGTTAGAATCATGCATTACATAATGGCTAAAAAAGCTGCTGAAGACAAGTTAAAATATTAAAATTGACAATTATTGAGATTAAAGTAAAACACAAATAATCATTTATAGAATTAATTGATACTATCCAGTGTAATTTTTGAAAAATAATAGAAAGAAGTGAAGTTTTAACATAAACTGACTTGATTATAAAAAAAATAAATGTAACTGGAGTAAAAAATAAAATAACCTATTATATTAAATTCTAAACATAAACACAGAAAGCGAAAACAGATGTGAATGAATTCAACAGAAGGACTAACCTTTATCGTAGGAGTTGTGAAATCAACTAACTAAAGATAAAACAAACTACTAACGAGATTTGTTCAGTTGGTCGGTTGGCTGGTTAATGTATTGAAGTGTTGGTTGGTTATATAGTGAATAGTTTAATTGAGGAGGAGTAATTATTTAGGTTCAGATTTATTTTATTGATGTACAGTGACTTACGATTTTCAAATCGAGAGAAGTTAAGGCGAAAGATAAGATTGTAAATGAATCAGAATTAAGAAGATGATGGTGATACTCAGAGTGTTGCCTGATGGGAGAGGCTTCAGGTTTAGAAATGAGAATACCAGTCCTATAAGACAAACCTAAGTGCTTTGCGATCCTGCAGTTGAATTGTAAGCCAGTTTGGCTTACATAACGACTGTAGCAGGTCGTACATGTATAATTGTAAGCTATACAGGATCGCAAGCCCAAAGAGATTAGCTCCCTATGGCAAAAAAAGGAATTCAACAATGCAGGGTTGGAATTTATACAAATGAATTGGCATTGAGGGAAATGATTGTTGAGGGTAAAGAGAATGAGTTTGTTAAACTCGGATGTCAAATGCTCGAGATAGGGTAGTCTAAGGAAAACCTTCTGCTTAGAAACAGTAGTAAGAAAGGGTCGAGGATAATATATTTTGGAGAAAAAATTTAGATACTAACTGGTCGAAGATGAAATCGGTGTAATAATTAAATTTGAAAAATCCCTTAAATAAGTCAGTTCTTCATGAAAAGATAATCAGTTAGACCTTATATGGTAGGCTCTGAAAATTCGGCTTTTAATGCTGGATAATTTAAACTAACTGGAAGAGCCACTAATAAAATGTGTACCCAATCTAGTGGTGGTAGGTTTTCTGTAAATGGATATATTATAAGACGAACCTATTCGGACAACGTTGACATCCAAGAACGAGATTTTGTTGTCCTTTTCTGTTGCCATAGAAAACCTTATATTAGGATGTTGTTGGTTAATATAATTGAGAAATAAGGGTGCATGATCCCTGTGCTTAAAAATTAGAAAACAGTCATCTATAAATCTTTTGAAGACAATAAGCCTGAATTCTAGAGGACACTTGTCCAGCCACCAAGTTTCGTGGTGACACTAAAAGCTGTTGGCAAAGGAGGGACCCAGTGGGGAACCAATAGCTATGCCTTCATGTTGTAAATAGAGCTGATTTTTAGAAAATAAAAATGGTATCACCCTCAGCTAGCTTTAAAAGCTTGAGGAAAGGTTGTTTAGTTAAACCCAATATTTCACCCGTATTTTGAAAACGAGTATCTGGAATAATATTAATGGTTTCTTGTACCTGAACATTAGTAAATAATGAATCCACATCGAGTGTGACCATAAAAGAAGAATCTCCGAGACGGAGATCACCAATATATTTTAAAAAACTCGAAAGAGTCACGTAAGGTGAAATGATCATGTGTCAAAGGATAAATAAGTGGCTAAAAAAATTTAGCTAAGTTGTAGCTTGGAGTATTGGCTGCAGATAAGACAGGGCGGAGAGGTATTTCATTCTATGAGCTTTAGGTAGACCCTAGATGACTCCAGGGGATGAACGAGAAACAAAAAGCTTATGATAGACACCAATTAAAATATTTCGTTCATATATATATATATATATATATATATATATATATATATATATATATATATATATATATATATATATATATATATACGCTTACACATTTGTTTCAATTTTTCCTATTCCTGCGAGGCACTTTACTGGTGCAATTCTAGTGCCAGGGCCATGCTCTCCACAAGGGTGATGTGCTCCTTCTGCGAAGCTTTTGGGAAAACACGTGGTGAGCTTGCACCTCAACAAAGAAGAAATGCCTCAGCTGACAAGGAAACCTGAGGTCCTTGGTACTAACGTGCCCAGTATGAAAAATATAACTACACTCAAAGAAAAAGAGCTAAGAGAACAACAAGAAAAAAAATAATCAACCTCAAACCCCAAAGCTAAAAGGTATGAATCATTTTAGAAAAAAACATCTAGAATACTCTCATTTCACTGACCCTAAAATCGACGCCAAAAGGAAAAACCATGGCTTTTATCCTCTTTGCTCAAGTCAGCAACATGGTGAAAGCAGTCTCATATGCGCTGGCCCTCTACGTCATGCTGGAGAAAAATGAGCTCGAGCCTTGAACTTCCCTTCAAATCTGGATTTGGGGGGAGTGTTCAACATGAAAGTGAACTGTTCCACTTTAGCCGAACTAAGCAACGAATGAAAGAAAGAATTCCAAGCCAAGAACAAAGAAGTAAATAAAAAAAAGAACCACGAGAGGCAAAATGATTCTTTTCTTTACAGAGATCATCTGGTGACCTCCTGTAAGGTCATAAGTCACCGCAATAAAAATTTCGGCCTAGTACTACGCTACTTTAATATTCCTAAAAGCAAAACCAAACAAAAAGCAACAACAATACAAACAAAACAAAAAAGGCATAACTTAAGAAAGAGAACAAAACAAGAAAAAGAAGAAGGAGGAAGCACGAACTGGCATCGGAGAGAGGCCAGCCTCCCCCCTCTGCGGCAGCATGCGAGCAACATTAAGAGAGTGAAATAAAATGGAAGAAAATAGATATCTGAAATAAGGTAAATAGTCCAAAAGTCTGTGTGCACGAAACCATCCCGCGAACAAGGGACAAGCGGTAGCGACCCGCTCGTCGCGGTTCTGTGACAGGTAAGGTGCGCGAAGATCACCCAAACTGAGACATTCAACAAGAATGTGCTGAACAGTCTGGGGGACAACGCAGTCGTCGCAGGAAGGAACCAAGGAAAGCTACATCGAATGGCGTTACGTTCCGCGAGTGTGCCCAATTTGAAGACGATAGAAAGCGACCTGAAGCCATAGTAGCATTGTGAGATATGTACATGGGAACAAGATTGGCACAACAACACGTAACTTTAAGTTCCCTTCCACTGTCTCCCATCTCCTCTCATAATAGTCGGCGTAAGGAATAGTGAAACGTTGGTTTTGTATACCAGTCCTTTTGGACTCTTTGGCGGTCGCATCAGCGCTCTCTTTCCTCACAATTCTTACATGTGCAGGAACCCAGCAGAAAATAATCTCGACAGAAAATAATCATGGGGTCACGGGCATCGCGAACCATGATGCGTGGAGATTATAATGCTAAGAAAGTAGTCAATGCGTTTTTTGAGTCTCTAAAGATCAAAATACGGTTTCCGAACCTGTAACGACGCGTTATCTCCCGTACCGAACCATGTATTGCAACCAGCTAGGCACTGAAGACAGACGTAGTGCCTTAGAGCCATACATGTGCTCCACAAAAGGTCGAACGCAATACTTCCGGTGCTATGGAAGCTTTGGAAACAGAGGCATGGCGACAAATAATCAAAAGGGGGACCCTCTAGAATGGCATAGTGGGCTAAAACAGAGGTACTATCGTCCAGAGAGCTAAAGCTAGCGCTCGAAGGCATTTCTTAGCCCTAAACCAAAAAGCCTAAGGGTATGGCTGGCGTCTCTCAGCGTCATAGGCATGTCAAGATTACTTGCGGATGCAGCGAGAGCTGTTGGCGACCAAGGGAGGCTCCGGTCTTGCACATCCAAGCTCATAAGGCATTCTGCAAGCCACAGAACGAAAAGCATCTCCAAAGGCATACAGAAATAGGCTCACAATTGGGAACGTGCAGAAGGCACTAGTAGCCAGGTGGAGACCGGTGTGGTGGATCGAGTCCACCTTCCGCAATACACGCTCAGCTGCGGAAGTGTAAAACACTAATCCGTAGTCAAACTTAGATCGAACAAAGTATTGGTAAAAAGCTAAGGCAGTAGACTTATCAGCATTCAAAGGGCTAAACATCATGGAACGAGTAATGTTCATGGTGCGGGTACAAAGGACACACAGGCAGCAAATATTCGCTTATTAGGTGAAGTGACGGTCAAAAATAAGATCAATGAAACAGAGCGAATCAACCACATCCAGGCGAACCTTATTTAGGAACAGGACTGGGTCAGATTGGAGCTGTGCCTGTCATCGGAAGTGCACCACCTTTGTCTTAACTAAGGAAAACGAACTCTGTGCGCTTCGGCATAGCCAGAGATGCGGTTCAATGTATGTTGAACTGACGCTTCAGATTTTTCCATCTGAGCCACACCAAAAGAGTTCGAAAGGTAGTCGACGTAAATCGTAGTGAGAACACGTTACGGCAGCCCTAAGGGGATATCGTTAATATTATCAGGGCAAAGCTTATGACACTAAGAACACTTTTCTGCGGGACGCTTTCTTCCTGTTCCGATGCATCGGAGAGGGCTTCTCATACCTATACGTGGAAACGAAGATCTCGCAGAAATCCAGAAACAAAAATTGGGAGGCGTCCCCTCGCTTATATCATGCGGAGAGTCTCCATGATACTGTATCTCCATGCGGTATCATAAGCCTCCTTCAGATCAAAAAAAGCGTGCCGTAGTGCTGTCTATGAAGGAAGACCTCGCATACGTCCTCTTCCAGTAGGAGCAGAGCATTCGACGTGGAGTGGAACTTGTGTAAGCCGCACTTTACGGAAGACAGGTGGCCTCCGCTATCCAGAAAAAAGGCTAGTCTAAAATTTATAAATTTTTCCATCAATTTGCACAAGCATGTTTCGTAGAATTCCGTCTCTCGATAAACCTATTCTGAGACGTGAAATGTTTGTTTACGCGTTTGTCTTATTGAGGCATGTCATTTTGACCTTTCGCGCGTTCGTACATTGTTTGTCCCGGGCTCACATCCAACGGTCGCTACCCTTCTATATACATATATACATTAACAAATATATTAGATTCCTTATTTTTGTATTCAAATTCATAGATGCAAATCAATCTATACATTCTCACTTCCTTATTCCAATTTTAGACATTTATTTTATATGGGTGGAGTATGCTGGGATTTAATAAGACCAAAATTCTTAGTACTCCAGTTTCCCTAAATGAAAAGCAGTCCGAGACATGGTGACTGTTCGGATGCTTCACCGTGGGTACGACACAAGGCTGGGGGGAACGTTCCATATTCTCCTCATTACGAGCGACATTTCAGAAGCTCCAAACAAGCGGAAGGGAGCTTTATCAGAAAATATCCTTTTGCCCCACTCTTCAACAGTCCATTCTTCTTTGTTGAGATGAAGCTTCTTCGCAGCCTTTCTTGACTTGAGACCTTTGTCGAAAGGTCTCAGCCTCGCTATGCTTCTTTCCAACCATAAACATATTTGGCCCTTGAGGTAATCCGATCCTTGTTCTGGGAACTTACCAGAGGGCGATATTCGTTTTCATTTTAAGCTCTTGGTCGTCCATAAGACTTCTTGACGGGAGTGTAACCACTCTTTTTAGTCATTAATGATTTTAAAGTTGATGCTCCTTAATACAATTATCTCCTTGCATTTCAGCTTTCTTTTGTGCAGAACAACAATGGTTGTACGCTTTACTTTGAAATAGATGATAATTCTACAAAATAAGTCATTTTGATTGATTACCATAGCAAAGCTCCTCCAAGAACTGAAACTCGCCTCCTACAGGAACATGACCAGAGCGCGATTTTGGATTCAGCGAAGGAATGAAGTTTTTCTTAATAGTTTTGAAATGCTGACCTTTTAATGAACCTGAGATAATTTAAATATTAAAATAATTACTCCTATCACGTAATTTTATAAAACTAATGAATATATATATATATATATATATATATATATATATATATATATATATATATATATATATCCATATGGAGCTCGGCCGTGAAGCCTGCATTTAATATTGAGGATAAATCCCAGAGCCACGAGAAACGGATGTAGCATCTTTTAATTTTTCACTACGTTTCGAAAACTACAAGTTTTCATCTTCAGGCTAGAATAAGTTTACAAAGTTAATATGCATAAAGAAAACTTGAAAAGGCCAACAAGACATTATTTTACAGGTGACCAATTACAGAATATCAGTAGAAAGTACTACAAGTTAAATTAAATATGACTTGGCAACAGTTAAATTTGCTTTAAGACCGACTCAAAAATTAGTTCATAAATTTAAAGATTATTGCAGAAATTAATTACAAACTAAGAGAAATTGACTTGGCATTATTTAAAGATGATAAATTTAAACTTTTTTTTTTTTATTATTATTAAATTTTGTAAAGACTAACAGTTAAAAACATTTAATATAAAAACGGAAAATTTGGGTACTTACTAAAGCGGATCCATCCTAGAGAGTGAATGGTAGGTTTAACAAAGGGGCTAGTATATATATAGGTTACATTGACGGTTGGTTTATTAAAAGGCAAACCAACTAACAAACTGTAGTTAAGAATAGTTAATTAATAATGATATTGCACTTAAATCTTCATTGAGTGTAGGTTTGTAGTGTTTTATATATAGAGATTCGAGGGTTCTTAGGCAATGTTTGTTGTTGTTAAAGGCTAATACTTTAAAATTCTCAATAGAAATGTTAGTTTTACAGCTTATGGTGTGTTTCCTAATAGATGACTTTTCCTTTCTATTTAATATTTTGCTTGTACGCCAACTAATCCCCATATGAGCAGAGAACCTAGCTCCAAGAGACCTAACAGTGCTACCAATGTAAGAGGCTCCAGTACAACTGGGACATTTAAATAAATAGACATTATCACTGCGGAACTCCAAAGAGATAGGATCTTTACTGTTAAAGAAACTTCCTATCGATAGTTTGTTTATAAAAACTATTTTGGGGTTGATTTGGGGAAAATATCTTTTATAAATAAATAATGCCAAGTCAATTTCTCTTAGTTTGTAATTAATTTCTGCAATAATCTTTAAATTTATGAACTAATTTTTGAGTCGGTCTTAAAGCAAATTTAACTGTTGCCAAGTCATATTTAATTTAACTTGTAGTACTTTCTACTGATATTCTGTAATTGGTCACCTGTAAAATAATGTCTTGTTTTCCTTTTCAAGTTTTCTTTATGCATATTAACTTTGTAAACTTATTCTAGCCTGAAGATGAAAACTTGTAGTTTTCGAAACGTAGTGAAAAATTAAAAGATGCTACATCCGTTTCTCGTGGCTCTGGGATTTATCCTCAATATTATATATATATATATATATATATATATATATGGAAAACTCACCAAGTATCACGTGAGTAAGCAATAAATGCAACAAAGACTACAAGAAAAATTAATACGAGGATTCCAAGTACTTTCGAAAGTACTTGGAATCCTTGTATAAATTTTTCCTGTGGGCTTTGTTGCATATATATATATATATATATATATATATATATATATATATATATATATATATATATATATATATATATATATATATATATATATATATATATATATATATATATATATATATATATATATATATATATATATATATATATATATTATTGACCATGACTGTACATATGTATGGGTGTATAGAACAAACGTTGGACAATCCACTACCATCTAGGGCAGGGGTGGGCAATATTTTTATGTGTGTGTGCCAGAATCGGCAAAATCTTTGATACAAAAGAATCTCACGTGCCAAAATATCAATCGTTTGACTTCCCTAAAACACAATAAAATGATATAAAATTAAAGATATTCTTTTATTGATTCTTAATCGCTTATTAATGATTTTGAAAAATTGCAGATAAATTGTAGTTATTTTATTTACAAAACTTCATATTATATTGTACAGAAGTGAATCTTTAAAACCAGAGAAGAAAAATTGTGGACCTTTTATTTATTTACCATCAACGAGGCTTCTGCTACTGTATTAGTGATGGCAGATAATTTAATACAGGTTGTGCTCTAGCATTTGCCATATAAAAAAAGTTAGAGATACATTTATTTATTTTTTTTAAGGTGAGCATTTAGCTTCGCGTGCCAGTAAGAAATCGTTGGTGAGGCACGTTTGGCACGCTTGCCAAAAGTTGCCTAGGCCTGATCTAGGGTATACTCATAATTGGAGATGTTTTCATTTAGTCAGATTCAAACACAAACCTCTAATACTTTTCTCCATTGGTAAAGTCGGCCTAATGACATCGAAAGAAAATGAACATTATATAACTTTGACAATGTCAACTTCACTTTCTCACTACGCTCAAAATATTAATAGGAAGAATAGTCGACTAAATTGTTGTGATTTCACATAACGAAAGGGCTTCGTTTTATGTTTAGAAGAGAGGGAAAAAGCTTCTAGTACGAGCAATCGCCGCCTATTCATCTCCGAACCAATTCATCGCTCTAACTAGTTACTTTGTGATGACTTGGTTCGGCGATCAATTGAGTCGGCAGTAGATAGGCAACGATGATTCGGTTATTAGTATCCTTAATTAAAAGAAACTGATACAGAAGCGTTAATGATCTATTCAATAACTATGATGGAAAAGAGACAAATTCCTAGAAACGATTTTGAGTTAGAAGCCGAAAAATACTTTCCTTCTATAAATGCATTAGTGTATTATTCAAAATTAATATGCGATTAGTAAGTTATGGTCAAGCTGTACTTGTTCTTTGGAAAAATATACTTACCATTCATAATAATGTTCCTTAGTAATTATTAGCGAAATCCTAAAATATCACCGTTCTTGAATGCATACTGGAAATAAAAGTAAACTTGGTGAAAGTGTTATTGCAAAAGGTTTCATAGTTGACTAGAAAAGTGCCCACAAGAACTAGGGGGAAACAATTTGACATTTATAGGGATAAAATTATACATCCAACCAAACGGCTGATAAGGGGTGCTTATAGTGGTACGTCACATCCCTGACTATTCGGGATCTTTTGTCCTATTCGTTGATTGGCAATTTTCTCCTGTCCATTTTGTCCTTTCCTCATTCCCTTCCCTGGATAGACCCGAACTGCGGTGAAACACAGTGCCAAACTGCTCCCTAAAATAGATGTCAGAAGTTCTGAAACCATTCAGTAGGCGGGAAAAAAGTTGCAAGTTGCTAGTAAAGTAATTCGATGGAAAACTTTAAAAAAAATAAATTACTAAAAGAATGCGGCCTGAATTTTCTAAATCCTGGAAAATGATCAGATTTTCATTTATAGTGTTAGGATTTTTTCACACTTTTCAAATGGAAAGGTAAAATCAAATAATAATAATGGAAATGAATTCTTTCAAAATGAAAAGAAAAAAATCGCAAGCTTTATAAGAATACTAAAGTTGAGTATTTAGCTCAAATTATCAAAATGTTCTACCATAACCAGTAGAACTTGAAATCAAACTGCTCTACTTCTCAGAAAATCATCGCTTATTGAAAGCACAAAACAACCTCATTTCACGTCCCAGGGGAATACAAATATTAAAGATGTATTTACCAAATATGACGATAAAATAATCACTGATATATACTAGTCGTTTTATACATTAGTTTATTTAAACTTTATCTTAAATAAATAAAAAAATATTAATGTATAAGACGTACACCAACGATAAATTTCAAGGTATTGGAAGATCAGTTTATTTTTTTTATACATAGATTTTTAATAGTGTAAGCAAAAGATGTTTGCCTTTTTTTCTTCTTTTTTACCTTGAAAAGTTTAAGTAATATGTTAAATAAATTCCTTGTTGCTAATGAATGGGATTTCGGGATACAATGATCCCAGTACGAAGAGAAGCAAGAAATTAATATCGGTGACATTTCGGGTAGTGGCTTCTGCTAGTTTTAAAATGAATAAGAGTAAATAACCCCAAATTTTACTTATATATCGCTGGTCCTAATCCTAGCTGTGTATATCCTTCTAGTTCATCTCAAATTAATATAAGAATTTTAAATCTTGTGCTCATATTTATGACAGAAGGAAATAATATTATGCCCGGGTGCCTTTTTATTTAATAAAGAAATCTTGAGTAACCAATGAGCCAACTTTCGCTCAATGAAATTAATATGAGGGCAAAGGCAAGTTAAGGAAGAACAGAAATAAGAAACCTTACAAACCTTAAATATCCAGCCTGGTAGAAGACCCCTAGAAATAAGTTCGTGTTTGAAATCCGTGTAAGAGGTAAGAATTTAGTGGGGTATCTACTTGCCATCAAATCGAGGCTTGTATATATAAAAAAGCTAGAGATAGAGGTTAGTGAGACAAGTGTGTTCTCTTGAAACAAGTCATTGGAGCGGAACCGAGTGAAAGTGTAAAAAAAATTGTAATTGCTTTGCCATTGTTAAAATATTCCAAATTTACCTTTAACGTCAAGAAGTAAGAAAATGGTACACGCAAAATGGTTGTTAATAATCTTTTCAAAATCATTTTTGGGTCCCAATTGTATAAATCTTTATATTTTGTAATTTATGTTTGAGAAATTTTGGTTAAAGGAGTGTAGAAATTGCATATAATTAGGCTATGGTTTTTACGTAGCTTGAAGAAATATGTAGTCAGAAAAAAGGGTCAATTTAGCAATTTCTTGAGAAATGTATTAAAGGGTTACCAAAAATTAATCATGTCAAGAGCTGCTATCGATTCCATTATAAATTACTTGGTTCTATCAGTTGAAATAAAGGGGAAAGGAATATGGAATAAAGATACTTTGGAATAAAAGAGAATAAATTCGTAAGAATATGGTTTTATAAATGTATTGGGTGATTAATTCTTTGAACCTGTCAAAAACGGGCATTTAGATGCCAAATTTAATTCTACTTTCAAACAGGCTTTTTTAGCATTCAAAATGACGTGAAAATTATTATTTCTGGAGTAATATTGATACATCAACTGACCTTGACAAAACTTATACTAGGGTTCTCAAGGAAGGTACTTTAACTTTAATAATTATTATCTTGAATCAATTAGTGTCAAATTTAAAATTGCAACTAGATAGTGAAGGGCAAATGTACCCTCCGTATAATAAAGGAGGCATGCAAGATTTATGTAATTACAGATTAATCAAATTTGCATGGCGATTTATAGAGGAAAATTAGGGCGTTTTTGTATAAGAACATAAATACATCAGGATATTTCATCAGATTTCTTATGCCTACTCTAGTCTTATAAGCTCGAATTACCAATTAACTGTGTATTTTCGAATAGGGAGAATTGCACTGGACAATTTCTTTGTTCTTTTCAAGACTATTGAAGAGGTAATTCATAGTCTACTCTTCCTTGAATTTAATACTCGATTGATATCATAAAGTTGACTGAACTGACCCCAAAATAGTTGATTTTTGACGATAATATTGCATTTTTACCACGCTCTTCAGAGACATAGGTCCACACAAAGCGCCTAAGGACCCAGGGTTGTTGAAATGACTGTAGCTTGAAATTGGATTAATACTGTCTAGGTTATAATGATTACCACTCCTCTAAGTACAGCAGTGTGTTTTCAGATTATAATTCCCTACCCTGTTGAGAAATGTTGAAAACTGTGTGGTTAGTTAGTGATCAATAGAAGATGCCACGCAAATATAATGAAATTAATAAGAACTTTTTGTGCAACGAAAGTAATGGTTGGAAAATGGTTAAATGCATTTAATCACGGCATTGAAGATGTTTAAAATGAATCGATGGATTAAAAACGCCAATGATGATTAAGTAATTAGTGGTGATAATATATAAAACTTGAATTACAAATATTAAGTTGACCATTGTTATTTATTTCAAAAAAGAAAGCGACAGAAGGACCTCTACCAGACGTTTTGGGGTGGATTTATTTGGAAAGTAGTGAAATTAGGGATTGTGAAACTATGCGAAAGGTATAGAGTTTGAAAAGCTAGAATTGAACTGTTTGGGAGCTAGGGAGAGAGAAGCTACGCAACTCTCCTGAATCAGTGGGAAAACAGGGAATCTTGACATGAAATGGGGCGGGTCTGGTGGGGTTGAGTGTCACAATAAAGAATAAGAAATAAGAGGAAAAGAAGAACCATTTGTAGGGTCGGGGATGAAGAACCCGGAAACAAGTATGTACCAAACAAAAGTAACATCATATAAAAGGTCATGACGTGTTTTTGTCTCTGTATAGGCGTGGCTACAATAGAAAGAGAAGAAGAGCAAAAGAAATATATATATATATATATATAATTTACCGTCATGTCTCTCTCTCTCTCTCTGTATCTCTGTTTGTCTGTCTGTCTGTCTCTCTCACTCTCTCTCTCTCTCTCTCTCTCTCTCTCTCTCTCTCTCTATATATATATATATATATATATATATATATATATATATATATATATATATATATATATCTCATCACTAAATATAATTTAAGAAGGTGATTTTTTTAAGGAATTTGAATAATAATTTCATCTTAGTTTGGCTATGACTTTTTTTTTATTAAAGTTATTTATAATAATTCTTTTATAATATAAAAAAACAAAATGGTGAAGTTCAGAAATAAATATAAGTATCGAAATTTTGTGAACTTTTTAAAACTCAAAGAATTACAAATCGTGAAGTTCAGAAAATATATTTTTATATATCTTCTTCTAACTATATTTTAGCAACGTGATATTTTGAAAGGGGGAAGGGGAATTTAGTTTAGAGTACCTTTTAAAAATTATTATAATTAGCGAAGTTCAGAAAATTTATAGAAATTTAACCATGGCTGCTTTTTAAAAATTTAAAATTTTAATCTTAGTAGCGAAGCCATTGCCTGGCATATATATATATATATATATATATATATATATATATATATATATATATATATATATATATATATATATATTATATATATATATTTAGTCACGTGCCATGACTAAATTCAGGTTAAGCAGAGATTGTGAAGCTGCTGCAATTAATTTTAACAATTCACCGATAATTATCGGCGAATTGTTAAATTATAATTTACTTTATAAGGGGTCGTCATAAAATGAATTGCGGCAGCTTCACAGTTTCTACCTACCCTAAATTTAAACACGTCACGTGCCTGATATATATATATATGTATATCAGGCACCAGTCAAAACCAGTCAACAAAATGAATAAATCTGAAATGGAAACCTTAGGAGGAGCGAAGATAAATACAAAAGAAGACCATTAAATCAGGTAAATTCAAAAGACTAGAGGTTGACAAGAAGATTAAAATACCACCTAATCAATTAGGGAGGGAGAGAATCTTAACGAGAGATTAACTTGAGAGGTCAGGATTTAAAAACCAAAGTAAAATAAATACAAATGTTCTAAATACTTGACTCAAATGGGAATAAATACAGACATAAAACAAGGCTACATAGATGAACACAAAATAAAATTTAATTGGTTAGTAAGATTAATATAAATATTTAGTCTCAAATTGTATGTTTCGACAGTACATCGTGAATATAATTTAAAAAATAACCATCAAGTTTATAAAAGCCAGAACTTAAATTAATATTTGGGAATTTACTAATAAACGTTGATTCAAAGATATTTCGTGAATTTGTATCATTATTATGAGAGATGATTTTAGCAGAATTCCAATCAATATTGTGATTAAGATATGACATATGAACATAAAATGAGCTGCTTTCTTTACCGCGACGGACCTTATATTTATGCTGAGAAATTGGTTTATTTAAACATTTACCTGATTGAAAAAGAAATATTTAGAGCAATCGCTTCATTTTACGCAATATACATTAACAATAAAGTTAGAAAGTACTTGGAATCCTCGTATTAATTTAATTTTCCCTGTAGGATTTGTTGCATATATATAAATATATATATATATATATATATATATATATATATATATATATATATATATATATATATATATATATATATATATATATATATGGGGGTGAAAACCAACCACGCTATTGATAAAGGCATCTTTATACGTCTGGGTTTGAACGTTTCGAGGTCCTAGCCTCATCATCGGCACTAAGAAACTAAGATAATAAAGGGTTAAAATTTCTAGTTCTCATAAAATAATAAAATTGAATAGTGCAATTTAGGATAAGTTGCTTAATACAAGAATAAAAAATTCAATTCATGATACAATATAAAGATTGGAAGAAGTTTGATTTATATTTAAACCAGGAAATGGCTTCACCACTCCTCCCTACGGGGGGGAGCTTCCGCTTCACTACTAAGATTAAAATTTAAAATATAATAAAAAGCAGCCATGGTTAAATTTTTATAAATTTTCTGAACTTCGGCAATTATAATAATTTTAAAAGGAACTTTAAACTAAATTTTTCCCCTTTCAAAATATCACGTTGCTAAAATATAGTTATAGAAGAAGATATATAAAAATAAACTTTCTGAACTTCACCATTTGTAATTCTTTGTGTTTTAAAAAATTCACAAAATTTCTATACTTAAAATTTACTTTTGAACTTCACCATTTTGTTTTTCACTAACTCTATAAGTTAAGAAATGGATTTTTTTGAGTATTTAAATAATAATTTCATCTTGTTATAACTTATGTTATTTTATCAAAGTTATTTCTAATAATTCTTTTATAATATCAAAAATCAAAATGTTGAAGTTCAGAAATATATATATAAGTATCAAAATTTTGGGAAATTTTTAAAATCCAAAGAATTATAAATCGTGAAGCTCCCCCAGTAGGGGGAGGGTGGCTAGTGGTGAAGCCATTGCCTGGTTGATATTATAAAAGAATTATTAAAAATAACTTTGATAAAAAACATAAATCATAACCAAACTAAAATGAAATTATTATTCAAATACTCAAAAAAGTCCCATTCTTAAATTATAGAGTTATTGATTGATTAGGTTTAAGTTTTAGGGTGTAAAGTGATTTTAATATCCGAAGTTCGTCGTTGGGATGGGGGATATGAAGTTTTTATCATCATCATCATCATCATCATCATCATCATCATTATCATACTAACTATAATTTAAGAAGAGGATTTTTTTTAGTATTTGAATAATAATTTCATCTTAGTTTGGTTATGACTGATGTTTTTCATCAAATTTATTTCTATTAAAATTCTTTTATAATATTTAAAAACAAAATATTGAAGATCAGAGATAAATATAAGTATCTAAATTTGGGGATTTTTTTTAAAACCCACGGAATTATCATCATCATCATACTAACTTCAATTTAAAAAGGGGATTTTGTTTTAGTATTTGAATAATAATTTCATCTTAGTTTGCTTATGACTTATGTTTTTTTATCCAATTTATTTCTATTAATTCTTTTATAATATACAAAAACAAAATGGTGAAGTTCAGAAATAAATATAAGTATCGAAATTTTGTCAATTTTTTAAAACACAAAGAATTACAAATGGTGAAGTTGAGAAAAATTATTCTTATATATCTTCTATAATAACTATATTTTAGCAACGTGATACATAGAAAGGGGGGAAATTCAGTTTAGAGTTCCTTTTAAAATTATTATAATTGGCGAAGTTTAGAAAATTTATAAAAATTTAACCGGGGCTGCTTTTTTTTAGATTTTAAATTTTAATTTTAGTAGCGAAGCGCAAGCTCTACCCGTAAGGGGGAGTGGCGAAGCCATTGCCTGGTTTAAATATAAATCAAACTTCTTCCAATCTTTATATTGTATCATGAATTGAATTTTTTATTCTTGTATTAAGCAACTTATCCTAAATTGCACTATTCAATTTTAGTATTTTATGAGAACTAGAAATTTTAACCCTTTATTATATTAGTTTCTTAGTGCCGATGATGAGGCTAGGACCTCGAAACGTTCAAACTCAGACAAATAAAGATGCCTTTATCAATAGCGTGGTTGGTTTTCACCTTGCTGTTGAAACTCGCAATTTGGAAGAAGCTCAACAGTTCATGATTATCCCACAAGAAAATGAAAATACTTGGAATCGCCTTTAATTTTTCTGTTGGATTTTTTTGTATTTAATGCTCTACTCACGTGCTACTTTGTGAGTTTCTCATATATATATATATATATATATATATATATATATATATATATTATATATATATATATATATATATATATATATATATATATATATATATATATATATATATATATATATATGTGTTTGTTGAGTGTAAAAATGATTTAATAAGCTATTGCACCTCCTCTCGATAGAATTACAGTTTTCATCCACTCTGGCATTTGTTCTACAAGATTTTGCATCTTCTGAAACCCAAATCGTTTAATGATGATGGAAGAGGCGATTAAGCATGCAGGTGCCTCTCAAACTCATCTCATAAATTCTCTATGGGATTTAAATCTGGGGACTGTGGTGGCCACTCAATATCCCGACCGAAATGATCCCTCATGCTGGGTGAGCCAATCTTTGACGATGTTTGACAGGTGGATGCGCGCGTTATCGTCCTCAAACAGTCCATCGCCATTAGGGAAAAAGAAGTCCATTGAGGGGTGAACTTAATCGTCCAGGATCTGAAAATACTCGCGGGACTTCATCTTGTTACTGCAGAAGGTTGGAGATCCCTATCCAGCCCCAGCAAAACAGCCCCAGACCATCACATTACCTCCAGATGCCTGCACGGAGGGGGCGATGCATGATGGATCCATTGCTTCATAAAGTTATCGCCATGCTCAAATGCGCGCATCACTCTGAAAGAGGGTAAACCTAGATTCATCGGACCACATGAAACGTTTCCAATCCTCTACACTCGTGTTTATGTCCTTTAGCGAATTGAAGCCTTTTTTTCGATTTGTTGCAGTCACAAGTGGCTTCCTGATTGGGGCACAGCTACGTACATGCATTTTTTTTCAGTTCACGACGCATAGTTCTCGTTGAAATCGCGTTTGGATCTTCACAGAACATGCTGATTAACTGCTGTGTCGCGCAACGCCGATTTTTCTTGACCAAACGCTTCGAGGAGTGCCTGTCTCTTTCGGCAAGAATTTGATGCCTACCACAATTGCTACGAGATTAACCGGCTTCGCCATCTTGTTTGCAGCGTGCAATTGTTCTCTGGATAGTCATCATGCCTATACCTGTTTCTGTGGAGATATCACGCGCTGATTTGCCATATTCATGGAACGCGACGATGCGTCCTTTTTTAAATGGCGTAATGTCTTTTCCACGGGCACTAATTCTTGCAGCTCCTATAAAAATAGGAGTTATAACATCTATACTAGGTGTTTGCTAAGGTAGAGACCCTACTGAATGTTGCCATATAGGTTTACTCTAAGCTAAAGGATTCTGAAACAAATTAATGACAAAAAACATACAATGTATCAAAACTCAGTGAATTACCTTTTTTGGCCAGGTAATATATATATATATATATATATATATATATATATATATATATATATATATATATATATATATATATATATATACATATATATATAAATATGAATATAAATATATATATATATATATATATATATATATATATATATATATATATATATATATATATATATATATATATATATATATATATATATATATATATATATATATAAGTGGCAAACGAATTGATGGACGCAAACTTCAAGCGAAGTATTAACAGGATGACCAGGACAGAGCCGTAGATGCCTCGTAACATTTATTTCAAACGTTTCAGGATTATAACTAATCCCATCATCAGTGCTAAAGAAAGAATACAAAATACAGAGATAAATGTATACATAAAAAGTTAACACATGTAATAAAATTGTGAAACATTAATATTAAATTTGAGATTAATTATTTACATTAGAAATATGGAGGAAAAAACAAACTAAACCAACGAGAAAATTTCTAAAAAATAGGAAGGAAAATAATTGACAGTAGATTTTATTCTTGCACCCCCCTAAAAAAACAGGAAGAATATTAGTGAATAAACTCTCACCTCTAACCTCTAATGAGTTTCTTCTTAATAATTCGCATTTGTTTGTGAAAGTGATTACGAACATTCCTCATGCAGACAACTACTTCATGGCCAGCTTTGATGTTGAGAGTTTCTTCACTAATATTCGTCTTGCTGAAATGATTCGAATTTGTGTCAATTCCCTCTTTCGTGACTCCACCTGCGTCATAGGTTTAACTAAGAGCTCATTCAAAACTCTCATTGAACTTGCTGTTTGTAATTCATTCTTTTTGTCAAATGGGATTTTGTATGAACAACTCGATGGGGTTGGAATGGAACTTCCTCTAGGCCCCTCGTTGGCAAATGTTTTATGTGTTATTATGAAACACTTTGGCATTAATTTTCGTCTGGTTTTATATAGACGCTATGTAAGCGACACTTTTTTATTATTTAGGCATAAGTCACATTGTACACTTTTCCTTAATTATTTAAATTCTAAAAATGCAAATATCAAATTTTCCTGTGAGCTCGAAACAAATAATAGCATATCGTTTCTTGACGTGAAGATTACCTGAATGGACAATCAATTCACGTCAAATGTTCCCCCCAAACCCACTTTTTCAAATATTGGTTTAAGTTTTTTTAGGTTCTGTAATTTTAGATTCAAAATTAATGCCATTCTTACTCTCCTCATAGAGCATATAACTTGTGTTCAACTTTTCCATCCCTACATTTAGAATTCGAATTCTTAACCAAATTCTTTACCACTAATGGCTATCCCAAATCGCTATTTCTGAGACAAATTAGTCTGTTTCTCAATAAAAAATACTCGACTCTGCCTCTACTACAAACTGTCAATAAATTAAAGATCTTCCTTTCCTTACCATACTTTGGTTACCAATCCGAAAAACTTAAAAAAAGAGTTGTTAAAACTGTTAAATTCAGCCTATCCTCAATTATTACCATCTATTGTTCTCATTAATGACTTCAGACTGGGATCATTATTTAAGTTTAAAGATCAACCACCCACCAATATGCAATCTAAAATTATATACGTTTTTCGTTGTACGTGCAGTAGCACTGTATCATATGTGGGGGCAACAAGGCGTACGCTTCATGCAGCATATGAGTAGATCTGAAAGAACTGGACAACACCTTTCAAAACCTGATCCATCCCCAATTCGAAACCATCCGTCCTAATGGGGCTCTAGGGCTACACTCGAGAACTTCACGATACTTAATGCGGTAAGAAACATCTCGGACCTTTACCTGCTAGAGTCAATTTATATTACAAAACTTCAACCCACTCTAAATAATAACTTATTATCTGTCCCAATAAATATAGTGACTCATTAAAAAACATGCTAATTTGTCAATTATTTTTCTTCTTATTTTTTAGAAGTTTTCTCGTTGGTTTAGTTTGTTTTTCCTCCATATTTCTAATGTAATCAATTAGTCTCAAATTTAATATTCATGTTTCACAATTTTATTACATGTGTTAACTTTTTATGAATCCATTTATCTCTGTCTTTTGTATTCTTACTTCAGCACTGATGATGGGATTAGTTATAATCCTGAAAGTTTGAAATAAATGTCACGAGGCATCTACGGCTTTGTCCTGGTCATCCTGTTTATATATATATATATATATATATATATATATATATATATATATACAGTATATATATATATATATATATATATATATATATATATATATATACATATATTAGTGTGGTTGGGTAGCTGTCGTGGTATACCTTGTGGAACGTGAAATACTTCTTTGATTGAAGTAGGCTTTGATTTAAGAGTGCTAATTTTGTTTTTTTTTAAGGAAGAGCCGCTTCAACACGTAAGGATAAAAAGGAAACACACAGGAATTCCCAAAATAAACTTATACTTTTAAATTTAACAATTTACTAGACAAAAACAAAACATGAACCACAAAAATATTACGAATATTAAAAATACACAAAAATGACTCCAATTAACTTGACCCTTTAATATTGGCTAATTAGTTACTCACTTCAATATACAAGAAATAGGCTAACTGTCTTTACTGGAGTTTAAAGACCTTGGTTGCTCTGGCGGCTGGTTTGAGTTTGACCTTGAACTCAATGAGCCCCAGACACCACAGGAATCTGGTAGGTCTTTTGACGCGTGCTTCGACCAGATTGTTGGAGGTGGTCGAGATCACTGGGTACTTTGGCGAGTGTAGTAGATAGGGGTCTACACGGTATTCAGGGGGGGGGTCTTCAAGGGCGAGAACAATCACGGTGCTTTAGGCGGCACCAAGGTAGGCAGGGCCTCTCTGGCGAGAGTAAGTCGAACTTGGTTCTTAAACCAAGTTAACTTAGAGTTCGGTGTGACCACCGGGTAACGGGCTCAAGGGGGAGCTTTTGTTCTCCTTTGTTACGTAATTCCTCATGGGTGAGGACTGTACTTGGGTGGAGAAGGGGGTCTTCTTCAAGGGAGAGGATAGAGGAGGGGGGTTTCTCTAACGAGAATAAGTTGAACTTGAACAAGTTAACTTAAAGGTCGGTTTGGTAACCAGGAACTAGATCGAGGATGAGCATCTTCTTAGTTCTAGTCTTCCTCAAGGGCGAGGCCTATCTCGGTGTTTTGGGACACACCAGAATAGAAATGGGGGTTCTCTGACGAGAATAAGTTGAATTTGGTTCCTCAACCAAGTTAACTTATGAGTTTGGTGGGGCCACCGTGTAACGGGCTAGAGAGGGAGCCTTTTTCCTCTTCTTTTCGTAATTCCTCAAGTGCGAGGAATATTCTTAGGCTTTAGGATGCACCAGGATATGAGGAGTCTCTCTGACGAGAGTAAGTTGAACTTGAACAAGTTACCTTAACGTTCAGTTTGATAACCAGGGACTAGCTCAAGGATGAGCTGCTTCTTAACCCCCTTGGTAGCCCTGCCTCTCTTGCAGGAGACTTCGTAGTCTGGCGACTCACGTATTCTACCTGTCCAGTCTTTGTAGTCCGGCCTCAATCCGGGGACTTCGTAGCCTGGAGACTCACGTATTTTACCTGTCCAGTCTTGGTAGCCGGCTTCAATCCGGGGACTTCGTAGCCTGGAGACTCACGTATTCTACCTGTCCAGTCTTGATAGCCCGGCCTCAATCCGGGGACTTCGTAGCCTGGAGACTCACGTATTCTACCAGGTTTTTCCCAAGTGTTTGTTATTTATACCTCGTCACTCCACTGGGGTAGGGGTAGGAGGGGGGGGGCGCTTTTGGACGGGCTGAGGAGGGTTTTATTCCAACAAGTCTTCTCACCAAGTCTTACTGTGGCTCTCGTTGGCCTTCGAGCTTGAGAGAAAAGCGTCTCCAATTTCTTATTTGAGGTGAAATTGAATATACTCTCGTAGAAGAGATCTTGCAGTTTAAAACAGTTCGGCTTTTCATAGCGTCGAGTGGCGAGGCACTGTGGTTACGAGTTTGACCTACGGTGCTGGGGCCCGATGTCTTTGCGGTTACCGTCCCGTGTCTCCACTGAGAGAGAACAGGGGAAGTGACGATTTCCCTACAGTAACAGTCTTTCTTGAATGCAAATTTTGTTGAAAACCATTGTGTATTTTGCCTTAATTTATTTCCTCTGACAACTTTCTCTTCTCTTTTTTATTCCATCTTGTAGATGGTGGATTACTTGTCCAGTATTCATCTCCTTTTTAAATGAATGTGTTTGATAAAACCAAACTAAATCGCTAAGCTTTCGATCATATTTAATCATCTTCAGAGCGTTTTGAAAAATTCTTGCTTCCTTTACCGATGTAATGAGTAGAGTGAGGATCTGGCAGAAAGTAAAGTGAAAGAAGATTCAAGATTTAAGATAGTATAAAGTTAGAATGTGGAGAGAATTATAGGATAGATAAAAAATATTTTGTGAAGAGTATGTGTTGATGGGATGAGAATGAGTGTAGGATGAAACGATGAGATGAGGATGATAGTGTTTTGTACCAGTTTGCCTGGCTAACGCTTGCCTTTTTGTTTTGTTTTGCTTTGTGATGTGATTTTAATTTTATTAGATATAAACTTTAGCATTGGAGCCTTTGTTTTCTTTTGCTTAATCGAGCATCTTTATTTTTTGTATTTATTAGTTTTTTTTTTTTCTTATTTTCGCATCTTTATATAAATATCTATATATATATATATATATATATATATATATATTTATTTATTTTATTTCTAGTGGTAATCTTCTTTGATAATCTCGCTAATATTTTGAATCATCGGGTTTCTCATAGTCGGTTGTCTTTTTCGGTTCCACATTTTGCTTGTATGGTCAGTTGTCTTCTTCGGTAATCTTTTTCTCTTTTCTTTTTTCTTGTGCGTATATATCAGGTTGAAATTGTTTAAGGTTTGTTTCACGCTGCCGTTAAAACGATTTTTGTAGTGTATTTGCCGGATTTCGTTTTCCGGTACTGTCGAGGAATAGGCCGAGGGGTGGTTGGAGTTTTCCCCGACTCTTATATATATATATATATATATATATATATATATATATATATATATATATATATATATATATATATATATATATATATATATATATATATATATATATATATATATATATATATATATATATATATATATATATATATATATATATATATATCCTATTATCCTGAATGCGGAGGAGTCGTACTACTCCTTATACTTCGTTCGACCCGTGTCCTGAATGGGTTTATTGACTCAGAGTGCTTAGAGATTGGCTACGGAGGGATTGGAATGAACTTTGCCAGCAAGTGACCCAAAGGAAGTTAGATACATAACAATATAAAAATAAAGTTTTAATGAACACTAAACAAATATATATATATATATATATATATATATATATATATATATATATATATATATATATATATATATATATATACAAATAATTTGCTTTGAGAGATGAATTAATAAGTGAATCTCGGATATCTCACCTGGCTTGAAAATTACTATTCACCATACAAATCCCTATACACTTGTAATGCTAGTAAGCTTCGCGGTGAAGTTGGGGAATGTAAAAGGGAAAGGTTACCTTTGAACCTGAAGTTCGGGTGGCGCTGGTGAGTGAAGGTGGTGAGATAAGAAGTGGAGACGATGGGGTAGCTTCTCCAGGGACCGACCTGATCCCACAATTCCGTCACGATTCTGCTGGAAGAAGGAGGTGACGGGAGCTTCTTGTTAAAGAGGGCCCCACGCTCGTGAACTCCGAGGAATCTTGGGTGTCTCTGTGAGGGGGGCAAAGTGACCTATCGGCTCGTAGGGTTACTGAGAAAAGCCGCGATGTAGTTTTCTCGCTTAGGGAACCAGAGTGAGACTGTTTCTAGCTTCGGCTCTAACACGTGAGTACGAGCTTGGGTCCGCACTGCCTTGCAGACCAACGGGGTAAGGAGCCTCCCTAACTGGGACCAATCTCCTCTATGAAGACTTGATGCTTCGACGAATTACCACTACACCGATAGATGGCAATTCCTGACCCGATAGACGCTGTGCAAGCTTTACTCTATTTCGTCATTTATAAACTTCCGGCAACTATCGCAAGCGAAGATGGGCTCCCATTTATCGATAAACGGTCCGGGAAGAAACCCTGTGTTTAGCTGAAACGGCCGGCGGTTTCTTCCGGCTGAAGACCACCAGATATTGGGCCGGAAGGGGAAGGGTTGATAAGCGGCCGGCCCGGAAAGGAGGTGGGAAAATCTTTGGGAGCATTATGCTATTCTCCTACAGGTACTACTATTTGGTTAATTTCGTTTTGGGAAATTATGTTTTTTATGTTATCCCACAGTTTCGTTGAACGTTTTTTTAGGGTTAAATTTATGGGTTCCAGTGCAGATCTTCGATGGAGTTCCTCAGATGTTATGCTGTCCTGTCTTTTTGTGTTAATGATGAACTTTGTGGCTTGATTTTGAATGCGTTGGACCTTTTTTAATTGTGTATTAATTACTGTTTTCATCGGTACTATTGAGTAAAGAAGCTTGGAACGAACTAGGATCCTGTATAATTTTCTTTTGTTTTTGTTACTTAGGTTTTTGAGTCTGTACAGCGCCGATATGGTAATTTTTGTTTCGTTAATTTTCTGTGTTATGTGGCTGCTGTACCCTGTTTTTGTTAACTTTAGACCGACGACGTGTCCTTCCGGGGAGTATGGATATGCTTCTCCATTGACTCTTACTGGAGCTGTTTTCCATTTGTTTACGGGTATTACTTTGTATTTATCTTTGTTTGTTTTTATTTTGTTTCTTCGTTTGTATTCATTGATGTTTTTTTTATCTCCCTCGTTGTTCTTTGAGCTACGTCTCGGGGGTTCTTCCTGTCGCTGGTGATTATTTGTGTGATGTCTTCCGCCAGTTGGATGCACATCGCAAATTCGCGAGTTGGTTGTGGAAGGTCTCTGCTGTTAACAGTATACAGCGTCAGAGAGAGGCATCATCCTTGGGGGACTCCCTTTTTTAGGTCAATATGGTCGCCTGTTTGGCCCTTTATTTGAAGTTAGACTTTACTTTCATCCAGGTAGTTACATAATGTTTTGCAAACATTTATTGCAGGTGAAGGCTGCAGATCTTGGCTTTTAAGCCAGGCAACCCCACCTTGTTGAAGGCTTTAGCCTCTCGCTGTTTCTGTGGCAATTTTTTCAGTTATTATCGCCGGCGCGGTGTCCGTTCCTCGTTTGCTCCTAAGCCCGTGTTGTTATGGGTTGTACAGGTTATTTATTATCCGTAAGGTGTTTAATTAACCTGTTGTTTAGGAATTTTTCTAGGACTTTACCCAGAAATTGCAAGAGTGAGATCACGCGGTAGCTTCTGACTTGATGTTTTGGTTTGCCTGGCTTCGGTAGGAAGATCATCTTTGCCTGCTTAAAGGTATGGGGAAAGTACCCAATATTAAGGCAGGCATTGAAGATCTTCAATATCAATTTATGCACATTTTCTGGAGCATTTATTAAGTCTACCTTTGTTATCCCGCTTTGATCAGGTGCTTTTTGTTTGAAAGATTGTAGGACTGTTTTATATTCAGCCATTGAGAAGGGCATTTCCTCCCTCAAGGGGCAGTTTCTCTCTTCGTCGACGTGTATGTATGTATGGTACAGTGCGTTCTTGTTGCGTCTCTAGGGCTTGTATGACTTCTCCCCTCGTGTTCCGTATCGTATTATTGATTCTCTTCTGGTGTTATCGAGAATATTTTTTTCCAGTGATTTTGGAAGTAGACTTGGAGTTCTAATGATTTTTAAGGGGTATTTATTCCGCCTTGGTTAAACGTAACGTTAAAGGAAATGAGCCACTCCTGTGCGTGGAATTTTTAAAATAGTTTTAATGTGCGATTCCACGCACAGGATTGGCTCATTTCCTCTAACGTTACAGTTAACCAAGACGGAATAAATACCCCTTAAAATTGTTTACTTTCACTTTACTTTCTGCCAGATCCTCACTCCACTCATTACCTCGGTAAAGGAGGGAAGAACATTTCAAAACGCTTCGAAGATGATCGAATAAGATTGAAAGCTTAGCAAATTAGTTTGGTTTTTACCAAACACATTCATTTAAAAGAGAGATGAATACTGGACAAGTAATCTACCATCTACAAGATGGAATAAAAAAGATAGTTAGAAGGAAGAGAAATTTGCCAAAGGAAATAAATTAAGGCAAAATACACAATGGTCTTCAACAAAATTTGCATATACATATATATATATATATATATATATATATATATATATATATATATATATATATATAACGTAGTCAAATTAAATAAATTAGTAAAGCACAACCTAACACAGAAATAATATATAATAATAACATTGATGAGATATGGCAAGAGATATCAAAAGAAGCTGAATAAAAGTTGATATAAAAACAACCACTATTAAAGGGGCGGTAAAATAAATGATCAATAATGAAATTTTTACCTTCAATCACCAAAATCTACACTAAAGAGAAAGAGAGCATATGATAGAGAATGGCAAGAGCAACTTCGATTGTGGAGGAGTTATAAAATTAGAAGAGGAACTGAAGTGGATTCCTGTTTAAGAGTCTGACGCATTTTTTATGTGCATAGATTCTAAAACTCTGTGGGATGTTTCGTTTTTGTGAGAATCGTTATTCCTAAATGATTGAGTGAAATATCCATGTTGCATTTAATGGTATGGATAAGAATAACCGAATTCTCTTCTGTATGTAAAGATTTTACGGTATGATGAGTAATTCCAATATGAAAGCTAAAACTAGCCGGAGTGAACGAAATGTGCTGCCTATATATGTTCCGCAGAGGCACTGCGAGCAAGTGAATTGGTAGACAACACCACTGATCAACTCACGGTGAAATTTGTTGTGGTGGTATAGCCGAAAATCCAATACAATATGTATTATTAGTATTGAGGGTTAAGGGGAAGAACTCAGGCTATTAAAGCGAACCATGCAAAGACTGAACGCTACGTTGATGCGGAGATTATAAAGGTCAGGTTGAGACGTGGGGTCAATTCACTTAAATAATCAGGTGTAGTTCGAGGTTGGCGAGATATGAATAACGTGGCCGAGAGTGACGTTCAGGTTAATTAAAGATAAACATAAGAAAATATCAATTTTATTTACAAATCAAAAAAATCAAAATTGATATAAAGGTAAATTAATGACTGTCCAATGATTTAGGGATACTGGTGGGAAAATCTAAATTCAATTAAGTAGTTAAGAGTTACCTGCTCAGATCAAAATGGGCTGAGCAGATAAAAGGGGAAAAGGGGCTTACGGGTTGGAGGGCAACGGTGACTTCACAGGAGACTTGGGGGAATAGTAGTGGATTGGCGAGACGATCTTGTCGGCGTCTTCAAACGAGGGATCCTCGTCAGGAGAAGAGTAGGAAGGAAGGGTATAGTCGGCACCTTAATTCCGAGGCTGTGAAGGCGTGAGTTATCACCTTAGCTGGTGCTCGAGGGAGGAGCTGGACTCCTTGGTGATTCTCGGGAGAGGTATGGCTACCTCAGAGCAACTTCAACAGGGCTGGGGGCTTCGAGGACTCGAAGGAGTAATCCGGCGCAACTGCTTCAGAAGAAGCTTGTTGGTTTCCGTGGGAAGTAGCAGCAGCACATCCTCGCCATGCTTAAATCTTCTTTCCTCTGATTGTAGGTCGAAATAAGTACTATATTTCTCCAGGTTGACATCTGCATTCTTGTAAGCGATGTCCGCGCAGGTATCCAGGCGTTTCCTAAGGTCCAGGATGTAGGAGTAAGAGGACTGAATTTCTCTATCCAGTTGGGGGTTAGTAAAGAGTTCTTTTAAGATGCAGAGAGGGTCGCCGACATTAAGGCCATACAATGATTCAAAGGGGGCGAAACCGAGGGTCCTGTGGGGGATCTCACTATACGCCTAAAGTGCTACAGGCATGTAACGGTGCCATTTTCGGGGTTGTTCGAGACAAAGCTTCTTCAGAATGGACTTCAGGGTGTTATTCAATTTTTCGCAAATACCATGTGCAGCTGGGTGAAAATGATTGGTAAACAGGAGGTTTGCCATTAGGAGTTTTCCGACATATTTCATAATCTCGGAGGTAAACTGTTTGCCTCTGTCAGACAACACCTCCTTTGGAATGCCTACTCGGGAAAAATGGATATTAGGGCCTCAGCACAGGTGACACTATCAATCCTCTTAAGGGGGACTGCTTCAGAAAAACGGGTGGAAAAATCTACGAGGGTAAGGACGTACATGCATCCTTCACTGGGCGGGGGTGAATGGGACCAATAAGGTCAATGGCTACTCAGGAAAAAGGCTTGATTATAATGGGGCTTTTCTGGAGAGGGTCTGGCTTGACCCGCCCTTTGGCAGATGTCTTTTGACAGACATCGCAGGTTTTGCAGTAATGTGCTATATCGTTAGCCGCACCTGTCCAAAAGAAATACTTGAAAACCCTATGGGAAGTTTTGTTATGACTGAAGTGTCCGGAGAAGAGGCACTTATGCAAGAGTCTAAGAACTTGGGAGGCGTACGAAAGGGGAACACATAAAGACTAGGATACGGGGTAAGTTCCTTCAGAACAGGAGCGGTACAAAAAATCATCCCTCACGACGTATGATACCTTCTTATCTCCGCGGGTGGAATCTTGTGCCAGGTTCCGTACTTTGCCCCAAAGAGGTAGGAGAGTTGCCCACCCCTTCTGGGCTCGGGCAAAATCTTCGTTCAGGAGAAAGTCAAACTCCAGATCGACGGGGGTTTCCAAGGGAACGGGAGTGAAGGGTAACGGCGACTTCACAGGAGACTTGGGAGAAGAGTAGTGGCTCGGTGAGACGATCTTGTCAGCGTCTTCAAACGAGAGATCCTCGTCACGAGAAGAGTGGGAAGGAAGGGTATGGTCGGCACCTTACTTCCGGGGCTGTAAAGGCGTAAGTTATAACCTTAGCTAGTGCTCGAGGGGGGAAGCTGGAATCCTTGGTGATTCTCAGGAGAGGTATGGCTACCTCAGAGTAACTTCGACGGGGCTGGGTGTTTCAAGGATTCGAAGAAGTAATCCGGCGCAGCTGCTTCAGAAGACGGCGGGGGCAGAGGCTTCTGTTAGACCGTCGATGCCTTATCGAGGAGAGAGTGTCCAGACTTCGACTGGGTGCAAACCGTCTTGGGATGAGTGATATATTCTGCGAGCAAGCCTTATCTTTACTGCTCTTCCCAGGCAGGAAAAAGGCTTAACTATGCAGAGACCTTCAAGCGGGAGATGGGGAATAATCCCCACTAACGCCAACTTTTGTCGACCACCAGTTCTTTTACCTCTTCTCTCTATCTCTGCGTGGGAAATTGCTGGAATTTCCGACCGCATGGGGGGATGTTCTCCACATTCGCTTGGATGGTATGATGGGGTGGGGGCGCATCTGAGCTTGCTTCGTCATGTGACGTTCGGCCAGGTTGTGTTTGTCTACCCACGTGGCTTCCTAAAACGTGATAAGCGTTGAGAAGCAGGGGAAAAAAAGGGTATCCTTCTACATTTATTTTTGAAAGAGAAAAAAACAAATATTTTGTTAACAAACATAATTTGATTATTATTGTGAAGATAGATATATTTCGGTAATTTAATGACTCTCCTTTCACTATAATGTCAGATTTTAGTGACTGGAACTAATAGTGTCATTCGTATTAATTTATTTTACCTCCATCTACCTTTGATAGTGTTTGTTTTTATATCAACCTTTATTCAGCTTCCTTATAGTCTATATCTTTTAACATCTCTTGCCACATTTCATTATTGCCAATATCATATTTTTTTGTCGGGTCATGTTTTATTACTTACGCGTAGTTCGTTGCTTTATTTTATTTTCTTATATATATATATATATATATATATATATATATGATAAACTCACTAAGTAGCGAGTGAGTAGAGCAATAAATCCCCGCCCAAACCCACAGGAAAATGAAAGGCGGATTCCAAGTACCTCCGAACTTGTTTAGTTTATTCTCAAGGAATACCGAATTACTTAACAGATGTGGTATATATATATATATATATATATATATATATATATATATATATATATATATATATATACGAGACAACAGGGTGGTTAGCCCGCCCATGTCCAGCGGAAGGACACAGATTAGAGAAATATTATCGAATACGGGATTAATATTTCTCTAATCTGTGCTCTTCCGCTGTATATGGGCGGGGCACCACTCGTTTGTCTCTTATATATACCACCTCTGTCAAGTAATTTGTTATTCCTTGAAAATGAACTGAACAATTTCGAAAGTACTTGGAATCTGCCTTTCATTTTCCTGTGGGATTTTTTGCACATACATATATATATATATTGCTATATATCAAAGTTTCTAAACCCCTCTTTTCCTGATAAAGAATTACATACCCTGCAATTTATCATAAATATTCACACCACAAATTATACCGAGCGGAAAGTGAAAGCGTACATGCAGCTACTCGTATGAGTCGACTCTAACCTTATCATTCATTTTTAGCAAGATCTTTTGTCTCTGGAGTTGTCATGTTTATATCTTCAAAAGTGACATGACCTGGCATATGAAGAAGAGGAGCGATTAAATTTTCAATTGTTAAAACACTTTTTGAGGCTCACTACCATTTAAAACAAAGACTCCATCTTTTTTCTGTCATAGACTTCATCATCTAATGAAAGGGCATAGATTGCCTTTAATGGCTCTGTAGCCACGCACCTAAATAAGCTAGAAATATTTTACCTCAAAGCCATTTAGGAAGTTAAAATTACGGACATGAGCACAAATGGAGTGTTTTGTAATTATGTGATGGGAGTAGACAAGGATATCTGTGGATATTATTTTGATTAAAAAGGGGCTGTGTAGCAGTTAATATCTTTATGCGTCTCATAAAGAAATCAATTTCTTTTAGTAGCATTCCCTTTGTGTTTTCTCGACTCTAAATATCAATTATTTTCTGCCATTTCGCTGTATGGGTTTTTCTTGTTGACTCAAAGCGAGGCTGACACCTACCATATGTTTGATTATTTATAGAAATAACCCAAATCTTCACTCACATCTTTGATGAGCAAAGATAAAATGTGGGGTTAAAAGTGGAAATGTTTGCAAAGAAAAGTCGAAAGTGGGAAGGATGGAATATCTTCATATAAGAGTAATGATAAGAATGTAATATCGATGCATTGTAAGGGATTCATTAAGATATAGGAGCTCTTTCATGCACCTTCTGTGTTAAGATTTCTTAAATTTGCCAAATTCCTTCATAATTTCGTCTATTATGATGGTGTGTGGCCTAAAGTTATATAAGAGATGTCCGCAGGTTCAATGGAAGAGAATTTCAGTCTCCCTAGAAAATGTGACGTGATCATTAGCATAATAAATATACGCCATATTTTGTATCTATCCTTTTTTCATTTTCTCACACACACATAGACAAACCATCAAAGACCTTGTTTTTCACATATAAATATCACGGAAATATATTTTTATATTATCATAGTTTGATCTCAGATTTTTTTCATGATCAACATAACTCATTTAAATGTCTCTGTTGACTCCATTGGTTATGCTTATAATATGTGGTCGCACATACCACACAAGCAGCTCTTTCATTAAATTTTGAAATTTATTTTTTCTACCTCTTGCCTTTTCCCTCTGAGGCTCAGTTATTTTATACTTTTAGGCTTCCATTAGCCTTGCTTTTTCCAACAGGAGAAGGCCATGCTTTGCCATATTACTGCAGATCATCAACGTTCAATAATTGCAACGTTTAAATGAGGCTCTCAAACAAAGACGTCCTTCAGTGGCCAACCGAAAGAGCGTCTTCTTCTTTCATGACAATGCACGCCCACACGTGACATGTTTGGCCCATGAAAAAAAATATGCGTTAAGTTGTGAAGTTATTCCTTATTCCGCATATTTAGCGGACCATACACCATGTGATTGCCATTTATTTAAGTTACCACAGCATCACATAAATGGCAAAATTGACTCGGATCTGAAAGAGGTGGAAAAGGATACATATTTCCTCAAATCCGAGTGAATTCTACACGAAAAGTATCTACAGCTTAGTTAAAGGACGGAAGAGAATTGGCAATAATGAAAGAAACTAATTTGCTGAACAAAATGATTTTATTGTCTATTATTAAAAATTATTTTATTTAAAAAAATATTTATTTCTCGATAACCTAAAATGGGTTCTAGTTTCTAATTCCCTTCTTAACTCAGACAATGCCTCCGTTTTTTTAACGCACTTCCAAGAAATTTCTGTTGGACGGAATTATGTCGATTGCCATCATTTATGACTCAGTATCGGGAAAAATTCATGATGGAATTGCTACACTAGATTTATAGGCAATTAACACTTAGTACTCGTTTTTCACCTACACCTCCATTCTTTTATAAGGCAAATGGAGATGGGTAGGTAACCAGTGTTCCCTTCCATCTATTCCTTTTTTATTTTTAGAACCCGATTAGTTTTTAAAATGCATAGAAGTGATCCGTTAGAACTAAGAACTATTTCCTTTATCTACAGACATCGTTCTGGAGGCCTTATTTGCACTCCTGGCCACAACACCTATTCTAGGCATTATTCGTTTTTAATGTTTATCTTCTCTCCTTCCACTTTGCTAATCCCTTTTTTAAAAGTCCTTTGCCTATCCTGTTCTGCTTTGCCTTCTTTTCTGTACATCTGTCCCTTTTCCTTCATTTTCTCTCTGCGGCACAGGGACAATGACCTCCATATCAAGCTCCTGGTCGCTATTTTCCAACTCGCTGTTAATTCTCCGTCCGTCTTTATCAGTCACATGCGCTAAACTCTAATGATTGCCCTCTGAGCATCAAATGTTATTGGATCGATAGAAATAATATACCGGAGATTGCTAGAAGCTTAGAAAAAAGATGTAATGACTGAAAACTGTTATAGTTTAAACACTTTTAAAGTCCTTAATATCATAAAATAACATAAAATTTAGGTTAGTTTCTGTCAAACTCGTCGTCATAATACGAGTAAAAATAGCATTTTTGAATGTTTTTCTCAACAGCAATTAAACATTATTACACCTAATCTTAAAAAGAAGAAAATAACTAAGGAAGGTTGTATGTTTAATGAGAGTTACCCTAATAGCTACTTTTAAATTTCACGACCTAATAATAACCTATATCTTATATGCCACGAAACTATAAAGACTTTGGAGACATTTAAGATCAAATTACATAAGGAAACGTGGCATACAAATGAATTTTTATTATACGCTCAAACAAAATATCTCCTTTGAAAGTCAATCTCTTGAGAACAATTTCTTCAAAGGTAAAACTAATGAAGCCAAATCATGAGTGCGGGCAGGCTATATTTGGTTATCAAATACGTGTGTGAAAAAGGAAAGCCACTCAGTGATGGAGAATTTGTTGAAGAATATAGAGGATTAAAATTTAAAGAAATATGCCCAGAAAAGTTGTCACGTTTTGAAAATTTAAGTTTGCCTGCCTTAATAGTCATTTGAAAGAATTGAGTGAAGTCGTTTTTTTTTCTATATTATTCGTGATATCGATCAATTTGGAATATTTTTCTTTAGCTTGCGAGGAAAGTAATGATAGTTCGGATACAGCGCAACTTATTTTCATCATATTGACAACAAATTTAAAATAGTGGAAGAGTTATGAACACTGCAAAGTATGAAAGATGGTAAATCAGAAAATGTATATTTAGAAGTATCTTAATGAGAGAGTAGAAAAAAGACTTGACTTGAGTTAGGGCAAAACTAAAAAGTGTAACCACAGAAAGAGAGCCAAGTTTCTTAAAATTTAATGTTACAAGCCATACTTCGTATTCTTTCTTACAGAAAGAACTTGGTTCCAAGGCACTCCTTCGGCGTGTGGCCTACGGCCTATTTGCTATTCTAAACCGCTTTTTTTAATCCCCTTTATAGACTCTTTATTTTAACACCCTTAACACCTTTTTCAACATAGATACCCTGAAACATTTTTTTAAAGTTATTTCACCTTTTATTATATTGTCTTTATCCCTTGAAGATTTATATATGGTTGAGAATTTTCCAAACACCTTTTTCAACATAGACACCCTGAAACCTTTTTTTTTAAGTTACTTCACCCGGTTTGATATATAGAAAAACCTTCATCAGATCTCTTTTTTCATCTAAATTTGTTTTATATCCGAAATGATAGTAAAAAAGCGCCAAAGCCCTAATTTTAATACCTTTTTTGAACTTCACGATTTGTATGTTTTTTTATTCCAAATCATTCGATAATTATATTTATTTTTCTGAACTCTTAGAAAGAACTTTGATAAAAGCTCGAAACATACAAAAAACAGCCCTGCGAATAAAAGTTTCAAATAAACCTAAATTCAATCAAAAACATGAAAGGTTACTTGTCCACTAAGCAAAAGATACCATTTTCAAAAATTTCAAAAATTCACCAAGTTAAATTATAGAGTTAAGGATAAATGTTATCATATTAAGTGAAAAATTATATAAAACGCCTTTTGAATCGTCATCATTTTCAGATGTATATTTTTATATGTATTCAGAATATGGCGATGTTCCGTACCATACTAAAGTGAGATGGCTCGCAAAGAAAGACTGGTCAGACGCTTTTTTTGCGCTTTGCTTAGAATGAAATATTTCTGCCTGAAAAAAAGAAAGTTTCACAGAGCCTTTTGCGATCCAAAGCGGGTTTTTAGCGTAGTTTCTTGCCTGATATAACGGATCATCAGAATATTTTGATCTTCGGATTAGAAGAAAGAGGATTTGGTATCAAAAATTAAATTGGAAATTTGTTTGCAAAAAATTTGTTGGACAAAAACAAATGCATTTTTCCAATTTGCAATCAAGAAGGCTAAATGCTGAAAAAAATAATCAGCCACAATAAAAAGATGTAACGAAGCAATAAAACTTCTAAAAAAAGTAATTCGGACATAGATACAATGCTTTCCATAACCACAAGAAAGAAATTCACATGTTTCAGAACCCTTTCAGTGTATCAAGAGAAGAAACTCCGGAAACTCATCAAGTACAAATATTTGATTTGCAAAGCAACGATAGACTAAAAACCATTTCAAAGAGAATGACCCTCTGGAAATGTACTCATACCTACCTGATGAGTGTACGTATTTAAAAAAGTATGCCACGGGCATGTTTTCACTTTTTGAGTGTACGTACATCTGTGAAAAACATTTCCAAAAATGCAAATAGTAAAAGAGAAGCTTTAATCAAGGCTTACCAAAATTCAAGGGTTTCTTTTACTAATATCGAAATTGCTATTCCTAACTTGCAAGATGACTCAGCATCTTTACCTGATCATCAAGACAAAGCTAAATAGGATTAATAACCTATCTTTCACTATTTTGCCTTCTTATTTACATTAAAATAAAATGTAATATTACATATCTATATTATAAAGTAACCGTTACTATGAAGTAAGGGCCTAACCCTATGAGTGGAGTGAATATAGCTAAACATGAACTTTCTTTGATAATATAAATAATTCAAAAGTGATTCCCTCTGGGAAATTCGGACTATCAATTTAGTATCTTTTATCTTCATACAAAAATGTTGGGGACCCCTATAAAAAAATATAAAGAAAATTAGGATGATTGAATATCATTCTGTTTTAGTTAGAACTAAATTTAAATTCTCCAACTTCATTATTTTGAAACTTTCGTCTCCGTACACTAAAAAAATATGTGCTAAAATGAATACATCCGACCTCCCTCCTGATATTTATTTTCCAATCCTTCTTGGGTTTGATAGATGCAATTTTGATATAATCAAAGGATTTAGTCAATTTAATGGAATATTCGGACTCTGCATTTGAAATTGGATGTGCAATGCGCCACAAAATATAAGGCTTTTTAAAAGTGGAAAAACGCCAAGTGGAAATGATGGTTTTATTCATTAGAGTTCATTATTCGCTGTCTTCCTGACATCGTCTATTGGAAATCCATTTCTCTCTCCCCACGGCGGTATTTCCTCACGCACCGCTAGTGATCTTGAACATACATACATTCATACATGAAAGGGAATATATTTGCACACAGAAAAAACAAAACTAAAGGGGTATAAAAAATCTTGGAAATGGTGCTTTCGAAACCCGCACCAAAGGAAATTATTCCCTCGTGAAAAAGGATCGTTTCCAAAGCCCAGCATTATATGAAGGAAGGCTTTCGGGGGAACCCAAAACAGGTTTTGAACCTTTTTCTTCACTGCTCATCTTGATCTACCTCGCGCTGTTTGAATACTAAGCTCCTCAACAATAAAATTGATAATAATGAATGTCGTAGAATGGACTCTCGACGATATACCATATATAACTATTCGTTGAGGGAACTTATTTAATTATCTTTAGAGTGCGTGGATGTCTGGGTTGACCGATATTATGTATCTTCGATATGCTTAAGAAGTGGAACTGAGCTCAAGGATAATAATATTGCTATCATTAATAAAATAGAGTTTTATTAATAAAAACTATCAACAACACACAAAACGGAAAATATTGACATAAACAGAGAATGGAAGGGTCGTGGGGAATCTAGCTAATCCGAAGATTAAGAGCGATTTGAAAAGGTAAAACAAATATGAAGTCAAAATAGATGGGATGGTTCGCTAAACCATTTAAAGCACAAGATAGGGTTGACAAAAGGGTTAAATACTCAAAGGTAACGTTCAGCTTACGTAAATACACTTGTTGTGCAGATGAAGGCGACGTGAAGGAATTTTCGGTCCGCTGGCGAGTTCCGGCCGAAGGAGGGGGGGGGGGGGGAATTAAATGATCCTGACGTAGCGCCTTGGGAATGAGAACCGTTTCTTGACGAACGGGTTGACGAACAATGGCTGTTCTACGTTGTTCTCTTTTGAACAACAAGGGGGATGAGAACCATCTCTTGTCTACGGGCTCGAGAACAATGGCTGTCCTAATGTTGTTCTCTTCTGAACAACAAGGGGGAATGGTGAGAACCGTTTATGGGCGAACGGGCTGGAAGAACAATGGTTGTTCTACGTTGTTCTCTTCTGAACAACAGGGGGGGGGGGGGGTGAGAACCGTTTCTTGTCAACGGGCTCAAAAGAACAATGGCTGTTCTAACGTTGTTCTCTTTCTGAACAACAGGGGATGCCTAGTGGACTTGGCGTCACGAAGGCTCGAACCTTGGCACTCAAGGGATATTGTCCTTCTTCTGCACAAGTGATGGTGGATCTCGAGGTCGAGGGTCCTTTGGTCCACAAGGTGAGACTGGACCGTAGTGATGTCTCGCGAAGAAAATCTGGATCTCTAATCTGATCTTAGTGGTAAAGTTTTCAAATAAATAGTCGGGACATCCCCTTGGCGTAGGGGACAATGGAGTGGGGGCTTCGAAGGAATGCACAGCCGAGCCTGAGAACAATACCTTATCTGCCCATAAGCCTAACTCAATCTGGCGAGGTCAGCGCATGGGGCGAAACGGGGGAAGATAAACCTCCTTGTTTAAACATTGACTCAGGTGGCGGCGATAATGCACCCGGCTTCAAAGCGAAGAATGCCCCTTGGGTAGCCTCGTGTTTTTAAACACATGTGATAGTGGTTGAAATTAAGTGGCATCAAACCGTTCTATCACAATGGAAAATAATAACAATAATAACAATTAACACAAATAATAATGACAAAACAATAGCGTAGTTTTGTTTCTGAATGGCAACAAGTTGAAGACATTGTTATCTACTCGTCCCTCTCCCCTCTAGGTAGTATCATATTTATCTCAAGATTATGAATAACCACAGGTTTTCACCTCCCCTAACGTAACCAATTCTTTTGTATTTTAGAAGAAATGCTGGATTAAGTTATCTTTACATCCCTTTTCTCTTTCTCTCTCTCTCTCTTCATATATATATATATATATATATATATATATATATATATATATATATATATATATATATATATATATATATATATATATACTGTATATATATTGCCACAGCAACCTAAAAAAATGAAAAATGTAAAGAAGAGAGATAAAAGATAGGCGAATATAGGTAACAAGAGGAAGCGGGGCACTATAAAATTTATTAAGGGGGCCACCAAGCCCAACCAAGAGCTCTAAAGGTAGGCCAAGCGCCACAAACCCTCTCATAACCAACACAAGGGGTGTGGAAATCCTTCAAACTTACGCGGAAAGAAAATAACAAGGAAAAAAATATATATTTCCTCCTGTGAGACCCTACTCTACCGAACTGGATCTAAACTAACTTGAGTATCTAAAAAAAGATCTTTCATACACTAACTCTAATCACTGCCATTTACTCTCTCTTTCTCTTTCTCTCACACTCAGTCCAAAAAATAAAATAAAATAGGCGATAGATGAATGGCCAGCCCACTAGCTACACACACAAAAAAATCATTGATTAATATTTAAATAGAACATTGTGAATAAGGAAAGTAATGCCCCCCCCCCTCTCCCCCAAGATGTCAAGCTTTCATCATATTTAATTTCTATCTTTCAAAATTCTTTGGAAGGCAGAAAGAAAGCTGCAGAAATTGGACGCGATGGGCACATATGAGAAGATACCGGACGAACAGAAGGAGGGGGGCCAGGGGGTAATACCCCACCTTGGATTCGGGAATCTGCTAAAATTCGGGCAAATGGGTTGGGATATTCGGGCATTCGGGAAAGGAAGCAAAACATTCTATAATTTTAAAAAATTACAGGAAACAGAAAAAAAATAATGATAAACTTGTATTTATAATCAGGTAATAAATAATCGCGTATGAACAATTAGGATTATCATTTAGAGTATCCCCATTCGATTAAAAAAATCTTCCTACTCAATTCCTTTTCTATGAGTACAAGACTCCGTTTTCACATACCTGCTGGCGTTCCTCTGGCGATGGTGGAGGGAAACTCCAACTGTAAATAAATCTACAAAGGTAGTGTTTGGACCTCCGCATCTAGGGGCTATTTACCGGCTATTAATGTAAGTTTCTAACATTTAAACAATTGAATTAGCATAATGAATAATAATTTTTGTGTTTGGTATATAGAAATAGGAAGATAATTTACGAAAAATCGTTATTTTAGCCGTATATTTATGATGCACCTGTCAAAGTCAAACATGTTTACGAACGAGGAAAAAAAAGGTTAAAGGAACCGAGCTACTTCCGCTTATTGTCTTTTGTATGGCAGGAAACTTTTCTCGCGCTTGTTTTAGGGTTTTCATGGTGTAATGATGTATTTATATGAAAGAAAATAGAATATAGGCCTTCATTTAGACATGTAATAGCTTTATCAGAGACATCAAGTTTACGATCATGAGAAACAAGTTAGGTAATTTTCTGCAAGTTGCCAATGTATGGTTAAACCTGACATTCATTTATTACTGTTTTTTTATTAATTACTTATATAGTAGGAAAATACTACTGGATATATAAGTAATTTTTTTCTAGTTTCTCTACATTTTCAACTATTGTTAATTTGTTTCTTGCATAATTAATTATCCATTAATTATGCTTTAGCTATAAGATGAATATTTGCAATTTACTGGTACAGATGTTATTTTTCACAGCCCCAGATGTGTTTAACCATTAAACCATGTGACTCCATTTAACTAGACTATATCACCTTAGTCGTTCAGGGGGACTTTTGTACACAACTACACCTACTTCAGCATAAATATCAATAAATATAATATATGCTCATATTCATTGATGATTTATTGACTATATTTCTAAATATGCTAGACTAAATTACCGGTATTCATTTTTAGTTTTCTGGCATGGAGAAGTCCAGAAAGAGGCTGTAAATGAACAAAGTTAAATGCTCAAAATGCGGCAAGGGAGTTGATGGCGATTATAAACGTGAACACTCGAAAAGAGCTCATGGAATTGATCAACAAGTAAAGTTCCATCCCGTGATTGATCCAAAACAAAGGAAACTATAATTTGGAGCGTTAACTAGTACAAATAAAAGGGAAAAGTGGGAGCAAACAGAAGCTGCTTCCTCTGCAACTAACGCCACTGATGTTCAAGATATTCATGTTGATATTGAATATAAACAAGATGAGATCCAAGTCCCAGCGCCTGCTTTGCCAAATGTGCAGACACCTGCCAGGGAGGCAATGGAGACAGAGGCTCCTGTCTATGAAACTGAAGAATGCTCAGAAGAAAAATCTCCAATGGGCAATAGTGAAATATAATATGGTTCAAATGAACCTATTATGAGTGAATATTGCAGGAAACAACTTCCTAATGTAAAGAGAACAAGAGACTTCAACCCAGAACTATTCAAGAAATACCCCTGGACCCGTTTCCACAAGTCAACAAAGACAATTGTGTGCTTCCCCTGTGAGAAGTTTCTCTGTGACCATTCCTTCACATTCAGCAACTGTAAAAGCCTGAAAGGCTAGCAAAAACATGTTTAGAACAACAGTCAGTGTAGCCATGTCAAAATAGATCGCATTAAAGATAAACTAAAGACGAGAAACATCAGTTTTTTTCCAACTTGATGGTTTTCACAGAGACATGGTCCAAAAGAACAGAGCCTATCTCAAAGTGACTGTAGAGTCCATCCTTTACACTGCACAACAAAACATTCCCCAAAGTGGGCATTCAGAAAACAGGTCTAACATTGGACAGCAATCAGATGTAAATCGCGCAAACTTGATAGAACTTCTGCAATCTGCATCTTCGATGTAGGGACATCCTATGGCTTGCCGAGAGATTAACTTTAGAGCTGGCAGCACATCACCAGTGGCTGTCACCAGAGATTCGAAATGAGATTCTGAATATTGCATCTGACCTTGTTCTGAAGGACATATCTAAATCTGTGAAAGAAGCTGTGAAGTTCAGCATCATAGTGGATGAAACAGCCGATGTCAGCAACATGGCGCAAGTGTTGATGTGTTTGCGCTATATACACAATGGAAAGCCAACAGAAACCTTCGTTGGCTTCAATGAAGTAAAGTCTGCAAAGGGAGAGGTACTCTTCAAACTGATACTGTATGTACTTCACAACATAGAGCTGAGAATTGAGTATGTAGTTGGCCAGTGCTATGATGGGGCACCTAACATGACTGGCAAAGAGAAGGGTGTGGCTACAAGTGTGCAGGACGTCGCACCTAAGGTCATCTATGTCCACTGTTAGGGGCACCTACTCAACCTTGCACTACAAGATACATTGCAGAAAAATACTGTCATGAGGAATGCGCTAGGAGTTGTCCAGTCCATCCATAACTTCTTTAATACCCCAAAGCGAGAAAATGTTCTCCGTTCTGTATAGTTCAGAAATCAAGTTGAAGCTAAAAAGTGGGACACGCTGGGGCTGCAAATGGGAGGCTGTGTAAGTCGGGGGGCAACAGCCTGAGTGAATTCTACTTGCTATAATAGAGCTGTCCAAAGATAAAGACGCCAATACTTCTGTAGATGCTAAGGGTCTTGTCAAAGTTATGTTCGAGTTTCAGTTCATCTCTAGCTTTCATATTTTAGAAGTGATCTTCTCCAACACAAATGTCCTGGCTAGCTACCTGCCTTTTCATGAGATTGATGTGATGCTACAATGGAAACCCTTAATAAGTGCAGGCATGAAGATATGTTTTCTCTTTTCTGGGAAAAAGCCAAAAACCTGCTACAAACCTCATTGCAATTGCACCAGATATTGAGAAGGTGGAAACTACAAAACGCCAAAAGAAACCATTCAAGAGGCTGCAAGCATTCTTAGGAGAGACTCCTAAAGACCCTATCTCCTTTACAGACCATCAGAGAGCCAGGATTGTATACTATAATGCTCTAGACGGAGTTCTCACTGAAATGAGAGAGAGATTTTCAAGCAGGGATACACATATCCTGACATCCCTGGCAGGTGTAGTACTAGGCAAGGCAACAGAGGATAGTTTCAAGGCAGTGTCTGAATTCTACAATGTGGATAAAGACATCTTAATGGCTGAAACTGCCATTTTTCACAGTCTGGAAGGCATGGAGTTGAAAACTGAAAATAAAGTGGTAAACTATCTCTAGTCAAATTCTCTGTATGAAACTTTGCCACACGTCAGTGAGGTCGAAAAAACCCTGGAAACTATACCTGCAATATCTCATTCAGCAGAGAGGTCATTCTTGTGCTTGAGAAGACTCAAAACCACCTTAGATCTACTATGGGCCAGGATAGGCTCTCAGCATTTTACTTCTCTTCATTAGAAGAGGTCCATTCAACAGGGTGGACATTAACACTATTATGGACGTATTTGGCAGACGAAAAGGAATGGAAAAAATGTTCTTCTAATTGATCTCCAAATACACTATAACATGTACACGTGTAATACAGATTTGCATCTCTATTTGTATATCTTTTCTAAATGTAGTTGTTGATCTGTTATTTATGTCATATATCATGAAAAGTAATCTGTGTTGAAACTATGTTCCGTTATAAGTTGTGTAAGATTTTAAAAGTTGCCCCTGCATTTTATTGTATTTGAGGGAGTTTTGGTACTTTTAAATATCACATAAGATGATGTATGCATAAACAATCTGAATGAAGAATAGAATAGTAGCTCCGTGGTTTTACTAAACTTCGTTAAATTCTTACCTACTGTACATAATTCAACAGCTGTTTGGTGTTTATTGCACAAATATATGGCAATTTGAAAGAGAACTCTGGGGGTTTCTGAAATTCGGGCAAATTTGGTGTTTCCCCCCTAAAAAAAACCCTACGCCTATGGTTATTACTACCGGCATACCTTGTATTTGATCCTTCTTTTCTTGTGATATGGATAATAAGCCTTTAAATTGTAAGCAGGTTAGAGATATGGTCTAAAAAAACCTTTTAAGTTCGCTTATCCTGATGAGCTTTGGGTAAGTTTGACTTGCTGTGCCTGGTTTCTCAGCAGTAGAACTACTGACAAACAATTGGGAGACCCGGGTTCGAATACAGGCCAGGATATTTATATTTTCCTCAGCGTTATTCCTCTTTTCTCAAAATGGCTCGCCTTAATTGTACTGTCTTTTGCGCTTCTTGAGCTTTGTCTTCTGATGGTTTATTTCTTTTGGAATTAGAAAGTAGTAGAAATGGAAGGAATTATAGTATAGATGAATATGGATAGAGGGGTAAGGAGGTGAAAGTGGAAAAGGTCCCTGGTGAATGGGTATCTCTGGCGTGAATTGGAGTTTTTATTCTGTTATATATAGCAGCGGGGTCGATACCACTACTGGTTATCACATAACTTCAAGATAGGGTTAGAGTTTGCGATGAGTCCGAAAAGTTGTTTGGTAAAATTGAAGTGTTTGATTTTTATTTTTCAAGGGATTTATCGATTTGATGGAACTAGTAACTACGCTTTTAATCGACTGAATATCAGTGTCTGTCTTGATGTACCGTAGAGTAACGTCGCCGTCCGCTGGGAGTTTGCTATATCTGAATGGTCTTATCGCTCTCACGCACGTCATGTCTAGATATCTAGGAAATAACTCTGAGGATAGGCGTTCGACAATGGCTTGCCATATCCTCTTTGCTCTTCGTGAAGCGCCACAATGATCGGTGTGGGTACAATCGAGTCGTGGAGCTCCCTTTGTATTTCGTGTTCTCTCCTTCGTGTTTTAGCTTTTATCAGCACAGCCTTATTTTGACCTCTTTGATGTCGGATTGATATGGGCCTCGGGACTCACTCACGTTAAGTTGCACCTGAAAGGGGGTGGAGGGGCAGGTAGAAGAACCTGGAGCGAATGCATGCATTACAATTTTTGAGTTCATTACTTGATAAACTCAGGGAAATTAACCTGAAAATGTTGCTCAAATCTATTTTGGCCTTTGTTTGATGTTGTGGCTCTTGTAACCTTCTCTGCTGATCTGGAGCCCCAGAACCTTGCCTTCCGTGTAGGGGGAATGCACTCCCTCCGAACAAGGAAATCAATAAAGATTCTTATAAGCATAATAATTATTTTGAATTTGGGGGGCATTGGTCACTATTTTCCATCATCTCTCGGAAAGAGTTGATGTTATCTATCTCCCTAACCGAGCAAATCTGGGATACATCCTCCGCGAATTGCACGCAAAGCGAGCTCTCAGAGATGGGTTGAGATAGGTCTATCGTGTTTATGTAGTATTGGAGTGGGCTTAAACATCACTCCTAAGAGAATCCCGCTTCGAATTCGAATTCAGGGCCTTTGAATGCTTTCTTTTCCATTATGTAGTCACAAAAAATCCTCTCACATTTGGGGTTGAGACCCAATTGTGGAATTTTATACTGTATGCCTCTTCTTTATACCTTATTAAAAGATTTTCAGGCATTGTTATGCCTATTTTTGGCTTTTATCTTTGCCAGCTTCTCAGTGACAACGGTGAGTGCCATATTCGATAGACTCTTATTCCTGAAGCCATGTTGCTGTCTATTATGCAGTTTGGTCTAATTTTGAATTGAGGCAACTCTGTTAACATATATCTTCTCCAAGACTTTGCCAGACATTGGGTGGGGCCTGGATATCATTCTACCGTGTCAGTGCCGTGTAATGTGATGTTCTTTATCGAAAGGATTTCAGAGTTTTGAAAAGTTCTAGGGCTGTTATATTACTACTAACTTAATTCTTTATACTCCATTCCTGTGAAACACAATGATGAGGAAAGTTCCTGTGTACCAGCGTTCTAAGTTCGTCAATTACTTCGTTCTCGAAGTAAAAATCGTAATTATCCTTTTCTTGCGGCGTAATTTTAGGTATGGAAACCCAGAAAAAGTCTAAAGTTGTCTTCGATTTCGTTTGTCTCCGTAATATTCGAGTCGGTTCGTTTGAGTTCTTATGAAGTCGGTAGCTGTCTGCCAGAAGGTATGTGAGTTGTTTTCTAATTCTAGTATGTTGATTATGCTGTCCCATAGTTGAGTCTGTTGTTCTGCAATGAAGAGCTTAAGATCTTCTTTGATCGTGTTAAGTCTTCTCTGAAAGTCAGTTAGTTTCGATAAAACAGCGAAAATGGTCCACAGATGGACGGAAAGGGGAAAAGACATTTTCCCTTATTCGAGAAGTCATCGAGGATCCCACAAGATGCATAAACACAACGTGCCACTGAGGCCCATCACTTCTGGAATAGGGTGCGTCCCAATCTTGTTGCCACAAAGCACTCAGTTCTCACGGAGTGGAATTGCAACAAGAGTTGGCCTATGAGCTTATGAACGGAACCATTTAGTAACCAATCTACAAAGACAATACGAGTCCAAACTGCCCTGTACTGGCTAAAATCTTCCACGAGTGAGTGGGGATTGTTTTCTTCTGAAGTGGTGAGGTTAGAAAGCAGTTGAGGTCTCGATAGATGGGCCGCAATAATCTAGAGCACACTGCAACAAATTCAAATTTGCATAGTTTTAATTAACGTAGGTTATTAAATTTACAAGGCAGGTGGAACTTTATGTAATAAATATAATTTAATGATCAGAAAAGCAGAATAATGAACAGGAAAAACTTAATAAGGATAATAGTGAAATTTGACAACACAAAAGTTTACAACATATTCATATAAATACAAATTTATAGGTTACATTTGCAAAATATATCATAAAAACTAATCCTAATTTTTTCCCAAATATCTAAAATATTCTAAATTAAATGCGATGAGAAAAAACATACAAGATATTCGTAACGTCAACATCTTCAACATGGGGAAAACAAACAAGTCAGTCAAGATCTTCGAGAACGCATGGTAGCCCTTCATAAACGTGTCTTTGGGAACAGAAAGATTTCAGCCTAGCTTAAAGTACTTCTACAGTAAGTTAGTACCATAATACTCAACTGGAAGTCTCGTAATTCCATTCTTCCTTTGGATCATTTAGGTCGCCTTGGGATGTTAACGGAACGTACAGCTTGAAAACCTTCTAGAACAGTATGCTATAAACCAGAGACTATTCCTAGAGAGCTGCAGGAAGATAAGGAAATAAGTAGAATTTAAGTTATCAAGGGTACCATAAGTAGAACACTGCGTCGTTATGATCTCTTTCCTCGTACTTGAAGAAAGACCCCACTGCTCAAAAAAACTTACTGTAAGGCTCGCTTAGCGTTTGTAAATGAACATTTAAGTAAACCGGCAACGTTCTTGGAACAAATCCTTTGGTCAGATGAAACGAAAATAGAAGATTTCGATCGAAATTCAATCAGCAGAATTTGGAGAAAAAGTTTTGAAGCTTACGCCTCAAATAATACGATCCCTACAGTCAAATTCGGCGGTAGATCAATCATAGTATGGGGTTGTTTTTGCTTATCAGAGGGTTAGAAGAATAAAGGTAGTCGAAGTAAGAATGAACGGCGAACTGGCCAAATGTATGAGGGGGTTTTGGAAAGAAATTTGTTTATGTCAGATGACTGAATAAACACATTTTATTTTTTTCATTTTCATCCAAGAAAATCGTTAGCTCTCCATTTTGGCCCCAAATTCTTGCTTTGTTTCAGTGTTTACTAATGAGAATTGCGATTTCATTCCAGAAATATCTGAATTATCAAACAACCTGGTCCAGAGTGCTACATAAATATAGTAAAGTAGAATGAATCGCCAAGGACTGAAAATATATATCCAACTCACTTAAAGAATCTATAATAAAACTATTAGTAAGTATTTTTAATAAATCTCCAGATGAGTCTTTAGTTCCTAAAGAGTTTAAATTAGGAAACGGTGAGCCAATCTCTAAGAGGAGCAAGAAGGACGACGCTATCAATTACAGGCTTATTAGTTTGACATCGATAGTTGGAAAATGTTTGGAAACAATAATAAAAGATCACATAGTCAATCATCTAGAAAGCAATAACCTGATAATAGATAGTTAGCGTGGGTTTCGAAAAAATAGATCGTGCCTAACAAACTTCTTCGATTTACTCCATGATGCAATTAAACTGTATGATGAATCACGCGCCGTTGATATAATATACCTGGATTTTCAAAGGGTACTTGACAAGGTCCCACTTGAAAGGTTATTAAAGAAACTTTACGCTTATGGCATACGGGATAAAGTGAAAAATTAGATAGATGACTCGTGGTTAGATGGGAAACAAGGGGTGGTTATAAATAGGAAGAGTCTCCGTAGTTGGATGTAACAAGTGGTAACCTCAAGGATCCATTCTGGATCATGTTTTATTTTTGGTTAATGTTAATGACTTGGATATTGGTTTAGTTATTAAAATTTGCAAGTTAGCGGACGACATCAAGCTTTCAGGATCTGGGGTGACTCAGCAAGACCGAATTAATATGCAAAAGGATTTAAATATTTTAGCTGAATGGAAGACCATATGGGAAATGAAGTTCACTGTCGATAAATGCAAGGTCAGGAGTATTAGGTGAAGTGTCATAGGAAAAGGACCTTGGGGTTCATCATTACCAACGAATTCAAGTCAAAAAAGCAGTGTCTAGCTACTTGGGAAAAAGCAAAATGTTTTAGGTATTATTTCGTGTAACTTTGAATATAAAACAAAAAACATAATCTTGGCCTTCTAAAACTCGCTTGTTCCTCCGTATCTGGAGTATGCAATTCAGTCATATAGAAAGGGATATAGAAAGAATGGAGAGAGGCCATCATAGGGTAACTAAGATGATACGAGAACTCCGCCATAAATGATACAAAGCTAGATTAAAAGACTTAGCATAGTTTGCGGAGTTAACTGGTCCAGGTTGTTCAGATTGTAAAAGGTTTTGATATCATTAACTCCGACCAATTCTTTTTATATGGAATAACGAAGGTGTTACTACAAATAATAGGTTTATGTTGTTTCATTCTTGAGGCAATACAGAAATAGCAATAAATTTCTTTCTATTTAAGATAATAACCGCTTGCAATAGCCTTGGGCATATCGGTGGGTGTTTTGGTGCTGAGAGTGAAGACAATATAATCTTCCTGCTAATATGTTGGCTTCGTGTGGACCCGAGGGTCTTTGCCACTTCCTTGTAATGTAAACTTCGTTTTTTATAATAACAGATAAAGGCACAAACATAGATTTAATAGTGTAAAATTCTAAGTATATATATATATATATATATATATATATATATATATATATATATATATATATATATATATATATATATATATATATATATATATATATGAGGAATTAAACCACATTCTCCGAAGACAGTTTAATTCAGAACAGTTTCGGTGTATCTCACACCATTTTTCAACTGACACTGGGAAAAAGGGTGTGAGATACACCGAAACTGTTCTGAATTAAATTGTCTTCGGAGAATGTGGTTTAATTCCTCATCTTTTTTTGCGATATTGCATTAATTTTAATCATATATATATATATATATATATATATATATATATATATATATATATATATATATATATATATATATATATATAGGGTAGTGGCCAAAATATAAGGGTCATTAAGAACAAGTGTATTTAAATATTAATAATAGAAGTTTAACAAAACGTTGAGACTATATATTATACACATATTTAGATATATCTATCTGTCGTGAAAATCCCAAGTGAATGGAATAAATATTTCGTAAGTTATGACGAAATAAACAAACTATCTTCCAAATTTCAGCGGCCAAATCTTAAGAGTCACTTAGAAAACAATGTAAAATGGAACAAGAACAAAAAAGAAACCCTTACTCTTGATATTTTGTGAACATCCCTTTAGTAGCAATGACCTGACACCTGTTAACATAGGACGGAATTAATTTCTTGCAAAATGATGGAGGAATATTTTTCCATTCGTTTTTCAATAATTTCCAGAGTTCATCTTGGTTATTTGAATTTATCCTTCGCGCCCCATCTCCAATAATCTTTCAAACTTTGGCAGTCCATGAGATCAACCCCTTTCTCACTCAAAATATCATTGACTCTCTTCGCAGTGTGGCAGGGAGTGTTGTCCTGCACGACGATAGGAGGTTGAACTGACGAGGGTCGAAGATGTGGAAGGGCATGCTGTTTAAGAATCTGATTGTAGATTTCAGCATTGACAGTCTATTGTAGGGTAATAATGTGTCTTCTTCACACATGCACGAGATAACCTTGCGCCACATCTTTGTTGGACGTACATCCCGCCATTGGAACCAATCGCATTAAACCTCGATTCATCGCTAAAATGAACCTGCGCCCACTGCTCTTCTGTCTAAACGACATGTTCGTGAGCGTAACGAAGACGGGGTCCTTTGATTCTTTTTACATATCAGAGGTTTCTTTGCTGGTGCCCGAGCAAGCAGCTCAGAACCTCGTAACCTCCGGGAAACTGTTTTGCGCGATACGTTGACATCGGAGGTGGAGCTGAACTCGCTGGATATCTATGCAGCACTCTTAAACCTATCCTTCAGTAACATTCTCACCATAATACGATCCTGTCTTGGTCACGTTTACGAGGTCTACCAGTTTTGGGTTGAGAATATTCCGATCCTTATGACTTAAAGCGAGCTACAATTAGTTGCACAACACTTATAGACCTTCCTACAGTAGTTGCTATCACAAACTTTGACTTGCCCTCTAGATAAAGGCACACAATCCTTTGTTTTTCATCATAGGATACCGCTCGTCTCTCACAAACCGCCATGTTGACAGTTGAATGTTACAATAATGTATGATCATAAGAAGCAACTGATAGCCCATCAACACTCTCCTAAAAAGAAATACCTTGTTTGTTAGTTCCTTTTTTTCTAAGTGACCCTTAACTTTTGGCCGCTGCAATTTGGAGGATAGATTTATTTCCTCATAACTTACGAAATATTTAATCCATTCACTTGGGATTTTCACGACAGATAGATATATCTAAATATGTGTGTAGTATATAGTCTTAACGTTTTGTTAAACTTCTATAATAAATATTTAAATATACTTGTTCGTACTGACCCTTATATTATGGCTGCTACTATATATATATATATATATATATATATATATATATATATATATATATATATATAGTTGAGGGGGATTATAATTTTAGTAAATGGCTGTTGGCGGCAGTAATTCCTCCTTCTATCTCTTTTACTGTGGCACAAGTGATTTACAGTTTGTCTACTTGTAATAATTTGATCGAGCTTTTCTGTTCCCTACAGGTCGAGAGAATGAAATTCTTGCAACAATTCTTTAATAAAATCAATTGATTAACTTAACAAAAAATAGGCTTTGCTGGCAAATGGATAAAGTAAATTGATTGAATCTTTGAAATTTAAAGCAAAGTGAAATGAAGCCTCCTTAAGAGTGAATGCCTGATATTAAGTTTTTCTGAAGTTGTTGATCGAGAGTTGTAACACAATGAGTGTTAAAAGAGTATTTTTCTAAGACAAAATTGTTATATTGGTAAATTGAAAAAATCTGTGAACTAAAAAAATATAGATATCAATGACAAGCGAAGATATAGCACAATAATAATGAGAACATAAATTATGGTAATAATAGTGTGATAAACTACATGAAAATGACATCTCGAAACACATCCAAGTTGCAGGATTGTTGTGAAGCGGGTTAGTGTTTGGAAGTTTGCCTTATGTTCAAGACTGAAAGGACATTCCTAAATGTATGCGTGCGTTTCCTCCTTGCTTATTTGGGGGAAATGGTATCCTTTGAGCTAACCTTTTACTGCCCGTTCGGGGCCCATATGCCAATATAAGGATAAGTCATGGAAATGCTTAATTGATATTATTCTTAGTTCTTTGAAAATTTTGATTAATTCTCTATCAATTTGATATATGATCTATAGGACACCTTATATCACAGTATAATGCAGTCGTTCAGAACAGTTTGGTTGTATATATATATATATATATATATATATTCCCACATTTATTTGCTGGATGACTACACCCCTAACAGAAGTGTGAATCTGGCGCCGGAAATACCACAGAACGAGAGATCAATCATAGGAAATTCAGATTTAAGCTAACAGCTACCAAAGTGCCCTTAGTTTTTATTTTAATATTGAATCTAAACCACGATTATCAATAGCATATACCAGCACTTGTAAAGTCCGCCAGAATTTGGACTCCATCCCTCAACTTACCACATCCAATGTCGCTTAAGGTGTTTCTACTTGGGTGTTACCACTCTGTGGAAGGGATAAGGTCTTTATACAAATTCAAGAAAAACAACTTTATATGTTTAAAATAGAGACCAAGGGCCAATAAAATTATTTATAGTCAAATTAATTTGTCTATAAATAAATATATAAATACATATCTTTATATCAAATAATGACATTCATAGTCTTTCTATTATTTGCTCAGAATTCATACCACATAATCATGTAGTAAAATTATCGTATGACTTATTTTATTATGAAGGAACAAAATTATTTTTTTGTTTACATCGAAAAGTTGTTGCAGAATAATGATGACATATATGGAACCATTTCTGTACACACGCTTTATACACTCAAGCGCAAAACCACATGATTAGAGGTAATTATTACCCTTGGCCAACCAGGAATACATTTGGATCTAAAATTATAAGTTGTAACTTCAGTTTGAGCCTAGTAACCATGGTGTTTAACACTAGTCACCGGAGAAGGCCTCATTTAAATTGATTTCAGCTCGTTGGAGAGGAAAATCGCATGCTCCTTATCATGAATGGCCTCTCAATACGTGATCATCAAAAACATAAGATAAATGCTTATTGTACCTTCAATTTCATGGTAAAATTGATCTCAAATAGATCCCTCCTCTCGTTGCTATTATGTGCATGGGGAGAATGTGTGCTACCAAGGCGATCCCATTTCTTGGGTAGTTTGGTTGGAAAGACGAACAAACCAATTCACTTTTAAATATTTACTAAACCTCGGAAGCCGACGTGGCTATCTGAGACAGACAGTTTTTGAAGATTTTTTTTGTCTGTGTACAAAAGTGAACTGAAAATATTGCAAATATAAAGCCAAAAATATTAATAATAGATACGAATTAGGATGCTCGGACCCAGAAGCCGCTTAACTCTCCTAAAACTGCTTCCCTTTTGCATAGAAAGTGGGTTCCTTGGCAAGATGCACAAGAAGGTGTCTGGTCAATTTGTTTCGGATCAATTCGCTCCCCGTCAGTTAAGGTTAGTTTATTTTGTTTTAAAAACAGAAAAATGTGTAGCTAAAGCAAAAGCAATGGCTGAAGGCAATTATGGAGGAGGGTGAGCGTATCGCAGCAGGCAGATCTTTCCTAGATCTAGGATAAAAAGGATCTGGGCTATATAAAATACCTGGAGGTAAAAATCCCGCAAAGTCGTAATCCTGAAAGGGCTGAATCCCGAATCACCTCCCCCAACTAACCAACCCAAAATTAAACCTCAAACAAATTCAACGTTGGCTTTATCCCTTTGCCTCTAAGAATAGTAAGTAGATGTGTGAAATTGTAACTTGTCATAAAGGACGTAATAAATTGAACGCACGCGGCTATTTAATGGTAAGAGATAAATCTCAGATGATGATAACTCTGAAAAGATACGGAGGGCATAGTGGGTAAAGAAGAGAGGGGGAGGGTTAAGAGATTTTTTTTAGACAGAAATTGCCCTTGGCAAATATTTGACCTGCCCTTTTCTCGTGTTTTCTTTGTCTTTTTCTATTTTTTACTGTAGCTTTCAAGCCTTTTAGTTGTTTTTACTTACTTTAGTCTGTTGCTCTTCATTCACTCAAAGGTTTTTCCACTCATACACTCATTCATACATTCTTAGCTCTTGAGTATTTTAATAGACCTGATTCTTTTCATCTGGTGACTAAAGACTAAAGCTTTTGTTAGAGGTTTTGAACATCCGCCAGTTTGAAGGTGTATATCTTATGGCAATTGCTCATAATCTTGCCCTTTAAGCACTTTTCGCGATTTCTGATATTTTTACAACCTTTCTTTCATAATTTGAAATAATTGCAACTTCTTTACATTTTTACAATTTTAAATCCTGGCTTTTCTAAGGTTGGTAATGGTAAAATGATGGAAATATACTAAAAATATAGTAATAGCCTACAATTCGCCACAGATGGATGTATGTGCTTCGGTTTCATGTGTGATAATAAAATAGTAACAACAAACCAACAGCAGGAATTGATTATTAATGATATTCGAAATAATAATAATTAAATAACAAAAAATAATAAACAACTAATAAGCCAAAGTAATAATAATGAATTAATAATCCTAAAATAATAATAGGGATAGTAAATGGATAACTATAAAATAATATTCTAGAAATAATAATAACATCAACTGATGGCCCGTCATTACTTTAATCTACAAACTCTAATAGAATGTTTAAATAATATAGTTAAATTACTATAAAATATTAAGTGCAGCGTGAATGACAACAGCTCTTTCAAGTAATGCAATACAACTTAATGGGTGAAACACGGCTGAACTGGTGTAATTACAAAACCACCAAAGGAAACATAAGGCTTATTAGAGGTATTTGATATTAAGATAGGTAAAAAAAATGTTTTTTGAGGTATTAAAATTAACACCATTTTGTCTGCTTCAACTAGAAATCTTGTCCAAGTCGGAAGTTAATCGAGGTAGTTACATCGAGACGAGAGACGGCACAAGGGAAAGATAAGGGACCAGAATTGGAAGATGTATATGAAGGAAGTGTTGAATCATGGACGTATGGGTGAATTAGGTTATATGCGGATGAGAGGAAATCAGTGATAAACAAAATGAGGGACACCAGTGTTGATGGAGAAAAGAGGGGAGACAGATCCATCCACAACAACGAATATAGAGTGGTCAGAGAGAAAGCTGAAAATCAAAGAGCATAGTGAAGGAAGGAAACCAAAAGAGGAGAGCTTCGAGTTGAAACCACGGTACCACCCTCTCTCAAAAGCCTTGGAAATATCGACGGCAACTATGTACATAGGACTCTCCCAAGTTTTCCAAGGATGCTGACTAGACGGTAGTGGGAATGGAAATATCTTGGAAGTTGATTTAGCTTTACGAAAGCTATACTAGCGATTAGAAAGGAGACTGTGATTTGCAGTATTTAATTTTATGATAATTGAGAAGAGATTCAAAGTCTTTGGAAAGGGACGATGTGAGAGAAACATCACGATAGTTAGATGTCAGACTGCTCACTTTTTTAGGGATTGGATGGACAGAGGTGGGTAGTATTTAAATACATTTATGTATTTAAAATTGTATTTGTAATTAATTTAAAATCATGTATTTAAATACAATATTTAAATCATTTTTAAAATACTTTACTAATAATAGGTTTATATAGCTGTTAAGAACGTGTAATGCATGTTTTAGCTTGTCGCAACTTGTATGACACAAACGGTTGACTACGTGAGCCGGTGAGGGAAGATTGCTTGCATCAGTTCAAATTCAGTTAACAGATGGTCACAGTTGTGTTCAGTTGTATAGTGTGAGTGTTCAGCCTTATTTCAACTGCTGCATGGCAACTTCATCTTCTTCGAAAAAGTGTGAAATGGAAAGATCAGACAATAATAAAGACGAGGAAGATAAAGAATCATGTAATTATAGACATCCTTTACTAGATGGTAATTTTTTTCTAGTGAAATCTTCAGACGAAAAAAAAGTGATGTGTGTATATATATCATGCAATGGCGAAATCTCTGCGGCGAGCAATGCTTCTTCCAACCTACGCATTCATTTGAAGGTAAGAATTTATTAAAGCTGAGATTTTTAATTCACAAGTTTCACTATTTCTTATTTAAAAAAATGGCAAAATTTTCTAGCAGCTAACGATAATGTTAAGTAGCGTAGGTTTACCATGCACGAACCTACTTGCTTCCTTTTGCAACACCTTTATCTATAGTATATGCCTATTGAATTTAACGGGAATTATGTCAACGTGACACAAATGTCCTTCACTTATCTAATCATGTACAGTTTTTAACAGAGAAAGCATCCTGCTTTGGTGTAAAAAGCGGATAACTAGGTGACAGCTCAAAGAAAAAATTCAGAAGAAAATGTTTAGTGTTAGACGATGGTCCTTCATGCAGCGGTGCTAAAGTAACGGCATTACTAGTGTGTTTTGTGGTGAATACTAAGAAGGTTAAACAATCTGTTGTTGATAAGCTGATTGCAGACTTAATCATACAAGGTGTGCATCCCCTATGAACCATGGAGCAACCAGCTTTTGTGAGATTAATTAAAGGTGAGTTTCTGAGTTACAAATGTTGTTTACAATTATATTATTAGTAGTATAGGTTAAGCTCTTATAACGACCGAATACTAAAGCGTTCAGATCTTTGGTCACTACGTAGGCTATATAACGACGTTAAATAAAGGAATACATATACAAACAACAAAGGTTAATATATTGCAATAATTTCAGGAGAATCCACATACATATATTCTTATAGCGCGCTATCATTTACTTTAAGATATTATTAAATAAATTTTTTCACGAATAATTAGTACAATTATTGATAAATTATCTGTAGTTATTAGAAGATTCCTATAACGATGTATTTCGTTATAGTAGCAATACCTGTATATCATTATGTCAAAACTAGCATGCCCGCCCGTCAAAAATGTAAGAAATAAAGCTTGATAATGTATATATTCCTAACAATACTGAAACTTAATATTTTACTATGTAATTCTGAATATGAAGGACTAATAATATATTTATGAATTAATGTACCAGTCCTATAAAGCGGAAACAAACTTAGCCTTACCATTATTAGACCTTACTATTTGTAAGACGCGAGATTCCATCGTCCCAACAGTTTTCCGAAAGTCTACGTTCACTGGGTTAGGAATAACCTTTTTCAGTTCGTGTGATTTTAAATACAAAACTTCAGACATAAAAACTTGTTATACCGCGGTTACCATCGCTCCTCTACTTACGACTATATGCATCATTAATTCATAAAATTAAAAACGTACTTTACTAATAATAGCTATTCGTCGTTATACAATGATAAAATGATTTGAATATTTCAAAGCAATATTTATTCACCCACAATAAATATACCTACAGTCCCTAAGCTGATCCATTATTTTAAGTTTTCAGAAATGGGAACTATAAATAAATTGTGCAGACGGAAATTCTCATTACTTATTAAACAATATTTCTCTCAAATTGAATTTAGACTCGTATTTGTAAATGATAAATCAATACAAATATTTTTCCCTGTCAAGATCGAACACCTGATTGTTTGCGCAGTGGTGTTGTCTACAAATTTATTTGTCCAGGTTGTTCCTCGGCTTCATATATCGACAGCACTGTGCGATCATTGGGGGCTCTTTATTCTTCGCATATGGGAATTAGCCATCGAATAGGGTCTATTCTTTCAACAAAAGAAGATTCAGCTGTAAGAGACCACAAAATAAATTGTAAAACGTCAATAACAATAAATAACTTTAAAATCATAGCCAGCAATATATGTCCGACCACACTCAGGATCGCAGAATCCATATACTATATATTAAACCTTTAAAACCTAATCTTAATTCAGATAATTCGTCAGTTCTTCTTCATTTTCTGTTAAAACAACAACCTACCAAACCATACTCAATAATATTGTTCAAATATTCGTGAGATGAAATATTTCACCGCTTAGTGTGTTCTTGACTATAGTTACCAAAAAACCTTTTGTATATCATAACTTTGCAGTATTATTTATTTAAATTGCATAGAGTGAATTAAGCATTCACACTAATTTCCACAGTTATTACAATCAATTCATGTAAGAAATCTAAAGCTATATTTCTCATTATTGTTAAATTGCTAATGAATTGTCATATGTATATTCCTAGGAACCAGAAGATGAGCGCACACGACGAAACATTATTAATTTCAATAAATGGATTTAGAAAAATGATTGGATTATTTTTCGTCATTGGCTTCATCTTGAAAATTATATATATATTTGCTACCCTCACGTGATACTTTGTGAGTTTTTCATTTCATATATATATATATATATATATATATATATATATATATATATATATATATATATATATATATATTTAACTAAATCAGGAAAATATGGAACGTGATGAATATATAAATAAAGTCAACAGCCAGAAGGAAAATACGGGAGATCCGCGAGGCCTTTCGACGAATCGTACTTTACAAAGCAGACTGAAGCAGAAAGGAACACAAGAAATTTTTACAAAGACACACACGTAAATGACAAATGGGGACATTAGGATTATAAGGGCATTAACAGGTACCTTGACTTTTATATATATATATATATATATATATATATATATATATATATATATATATATATATATATATATATATATATATATATATATTAGATATATTATATGTATATATATATATATATATATATTATTTATATGTATATACATAGTTCAGGCTAGTTCTAGAGATAGTGAAAGAGAAGTGAAAAAGAAGTGTGGTCAGTGAACATTGTCAAATGCTGTCAAAAGGTACAGAAATATCAAAAAGGAAGGCTGACTGACGTCGCCGCACAACGAACACGATGTGTTACATCAAAATGGCTGATTCGGTGTTGAATCCTGCCATAAAACCAGACTGTAATGTCTCATCAGCGTTCAAAGAGGACAGGTGTTCTAGAATCCGAGTTGACCCAACCTTTCATGGACCTTTGAGAGGAATAGGATTTTTAAGATTAGGCACTAGCTCGCACACTCGTTTGGGGTCTGGTCAGGTTTATAAGTATGGAGAAAAGAGCAGCATCTTGGAAATCATAAGATACCTCTCCAGACGAGATGAATGAATTAATCTAAGGAGATTAATTCCTTAGACTGCATTGGGGCAAGAAAAAGAAGTTTGACGGCGTGGGTGAGAGGAAATCAATAAGAATGATATGGTGATATGGAATATCTTTTCAAAAGAGAAAACAGAGAATTAAGCACGGCCCAGTAAGATGAACGAGAAACTTGTTATCTGCAAAGATAAGACAGATGTGAGCTTCACGACTAATCTTTAGAAAAGTTGTGTAAGAATGAATAGAAAAGAAGCAGCCTACTGAGTCTGTTTTAGTTTCTGCAGCCCGAAACTGTCTATCACATGGTCGTCTGATTATCGTGGCATTCACAATCTTGGTTGAAAACTACGGGATATGCGGCCGGTGAGTAGAACTCAAGGGAAGGCATCAAGAGATGATCCGGGAAAAAGAGTGAGAGGACACACTGGGCTCATTCGAAGTAGTGGGAAAGTCTAACGGAAGAAGGAGTGATGCAAGATCTGGATTTATGGACGAGAGGCAATAGGGATAAAGATAGATAGTAAGGTATATGCTAGGGTTAGATGAAAGAGAATAGGAGAAACAGAACTTCGTGGGGAAGTCGTAAAAAAAAAAAATGATGCGGTGGGATCTGTTATGGTGAGCCTATGAATTTGGAAAGAGGAAGCTTCTAGGTTAAATGTATTTGTATAAGTGTGAATGGAGGATGAAACAGTCAGAGAGAGTAAAGTTTAAAAATGTTGAGGAATCGCAGATGAGAGGGAATATCTGAGGGATATTAAAATAGGTCAGCACAGAAGGTGACTTGATTTACGGTAGATAATCGTTTTTGTAGGGGGGTTTTAGAGGGAAGGTTGCCTGTAGAGTTTCAAAATTAACCTTCTTAAAAGTAAATTTGCGTCAATTTATGACTAACTCAGAAAGCCTGAACATGGAAGGAAAAGGGAGAAGTTAGTAAGAAAGGGAGGAACTATGTTTGAACAAAAGAGATACACCTCTATGGGTTTTGGCGAACGGCTTCAATAAAAGGCGATACTTTATTCTATGGTAACTTGAGGGGGAAGAAGAGGGGAAGTGGCATCAATTTGATGTTATATTCGAGGAATAACGAAGACTTTTTACAATCACTTTCGAGTAGTGAAGATGTGATGTGGCAGAGATACGGAATCCTACTGGAACGTTTGTGTTAAAAGTGTGGTTGCGGAGAGAACGAGAGATAGGAAGCGAAGGTTTCAGGTGTGGGAAAGATAAGGTAAAGATGCCGCCAAGAAACCCAATATATATATATATATATATATATATATATATATATATATATATATATATATATATATATACTCAACTCTTAGCATTTAATGGCGATGCATCATAAGCGATGAAAACAGGCACGCTAATAAAACCAACCTGACGAACCACAGAAAAAAACAAAATATAGAAAGAGGTGAAGTATTGCGATACCAAACCATCACCTAACCATAATCTCGGGGTCTGAGAGAGGTCACTTCCCAAACAGCTGAGCTGACGAGAGGTCGCAGGGACTCAAAGGCAGGACTTCTTCGCCTCCATTTCCAAAGGAAAGATCCAAGGTCGAATTTGGTCTCGAGGGTTTCCGCATTCAAATACAATTTCTGATACCAGTGCTACTGCTCCTGCTCCTGCTACTACTACTACCGCCACTACCTCTACTATCACCACTAATACCACCATTACTACTCCTACTACTACTATTACTAATACCACTACTATTACCACTGATACTACTACCATTGCCGCTGCTACCACCACCACTGCCCCTGCTACTACTACTACTTCCAATACCATTAATAACACTACTACTGCTACTCATACTACTACAACAATTTGTTAATTCAATTAATTTCGATAATAAATTCCGTCTCGCGTCTCTATTCAGGCGCCGCCAAAATCTGCCGCCTGGATACTAAAATTGGCCTTGGGATCACAACGGCACTCTTTGACAAGCTAGAGGGAACCGGGGCCCGCTCCTCCTTTTTTAGGGGGGTGGGGTGCATTGTAGTAAAGCGTTTTCACACCAATCAGGGGGAAAGAACTCTTCGTGATCCAGGTGGGAGGGGGGGGGATGATCCGTTCGGCATCAGGCAAGATCTGGAACGGAAGAGTTGATATGTTGTTTATGTAAAGAGGGGGAGAGGAAGAGACAGCGGTGCGTGATGACGTGCCCGGGGAGCTACCAGGATCTGCGCGCAAGTTCAGCGCGTCTGTCCATCGTCGCCCAGCCCACATCGTACGTTGAGATTTTTGTGTCCACTTTAGTTGGGATTGAATTCTGAACCTCCACGTTAGAAGGCCAACTCCTTATCTACTAGGTTAAAGAGTGTTAATACTAGTCCTAATAATAAGTACTTTTCTTTCCCTAGTTGGGATTGAATTCTTGACCTCGACGTTAGAAATCCAACTCTTTATCTATGTACTAGGTTAAAGAGTGTTAATACTAGTCCTAATAATAAGTACTTTTCTTTCCCTAGTTGGGATTGAATTCTGGACCTCGACGTTAGAAATCCAACTCTTTATCTACTAGGTTAAAGAGTGTTAATACTAGTCCTAATAATAAATAATTTTCTTTCTCTAGTTGCGATTAACTTCTGAACCTCGAGGTTAGAAGTCCAACTCCTTATCTACTAGGTTAAAGAGTGTTAATACTAGTCCTAATAATAAGTACTTTTCTTTCCCTAGTTGGGATTGAATTCTAGACCTCGACGTTAGAAATCTAACTCTTTATCTACTAGGTTAAAGAGTGTTAATACTAGTCCTAATAATAAGTAATTTTCTTTCCCTATAATGTTAATTATGATAATAAAATCAAAATCTGTCTTAAAATTTTGTCACTGCAGATTCAATCTAGATTCTAGAGCAAGCATCAACTGGGTCCCAAGGGGGCTGATGAGTTCTGATGGGGGTTGAAGCGTTACATAGCTTTTGTATAAAGGTCATAAGCATTGTAGTAGAGGTTTTCTTTTTAAGGGGGTTTATAATTCACAATTTGATACCATTTTGATATTGGTTTATAAAGAAGTCCTTCGTTTACCCCTTGTAAAATAAATCCGATATAATCTGAATGGCACTGAATGGAAGGTATTTTATCGCCACGTCTATTTATCTTCGGATTTAATTAATGTCTATTTTGAATTTAGTTTTAAGGTATCAATTACACTATAATAAATTTCATGGTGAAGAAAACTCCCAATCCAGTTCATGTTTTTATTGCCAATTCAAAGGTGCTGATTCTGAATCTGATAATTATATATATTTAGCACGCCTCAGTTTCACGTAATTGTTTCGTAAATCTTCAAGCCCCAAAGTATTGAAGTATAATGATAAACAAGTCAAAATTCTCATATTTTCCATTGGCAGTCACAAATAGGCTCTAAATAAACACTAAATAATCATTTTAGAATAAATTTGTATGTTTATTTCTACTTTACTTTTCGTTTGTGTGATTCATCTGGTTGTCTCGTATCAGATTCCGACAGAAATCAGCTAACATGGTTGGACTTCATTTTCATTTATAACTACTCTTTAATTGTGCTGTCTTGTTGAAACTCTTTCAATGTTCATCACTAACAGCTAAGTATTATCTGAGAAAAGGAAAAGATGAAAATGCAGATACTGTAGTTTGAATGACATGTTACAACCTTGACATTGTCAACGTTTGATAAGTTAATCTAATGAAGCAACATGCTATTCCTCTATGTGCTTTACTAGGATAACGCTGCAGACAACCTTAAATGCAAACCACGCTGCTTACTCTGTTACATCATAATTGCTTGAAAATCATTGTTAAATACGAGCTGATGAATTGAAGGCCTAAGAATATGCCTTCATAGATCGTAGCATCACTTAATTTGGAAATTTTTCCTTGAGGTAGAAAATGCTGATCTGTCTTGCTTCATTGCTTTGCAAACCTGTTTGATTAAGTCTAATTTTATGTAAAGTGGTGGAAAAATTATCTATTCCTTCTTCATTAGTGGTTCAGTAATGACTGTGAGATTCTTGTGTCAATGAATCTTGCGGTGGAAAAACCAGACCGGGTGTAAAGTTCTGATCTTGCTCAGCTGTCCAATAACATAAAAACCCCATATACTTGATATAGCGAGTTTGTAACACATTAACAATGGTAGCAAACTTCAAATCAGCGCAAACAAGTCATTCATAGTCATTGTATTTTATGTGATTTAGAATGAAAAAAGTTTCATATGACTCTTAAAACAACTAAATGTGCACCTTGAGTACAATGGATGGTGTTTCCTATGTGAAGCAGAAAAGCTTTTAAGCTGTAGAGAGATCCATCAATGAACAACCTCGGTTGATTAAGCTCATAGGTAGTTGAGTTAAAGGGCATCAATTGGTTCCAGATATCATTAGAGAAACAGATTTTTTATCATTGTTGTAAATTCAATGAACTTTTTCTAAATGTTGTAATACGAGCACTGCACTTTCACCCAATAAATTCCATTCTTGTAGACGAGAGGCGAGTAGTTCACTTTGCTGTTTAGTGAAAGAAAAATCACTAACCAAGTAATTTAGTTTGTGTAATGAGAGGCGGCTTTTCCTCATATTCAGGTTATGTCTTGCACAACTCATTCTGTGATTCGGATTCATCTAAAATATCAGTATTATCGCTTGGGTAAATAATAACCTGTTTACCCTTTCTATTATGGTCTCTAGAAGAAAATGAGAGCGATGCTTAGTAGAACATAATTTAAATTAAATAATAATGCAATATTTTCATAAAATTATGTCTGCTGTGAGACTTGTAATTGGTAAAGAAAATGAAGGGATATCCGTTAAGCAGAAGTAAAAATCCTTTGAATGATCCATTGCCCCCCTCGACCAGTGCATTTGATCCATACGGATACAGAACTATTGCATCTAACACAACGTATATGAGAAGCCCAGCGCTTGTCTTGACCCTCCCAAATACAGTTTATATAGCTCCTTCACATGATAAGTCGGTTGCCCTTTCTACTGCTTTAGTGTCAGCAAACCACAGTTGCAACAAAAACTATCTGCATAATTTACTTTTTTTCCGGGCATTGTTGCTGAAATACAATTAAAATCACTTGCAAAGTGAAATAAAATGTATATTATTTGAGTTAAATTGAAGATTTTTATAACAAGCATAAAACAGGAAATTGTTATAATTAATTTTACATAGAATATACTCAGAAACTGTTATACTAAATTCAATTCACTGACTCAATTGTATAAAACCAGTGGGTCACAGTAAAACAAGTGTGATTTTTTAAAATCTGTTCATGGAATCTCACCCACCAAATGTTGGCTGTTCTTCTTATTTCTTTAATGTTACACAGTGTTATCTTCTCGTAGTGAAGCTAATTTGCGAGTTATCATTATGAAATTGAAAAATCTCCAAGACCTTATTTTAATCTAGATTAAACTATAATTATTTGAGTATATTAAAGATGTGGGGGAGAGGAATGATTTCAAAGCGTTATCCCGGTGAGGAAGTTGATGTTCAAGCTTTTGAGTACGTGTTTTTTTTTACAAATTAATTACTATAGGTTTAGAGTACGTTCTTCTAGTCTTATTAATTTGGGGTTTAGATTATCTATAGCAATTCTTCTCACGTGATTGTTTTTAATTTTTGATGTATCCATTATTCTGTTAATTCTCTTTGCCGTACCACTCATTATATTTAATTTCGGTTAAATATGCATGTCCAAGTTAGATTAAATAAGTTTCTTCCCCATTTCGAATATAATAATCGGACGGCTTCTCTTTTACTACGGAAGTATTCAAAGTTCCGTCAATATTTATTCTACAATAGGAAAGACCAGCAGTGATCGATGTCCTGCGGTTTTGTTCACTTTCAGCAAGAAACCCAAATGGAAGATGAGTCAGGCGGAACGATGGTAGTGTATATTCAAATGATAAATTTCCTCTTTCTCTCTTCCCACACACCATTTTCTTTGGTATCGGCCAATCCAAGACTATTTTTTTTTTGGGAAAGCCATCATCGAAGCTTTGCTTTTTTCTTTTATCCATGTTTTACCTTAATAAAAAAGAAGCGAAAAACAACGGTAAAGGTCCGCTGCAAAATTTGCAAACAAGATCGGGGCAAAAATGATGAAGTTGGGGAATTCTAAAAAGTGAAAGGTGCAACAATACCAGAGGTGTTTGGAACAGCATTCCGCTCAACTCTCCCGATAAAGGACGCCGTTCTGCAACGAAGGCAGGTCGCTTTGCTGGGTTTTCTTTGACATGACTCCTGTCAGGAAAATAAAAACCCAACTCGAATACCTAAGGGTTTCACGCCAGCTTCCCAGGAGTGAGGTTTATCAGCGCGATGGGATCTTCCTGAGTAATGAAACTTTAAAACCCATTCAACAGTCAGCTGCAAAAGTTGATGCAATCGATATCATTATTCACTAACTTAATGGAGAAGCTTAGAGGGAAGACTACAAAGTCCTACGTCACCTGAGATCTAGAATTAGATAAGAGAAAGAGGAAAGGAAATGATTATACTGAAAAGGAAACAGATAAATAAATAGGATATAGAAGATCATTATATGATTTTGATGACTGATTTAAAGTTGTAATTCAGGATAAAATGTGAAGTTAAGCGAAAGATCCTCAACTTCTCGTATTAATCGGGAGTCACAATTTTCCTACAGATATGAGGTTAATTTTTTTACCTTTTGACTTCCTCAATTATAAAAACAAATTTGTTCTTGAAGATCTTACTGTGCCCTTCCTGCCCCAGCATATAGTGATAACGAAATTTTATCTTGTAGCCTTTTTTCAACTTACCTTTTTTCACTCTTTCCATTCCTGATGTTGATTCGTTCTTTCCTTCGACTGTCTGTTATCCCTGCCAAGTTGAGTGAATATGGCTTGTGTGATTAGGCAAGGTTTCTGTTGCCTTCGAGTTCCTGTGACCTGTTGTCTAACTTGTTCCTGGAAGTTTAAAAATGGTCCACACTACCCAAAACACCTAGTTTCAGCCGATGGGGTTTGCTGGTTCCGTGCATGCAACTTTAGAACCAATATTCGCATAGATTCGTGATTTCACTTCGAGTTCTTTATTATAAGCCACAGTAGTCAAAGGCTCAACTTTGTTATCCCTCAACGGGCATGGTAACACACATTCTCACTTACAATAACTTCACCCCTCTATATACGACTCTCATTATAGAACTTCATATCCTTGATACTGCCGTTTATTTATCATCATCATTATTATCATCATCATTATCATCACTAACTCTATAATTTATAACGGGATTTTTGAAGATGGGTGAATATTAATAAATGTCTTTTTTCCTTAGTGGACAAATGACTTGTTTTTTATTAAAGTTATTTCTAAAAATTCTTTTATAATATCAAAACACAAAATGGTGAAGTTCAGAAATAAATATATGTATCTAAATTTTGTGAATTTTTTAAAACCCAAAGAATTACAAATGGTGAAGTACAGAAAATTTATTTTTATATATCTTCTTCTATAAATCTATATTTTAGCAACGTGATATTTTGAAAGGGGGGAAATTTAGTTTAGAGTTCCTTTTTTAAAATTATTATAATTGGCGAAGTTCAGAAAATTTATAAAAATTTAACCATGGCTGATTTTTTTTTAGATTTTAAATTTTAATCTTAGCAGCGAAGCGCACTCTCACCCCGTCGGGAGGGGGGGGGACGAAACCATTGCCCGGTTGTTAAATAATATATCATTCCTAAAAAAATATAACTCATATATTAGTCAAATCAGATTGATGAATTATATGCACCATAAATCAACGCAGATAAAACTTGTTTCTAGACCAAATCTACCTTTTCTTATATGGCAAACTTGCTTCAGCAAATACGAAAATAGAAAACACAAAGAAATAATGCAAAAAGTGAGGAGCGGAGATCAACAAATGAGAAGAAAGTAATGACAAGGACCGGCAATAAATGCCTTCTGGGATCTTTGGTTTTCGATAAGTAATTGAGGCAGGGCTGAAAATGGCCAGTTATAATTAGCAGAGTAATAAAATCTCTCGAGCTCAATCTGACATCCTTGGCCCTATGAGAGAACAAAAGAAACAATAAAATAAAGAACGGCGAAAAGAGACAAAGAAGTGTTACCATGAGCACACTTAGGAATCATTAAAGTTATCGGCTCTGTGATGAAAACAAGGAAACTCAAAGAATCTCTCCCTCTATCGCTGAGGGATAACCACCCACTCTTCAAACGCAGGCATGTTACTAGATCAGTGGATTACTCTAAGCACTAGAGTCTAACTCTTGTGGGTTAGAGGGCTGGATAAGAATACAAAACCCCACTCAGGGGTTAGAAGCTGAATTGTTTAATTGAAATATATGCATATGCATAATGGTGACATGTTGTTATATATATATATATATATATATATATATATATATATATATATATATATATATATACCAGATACTTGACATTTCTTATGTCCAACTAGAAGGTCAAATTTGAGAAACAAACTTACTGCTAACGAGACTTTTCTTAAGTGCCTTAAAATACTTATCCTGAATTCTCCAGCGAAATTTTTATTTATTGATGTTCATTTCTGAGAAAATTTGATCGCAAACTTATGTACTCCCAAACATGGACATGATTCTTGGACCAAGTAGCTTTAACATTAAGTAATTGTTGCCAAAATATTGATTAAATGTTTTTATGTCGACAGCCGTAAATTTATCTTTCAGGCTAACATTAACACTTAAAATCTATTAATTCCTTCTGGCTATCTTCAGGTACAGTATAAACGTTGTCAGAAATGATTAAGGGAAATAGAAAACTCATTCTTCAAATTCTCTTAAGCAGAAAATCTTTATTTTTTAATTCGCATCTAAAAATCAGAAATTGATCAACATAACATTAATTTTCAATAGACAATTCTCATGAATCGAACGAAGACATTAATGATTTCAAGTTAATAAAATGATAGTTTTTTGTTTTTTAGATAATTGACCTTCACATCTCATAAACTTGAGTTAAAAAGCCTCCAACTGTTGAAGCAAATTTCAGTCACTAACTTTAATCCATTCGGTATTTTGCAGTTCGGGTATAATGTATCCCTTCGTTTCCATTAAAGATTTCATTTCAGAAAGAAATTCACCAAAGCATTTTAGTAAGATACACATACTTAGTCAAAAGACACGTTTGCAATCTCATGTAGGAAATTATCGACTAATCTAAGATTTAGGTTCTGAGAATGAATTAAATTGACTGTTATTAGCAAAATATCCATAACTTATTCCGATTTGAGAACTTTCCCACTCAGAACTTTATGATTTATGATGCAAGACACTCCTCGAAATTGATTATTTTAATCTAAAGGTTGCGATTTTGATTTTAGTTTTTCGATAACATCATTTTCTCCACCTACCATTTGCGAAGCTCCATCAGTAGCTAAACTCATGAACCGATACCAATCAAAGTCACAGTTTTTAAAGATTCAACTAAAGCATGAACTAAATCTCTTCGCATCACTAACTCTATAATTTAAGAACGGGATCTTTTGGAGTATTTGAATAATAATTTCATCTTAGTTTGTTATGACTTATGTACGAGTCAGTATATTTAAAATTTTTATCAAAGTAATTTCTAAGAATTTCTTTAGAGTTTGAAAAAACAAAATAGTTTAGTTTAGAAAAAGTAAATATGATTATCCAATGCTTTTTATAATGTTTTAAAAGGGAATGATTACAATTGGTGAAGTTCAGAAAATTTATTAAAATTTAACCATGGCTTCTTTTTTAAGATTTTAAATTTTAATCTTAGTAGCGAAGCGCAAGCTCCCCCACCGTAGAGGGTAGTGCGAAGCCATTGCCTGGTAGGTATTAGAATTCTCCAGTCTCTCTCGCTAAGATTTTCCTTTCGTCCAATATTAGATTTGTTCGAACTAGTCTTACCCTGATTCGTAGAAGTAGTTATGATCTTAAAAAACATTTCCTATGGAAAAATAAGACATTTGACCGGGTTTTGTTCCAATGTTACTTACAGCCTTTCAATGTCCGACATCCTGCTCACTTTGAAAGTCTGATCTTTTAAATTATTATAAGGTATCATTAATTTCTGAAAAAAAACAAGCACTCGGTAAATATCCTAAACTCTTATACAAAAATCTGCAACATATTCAAAAAATCTTTTAGTTATTCGAAATTTTATGTCCTATTAATGTCTTTCATAAAAGCAAGGAGAATTAGCAGAGATTTCCATTATTTTATACAACCTTCTACATTTTTAAACAATAACTCGTGATTATTTTAATAGAGGCGGTAATTTAAGAAATTTTTAATTACGAAAATCAATTAAATAAAGAAAACAATCTTGTATATTGACCACGCCAATAGGAGCAATGCAGGTTATTTGTTATTGCTCGTAATTGGTTAGTAAAAAGAAATTTTAAATAATATTATTGTAGTCAGACTTTCGAGTAGTTCAAAATATATTCAATTAACATAAATTTATAAAAGGCAAAACACAATTTTGCCTATGGGAGCAAAAAAACAAAAACAAGTAGCTAATATACGAAATTATGTAAATGGCTTCTCTGACATTTTGCGGTTAAATTAGTTATTATTTACTAATGAAATAATAAAATAAAATTCAATGATTAGGTAAATAAATTAATGCCATTTTTAAAATGAAACTAAAATCATTTTTATTATAATTAAGATGGACTCTACTGAATAATTGTTTTTTTTTTAAACGATAAGGAAGCATTGATAATTATCAATGCTCTCCTATCGTTTACCTTAAGCAGTGGATTCTTTCTTGAATAATTCATTCGGTTTTGGTGAAATATGATTTGATTGCTTTTTATATCTCTTTCATATCAGAGTTAACTTTGCTATTTAAGTGACGTTGTGATGAATTAAATAAATGGTAATTTAGATGCTACAAGGTCCAGTAAATTTGCCTGAATACGATATTTTAAATGTCTTCATATGCGAGTTCTAGAGTTTAAGCATAACCTCTTTACTCCAATCGTCAAGTCCTATTTATGAATCATAATAGTTTATTTTGTCCAATTTCTGAAATAAAAAAATATTCATGACATTAAATACATAGCAAGCTTTAACTTACGAGTAACCAAGAAATATGAGATAAAAACCCCTTAAAGTTTACACAAACTAAATGGTTATAAAAATATTAGCAAAATGTTCCTTCCAATTAGACCTTGACGCAATGCAATTTCTCCACAGTACGCGAACCCATGCTCTTTCATAGAAGACCTTTACCATCCTCCACGAAACATTAGCAAACCCCATGAACGTACTAAATCCAGATACGGACAAGGAATTACACACATACATAGCTTATCTAATCTCTAGGTCCAAGTTACCCTCAAGACGTCATTCTACTGCATATCAATCTTGAAGGAACCCCCCTACGTCACAAATCAACCTGACAAGGCTCCAAGGCGCTTACCATCCAAAACTAAAAACATAAAAAATACCACACTAACCTAACCAATAACTACATCTCAACTTGCCGGAAAGAACCAAACAAAGTTCATCACATATCACCTCCACAACTACAACTGATACAGAACCTACAAATAGAGCTGGATCATTGTGAGAACCCTGCCTGGAGCTTGGACGGGAGCGACTTAAGAATGACATTAGAGAAAGGAATTAGAGAAGAATGTTCAATAAAATGAAAATAATCCAAACAGGCATCCAATTTGCCAAGCTGGACTCGCTGGAGAGTTCGTTAATTAAAAAGGCGTTTTTCATTTCAGAAAATACTGAGCTGTTGCCTTTTGAATAGTAAAAGGAAAGGGCTTGTGAATTCCTCATCGTTATTGTGCATTTAATAATAGAATAAATCATCTTTGAAGTGTTTGCTATTTTTTAAATCGTGCGAAGATGCAAAAGATGAATTGCGATTTATGTATTTATATTTATATCGCATGAAGGTTTCCATTTTAAAAATTCTGAATTATTTTCTTTATTATGAGTTCTTCAACAAATTGTAATTTAATCCATTTAGTATAAAATTTGTGCAAAGTAGCCTTTTGTTGATATGGGAATTTAAAATTTTTTTTTTATCAACTACAATAAATTTTATTCATTCACCCTTTCTCGAATAATTTATGGAGCCCTTATCTACGGATTGTAAATAAATATATATATATATATATATATATATATATATATATATATATATATATATATAAATATATATATATATATATATATATATATATATATATATATATATATATATATATATATATATATATATATATATATATATATATAATTTGAAGCATAAAGGACAAGGCGAGGTCGAAAACTCCCGTCATTTATGAATCGTACAACGTTTCGGGAAATAAACCATCTTCAGGTACTAGAGAAGTAAACATACATATGACTAAGGATCATCAAATACAGTTTTAAAAACAGGAAGAAGTTATCGAAGGCACAGGTTAATTATCAAATCTCAATACATTAACAATAAAATCCACAACAAAGTCACTATTGAAAAAACAATGGTTTTGTAACACGAGAATAGCAGCTTAGGTATATATATATATATATATATATATATATATATATATATATATATATATATATATATATATATATATTATGATTGAAATCTGATTTAATTTCGATAAAGCGTTTGTCTAACAATTTTCTCAGTTTAAATTAATAATGAATTTTCGACAAAATAAAGAGGCACATTTAATTACTTTTGTAAATCTAAGGAGCATTCCGGACGCCCAAGTACCATAAGTTATATGTTAATTCTCTCCGAGCAATAATATTGGCGATAAATTGTTAAAACCTAAATAATGACTATGATTTATAGGCTAAAATACCCTGTCTAAAAAGCTGTGTAATTTTTTGTTTTCCTATTAATCTATCGGTGTTTGCTCATTAACATGCATGGAGAAATGGGTTTAATAGAGAATTAAATTTTTTTTAATCCTATAATCAAGCGGGTTATTAATACGTTCACTAGAATGGTTTTCATATGGTATAACCTTTTCTTCAAGGTTGGGTATTTGAAAAGAGTTCAGCAGATTATAATCTTCTTTGTTCTCGGTTTGCATTTACAAGTAATTATAATTTTATGTACGCTTCGGATCTTTGGCCAAAAGGCTATTGTTGTCCAATTGCTGCTGTTGATTCAAGTCCCAGTTTAGTAATCACCTGTAGTGATTGAGCCAAGAACCGAATTTAGGCTCTGACGGATAAACAACATATTGATAATCGCAGATGGACAAAGGGGTATTAAAAACCCCATTCTGCTGATTTAAATTTACATCGATAAACGCCCGGAGAATCTTTTCTCAATTACCTGACGAGCGACCATCATAGAGAAAGGCATTGTAAATAAAAAAATCCGTTATGAACATAAATACACAACTGATGTCTTTAACATCCTAGTCAAAATACCCCTTTGGGTCTTTCTAAATGGGGCACACAACTTTCTGACCTTCAACCCTTCCAAATTTTATTTATTCATTTTTAGAGATATTTCTTCGAAAAAACACACACCAATGAGGGAATTTAGCTCGGAATACTTTTGAAATAAGTCCATGGACACAATGATGATGCATTTAGGAGAAATGAAAAAGGCTTGATAGATATATTAAGCAAAATAGCCAAGAGAAGAATTTTCTTGAAACGTTAGAGATCGGACGGCCGCACAACTCTCCTAAACATACTTAAGTTTAAGAGCGAAGGAAGGTAGGTATGCTTGTCCCCCCCATCCTTTGAATCTAAAGCGCAATATCAACGAGGCTGCATCAAACAGAAAGCTCGTAAGGAGAATTTGTAAAACAAGTGAAGAGAAAAAAAGTGAAATTGTGTGGAACACTGATGGCTGGAGGGAAAACTACGAATGCTGGGGGCGGAAAGGCATACAATCTTTAGATAATACATGAATTTTAGATTGCCTATGCTGCTACACATGGCATCTACTTACATGTACGTAAAAGGAAAACAAAGATGGGGGCAGTGAAAGAATATAATGGAGGGAAGAATGCAGACATGTGACCCCTTCCCCCCAAATAGAGTCAAATGAGAGGGTATAATCCGCCTCACCTCCTTCGGATCCGGTATGGAATGAATGGACGCCGTCTAAGAAAAGAGGAGAGAAGAGGCGTTAAAGAGTGTCGAAAAAGTGCCAAATGGAAATATCTAGAAGGAATAAAGCCCAGGTAATCTCAATTTAGTTTGAGACTGCTGAGAGCATTGAAACTGGAAGGGGGGGGGGGTGTCGCATTTCCAGGTAACCAGGGTCACAATCTAAGCTGGGCAATCCTCTGCTTATGGTAAGTACCCTCGCTCCAGAAACCACCCATACCCTTAACCCTAACCCTACTTAACGCCACAGTTCATGAACAGTTTATTACACGGTAACAAAATTTCGAGGTTTCGAGACGACTGTATTGATAGATGCCCACAACATTTGCTAAAAAAATAAGGGAATCAAAACGCATTTTACAAAAACTTGAAATTAAATATTATGCGATAACATTTTCACATCCATATGTTTAATTTATATGATTTATTTAATGATACAGTTTCGAAGTCGCACCAGTAGTTTATGACCTACTTACAATTTAGACTAGTCTAGAGAGTTCTAACAGACTGTTTTTTTTCAATTACAAACTCGGAATTCTTATTCTACATGCAATTATCTAAGATAAGCTACGATAATTTTTCTGAAGAACTCAGAGTACCAAAATCGACCATGGCAGCAATAAGAAAGTTTAAGGAATTGGGAAGAACTGCAAATCTCCGTCATTAGAAGCGTTTATCGAAAATTGTACGAAAATTAGGATCCTTAGATTTGTTAGAAATACCTCAAGAGTGACTAGAAAGGATATGAACGATCAGTTAGGAGAAGAAAGCGTCGATAGTAGTCATGAACCTAGTGTTCAATAGGTTGCATAAAGCAGAAATTCATGCGAGTCATCTGAGGTTGACACCTTTATAGGAAAACACTCAATTGAAAGCTCATCTGGACTACATCAACGATCACTCGGATAAAGATTTAAATTTGTGGAACCACGTAATATGGTTAGATGAAACGATGATTTAGTTTTTCGGCAGAAATGATATCGAGTAAATTTGGCGCAAGAGTAGTTGGTTAGTTGGTTAACCATATTTCAGTTATTTTAAACAACTATCCTGTTTAGCTCAGTTCAAATTTTCTACATATTAAATCACTCGATTTCTGTCCTTCTCTCAAGTTCGTAAGTGTTCATTCATTTATTTCATTTTAATTTTTACTTTGTTTTTTGTTTGTTTTTATAATTGAGCAGCGTTTTTCTTTGGAATTTCGCTTTGTCCTCTCGGTAATTTTTTTGCATTCTTTTCTTGAAAATTTACTAAACTCTAAATTTATTCATTATTACATTGTCGCATTTTTTCTCTCAAATTCAACAAACTTTAAAACTATTGTCAGTCATTAATACATATATCTCTTTATGTATTCTAAGCTTAATTGCTTTCATACCGTTTTACTCCATTATAGGCTGAAGATGAACATGGCTAATGTTCGAAACGTTCCAAATTATATATGTTCCGAATACTGGTTGGCTTTAACTTACATACTAAGATCGAGGTTTCCGAACGATGTCCCAATTTATACATGTATATATATATATATATATATATATATATATATATATATATATATATATATATATATATATATATATATATATATATATATATTTATATATATATATATATATAGAGAGAGATAGAGAGAGGGAGAGAGGGAAGATAAAGAGAAACGATGTGGTAGGAGGTGGTTCTTTAATGACGTTTCTCTCCTCTTGAGCTACAGATGAGCGAAAGATCAGTAAAAAAGAAGCTTGTACCGCATCTTGGTTGTCTTATTCTCCCTGGCCATTGCTCGTCGAAGACACTCATTAAATATATCATCATCATCAGTTCAGGCATTTGCCTCTCACTGCTAAGAGAAGGCCTTTCTCATCTCTCATTACTTTTGTCGGTCTTCTGCAATTTGTTGTCGAGTTTTATCAATTTTCGAAGATCATCTCTCCATCTTATCTCTGGTTTTCTTTTCGGTCGTTTTCTTTTAATCAATTGGAGTGGCATCGGTATTTTTTCTGCTCTATCTATCGTCCTGAAATCTTGTCAAATGGGCTGACTAGCTTCATTTGGGGTTTCTTATAGCTTCCAGTATATCCTGAAGATGGGTTTTGCCAAGTATTCAAATGGCGGATCCCACCTGGTTATCCTCATCATAATGCTTTTTTCATGGGCTCTTTTTGCTGTCTTAAGTTTTAATGTCAGTTTTGGGGTCAAGTTCCAAGTTTCTGCTCCATAAGTCATAGTTCTGATTATGCATTGGTTGTAGACTTTTCTTTTCAGGTCATTTTTGCTTTTGAAGACGATGCTTGCCTTTCCAAATGCTTTCTTTTCCGGTCACAATTTAATCTGTTGACCCAGATAGATAGATAGGTCTACCATTTTATTTTGTTCGTTGTCAAGTGTAATGCTTATCATGTCGATCTCAGGTGGGTTTGTCATGACTTTGGTTTTCCAATATTTATTTTTAGGACGACTTTTTTGTCTTCATGTTTCAAGTTCTTCAAACATTGTTTGAATTTCTTCTAAGTAATCAGCTATGAATTCAATATCATCTGCGAATTTCAGGTGATTAGGGTAATTCCTATCAATCTTAAGTCCTTTGTTTTGCCAGTTTAGCCCCCTGAAGATTTCTTCAAGATGCCAAGGGGTCCCCAATCCGCGACCAATGGTCATGCCCGCGAGACCATTTCGTGAGGCCCGCGGCCACTTGTCAAAATTAACATTGCGGGCGGCCTGCCAGATCATCCATTATTCCAAACGTGTGTTTTTTTAAAAATTCTACTAAGATTTTACCACAAAAAAAAATTTACACTAAAGAAAAAGAAATATGAAACACAACGGCGAAAATTTTAATCCCTATCGGATTGAAAAATTTTCGTCCTCTTAATCCAGCTTGTGATTTAGTCGAGGATTACCACCAAAAAAAGGAAACTTATGGACTCGCGAGCACACAATTAAATTATCACTAACTCTATAATTTTATAACGGGATTTTTAAAGATGGGTGAAAAATTAATAAATGTTTTTTTCCTTAGTGGACAAATAACTTGTTTTTTTTTATTAAAGTTATTTCTAATAATTCTTTTATAATATCAAAACGCAAAATGGTGAAGTTCCGAAATAAATATAAGTATCGAAATTTTGTGAATTTTTTAAAACGCAAAGAATTACAAATGGTGAAGTTCAGAAAATTTATTTTTATATATCTTCTTCTATAACTATATTTTAGCAACGTGATATTTTGAAAGGGAGGAAATTTAGTTTAGAGTTACTTTTTTAAAATTATTATAATTGGCGAAGTTCAGAAAATTTATAAAAATTTAGCCATGGCTGTTTTTTTAGATTTTAAATTTTAATCTTAGTAGCGAAGCCAGTCAGGAGGTTCCTCCTTCCCGACTGGGATGAGAGGAACCCTTCCTTTAATTTCTAAGCTAGAACAACTTGAAACCAAGAGAAGGCCCGAACAAATACAAGAGGGGAGCCCAGAAAGGCACCTTAACAAAAAGCCCCGGGAGGGAAGAAAACAGGACACAAAAACACAGGGGAAATACGAAAACGCAGACACAAGGCTGGAAGGGAGGGGAAGCGAAGTGCCAGCCACGAAGACGGAAAACGAGCATCCGGCTCCAGCGAAGGTGACCTCTATATATACCCAGAAGAGGAGGTCGGTGTGAGCCAGGCTAAAGTAGGAGACATATTCTCGAAGAGTCTGGAAGCGGTGTCAGCGTGGTTGTTTGCGGAGCGGACGAAGGAGAGATTCCTTGACTATGCATTGAAGCTTCTTGAGAGGTTGCTGAGAGAAATAGGAGAGAGGCGGCGGAGCAGCTGGATAGGGAGCTTACCCCAGAAGGTATTGAAGATGGCACCCAGCTTGTCCCTAAAGAGGCAGGCCTTAGGGAAGAGCAGAAGTTCCAGCCAGATCCCACGGATTATGCCACGAAGATGTTATCGAAGGTGTCCGGATGAAAAGAAATTCCGAGGCTGGAACCCTTAGACCGAACACCGATGCCCGAGGTGCTGGCGTCGGTAAAGACGACCCGACCCTGGGTCCTGCTCGAGGGGAGTGCCAGGGGTGCCAGGATGAGGTAATGAGAGGGATCAGTGGGGGAATATTGTCGCGGTCCGGGTGAGAAGGCTGATCCAGGCACATCTGTACCCAGAAGAAGGAAAGTCCAAGGAGGGGTACGAGGAAATTGAGGAGGCCCGCGAAGCGAGTCCAGGAGCGGGTAGAGACGGAGTTCTCGCAGTTCAAGAGAAGGTCCTGGCGCGTCTTATTACACATCTCAGGTGTAATGGCGAGACGACGCTTCTTGAGATTGAGGCGGACGCCCAGGTAGGTGACGGACTTAGCAGGGAAGAGGGAGCTCTTAGCCTCGTTGATGTGTAGAGATCCAGAGCGAAGGGTCTGGACGCAATCTTCTGACGGCACGGCTGAGGCCCAGGATGAGGACGTCATCCAGGTAACATAAGGAACGACACCCAAAGGTCCTGGCAAAAGCACCGATGCCGTCGCCCAGGGTGCTCTGCATGAGGAAGAGAGCACCGGATGAACCCATGGGCAGGCGGGTGAAGCGGAAGGTCCGGCCATCGCAATTAATGCCAAACCAATGGCTGGCCTTGGGGTGGAAAGGGACGTGGTAGAACCCCTCCTTCAAATTGACCTTGGTGGCCCAGTCCTTGGGCGAGCAGGAGCGAAGGATCTTGGATAGAGAAGGAAGTCGAAAGGAGGCAGGTGGGAAAAACTCCTCAGTCTTGCCCATACAATAGATGATGCGGGACATCCCATTAGGCTTAGGGGAGCAGAAGACTTGGTGACATATTGTTACGTTGTAGGATTCCTCCACGATGCCGAGGTCTAGGAGTTGAAGGATGACTGGGAGGGTAGAAGGCAAAGAGTCCACCCAGCGTCGGTAGCGCTTGTCCAGAAAAATCTTGACTCCTTCTCCGCGTTAGGCCTCAAGGAGGTGGTTGACGTCGGGAAGGCTGTCGAAGGAACCGGGGGTCGCGACGGGCATCTGTTCTCACCCGACGGGTTCCGGGCTCCAGTGGGTCCAGTCCTGGGTTCACGAAGTCATGATCGCGTTCTGCCGGATCCCGCTGTTCTTCGCAGTCCCTGTCGTCGCGATTCTCGTCCTGGCGGTTGTCTTCGTCCTGTTTGTTGTCGCGTCCATTGGCCATGATGTCCGGAGGGGCGCTGATGATATCCAGGAGGACATCGCTGTGGTCTAAAACGTGATCGGAGACGGAAGCGGCAGGTGAAACCTTGGGGCCTGGAATTTCAATGACTGTGGGAATGGCGAGGCCGGGTTGGGGAAGGTGGATGATATGGGCGGGGACATGGAGATCTTCAATTACCAGGGCCCCGAGTTCGGCAACAGCAATCTCGATGTAGTTTCTTATCTCGTCGCGGGGAGAACCGAGCACGATGTTTAAGTTATCCTCGTCCCGAATAGTCACCAGAGCTGTCAGGAAGGCGTGGATGGGAGAGATGGGAGTCCCCAGGGGGAACCTAAGGGGGCCAAGGCCTCAGGTTTAAGGTCTAGAGATGGGGAGAGGGCCAATCGGCGAGAGAGGAGCCCAATTGCAAAGACATGGAGGAGGAAGAGGAGAAATGGGGTCCCGCGGAGGAGCAAACGAAGGTGCAAACGGTGAATCGGTCCATGTCAGAGGGAAGGAGGCGTCGGAATCCCAAGGAAGTGACCGAAATTCTTCGGAGGTGGATGATCTTACCTAGTCCGTCGGATTTTGGTTCCGCCTCATCCGGAAGATACGAAGGTGCCAGGCGACTGAGAGGTTATCGGTGGCGTCTTGGAGGAACTGCTATGCGCGTATAAGGCCTTCCCTGTGATGACGCTCCTCTTCGACTACCCATCTAGGCAGATAAGCCCCAGGATCCATAGCGAGGCGGAGGTGAAGGACAGTTGTTGCGGATGATCTGGACGCGGGGACCAGTGAGAGCCGATTCACTGATCACGATAGCAGATGGGACGGCGGCCTGTTCTCGGGAGTCGCGGAGAGCCACTTGACAGCAATGTTGCCGAAGCTGATTATGAAGCCTGATGAATTCCTCCGTGTTGAGTTGCGACCTGAACCTAAAAAGAGAGATGAAGGAGTTGAATTCTTCGCGGTCTCTTACCTTCAAGACCGAGGCTTGTATATTGTCACGAAGAGTCTCGACGACGACTTCCCAATTTAGGCCTGGAAAGCCGCGTGATCGAAAGGCCAAAATGAGTTGAATCGACGTTATTGAATCGGCTCTCACTGGTCCCCGCCTTCAGATCATCCACAACAACCGTCCTCCACCTCCGCCTTGCTATGGATCCTAGGGATTTTCTGCCCAGATGGGTGGTCGAAGCGGAGCGTTATCACAGGGAAGTCCTGCTATGCACCCAGCAGTTCCCCCAAGACGCGGCCGATAACATCTCAGTCGCCTGTCGCCTTCGTATCTTCCGGATGAGGCGGAACCAAAATCATCCAGAAGAGGCAAGATCACTCACCTCCGAAGAATTTCGGTCACTTCCTTGGGATTCCGACGTCTCCTTCCCTCTGACATGGACCGATGCACCGTTTGCACCTTCGTCTAGTGAAGCATCTTCCGAGATTCGCCTATCTCCTCCCCGGGACCCCATTTCTCCTCTTTCTCCTCCAGGTCTTTTCAATTGGGCTCTTCTCTCGCCGATTGGCCCTCTCCCCATCTCTAGACTTTAAACCTGATGCTTTGGCCCCCTTAGGTTCCTCCCTGGGGACTCCCATCTCTCCCATCCACGCCTCCCCGACAGCTCTGGTGACTATTCGGGATGAGGATAACTTAAACATCGTGCTCGGTTCTCCCCGCGACGAGATAAGAGACTACATCGAGATCACTGCGGCTGGACTCGGGGCCCTGGTAATAGGGAAACTTGGTAAGAATAATTAAACGGGGGGGAATTGAAATTTAACGGGTTCTTAAGTAAAAAAAAATAAATAAATAAATAACCCAACTAAGACTTTGTTGTGGCTCTTATTTTGTGTTTCCTTATATTTTTCCTCAGTGTATATAGTGTGTTTAAACAAGTTATATCCCATTCAATATTATTGACTTCAGTGAGGTCTGTGAGATGGACATCTTAAGATAGTGTTCTGCGGTTGTAGGTTGCAGTGTACAAGACTTTCTTTAGGTTTTCAATGTCGTCTTTGTGACTTAAATTATAGGCAGTCACATTTTGACTTACAGCATCTCGACCGACACACGACCTGTGGTTGTTAAAGTCAGTCGCAATCTGGCTTATAGCACTCCTGTCAACAATTTCACTCTAGTTGGACTTTAGTTTTTATCTAACAAGAACGGCCGAATTTTCTTATGAATTGTTTCACCGTGAGAGGTTTTGGGACATCAACTGCCATGTTGGCTCATTACCTTGTTGCTTTAAGGTGTTTGCGCTTCTCCCTTAGGTTTAGGGTCTTGTGTTTCAACAAGTTATCTTTGATAGCTTGTATATAGCTGGCGTTAACGAGGTCAAGAGGATTTTCCTTGTGTGTTCTAAGAAGATGGCACTGGAATAATGGAAAGAAACTTTGGGGGAATGGAATAGCTTTCTTATCTCTTTCTGAATGTAATTTTTTTATCTTAACATTTATTATTATGTGGCCGATCATTTTGATTTTGTTGATCAGTTGGAAATTATTAACAGTGATGTTTTTGTCAACCAGCATATAAGTAATCAATTTCATTGTATATCTAATAGTTTGGATTACTCTAAGTCCATCTTTACTGGTGATTCTTTTTTAACATAGTATAAGAAATTTTAAGGTTTTGGGCAAGTGTAAAGTAAATCAGATCCTGTACCTTTTCATTTCGTTTCCCCATTGAGAACTTTCCCATGCATGACATTACCTTGTCCAACCTTTGTATTGAAGTCTCACATAGCGATATTAAAATGAGCTTTGTTTTTGTTCAGGCTTGTCCTGATGTCAGCATAGAATCTATCTAATTCATCTTTTGTCCTGACAGATGTCGGTGCGTAAACTTGGACTATTTCGAGGTTTTACTTCTTAGAAAATCTTAGGTTCACATAGGATACTCTTCGATATGCCGTAAAACTCTCCTAGCATTTTTTTCGCTCTCTATGTATCAGGAATCTAACTCCACGCTGCCTTTGGTCTTCGTTTCCTTGGTTGTAGCTTTTTTCGAACCGCAATCGAGATTGACACGGAAGGCAACCCGATCCTTGAGCTGGAATCTTATCGGAAGGCAATATTGGCCCTCATAGGAGTGCAACCAGTTTTTTTTTGTCATTATTGATCCTAAAGTTGGTGCTCCTGATGCAATATCCTTAGCAACTATCTCCTTACATTTTAGGCCAATTTGGTGCAAAGCACCAATGGGTGTACGATTTTCTTTGGAAACCACTATTTCTGTAATTTAAAAATATTAAAAATTTATTTAAAAAATATTAAGAGAATGATTATAATTTAAGAAGACGACAAATGAGATTTCTCGGACATGTGATGAGAAGGAATGAGATGGAGGCAGTGGTGCTGACAGGAATGGTAGAAGGAGGAAGAGCAAGAGGATGGTAGGGGGATAAATTTATGGACGGTGTGACGAGATTGTAGGGAGACAATCTTAAGCATGCAGAGTTGTTCAGGTGGATGTTGCACGTCGGTAAGGTATTAAAATAACAAGGGTAGCGGCGTCGCCACTCCTCCTTGCAGGAGGAGCTTGCACTTCGTATGCATATCTTCGGTCTGTTGCCTAGGCCCTATCCGGCTCTGGCTACGGAGTTTAGTCTATAAAAAATAAAAGGTTTCCAGGAAAGATCCATCTAAATTTGCTCTAATAACTTCTTTTTTGTTTTACTCGTTTTTATGGGCCAGTAGATTTTTCCGCCTGATAAAGACTAAAATTTAAAATTCTTTTAGAAATCACTTCGATAAAACTTTCGAATAAACGAAAAAATAAAATAAAAAAGCCATGGGTTTGTCACTCCACCATACTTTGCACTTCGCTGCGCTCGGTAACAGAAGTTCAGGCCGTTGGCCTCAGGCCTTTTAGCATTTGAAAGCGCTTTTTAGTTGCGTGTGAGTCAGGTTGCAAGCGACTCTACATCTCGCCATGTCGGTCGGTAGGTCCCCGTTTTGCTTTTTTTTGTAATAACATCATAACTATTAGGCTGATTCTAACGAATTTTCAAAACCTTATGTTGTTTTACATTCTCTTTCGAATGTTATAATTGCCAAAGTCCTCCCAAGGTTAGCCCTGGAATTATTTTGTGTTAGCAATATCATAACTATTCGGCCAATTCTAACGAAATTTGAAACTCTTATGTTCTTTTACATTTTCTTTCGAATTCTAGAATTGCCAAGGTCCTTCCAAGGTTAGCACGGGAATTATTTTGTTTGGGCAATAACACTATAACTATTAGGCTGATTCTAACGAAATTTGAAACCCCTATATTGTTTTACATTCTATTTCGAATGATAGAATTGTCAAAGTCCTACCAAGGTTAGCCCGAAAATTATTTTGTTTTGGCAATAACATTATAACTATTAGGCTGATTATAACGAAATTTGAAACCCTTATAATTTTTTACACTCTATTTCGAATGATAGAATTGCCAATGTCCTACCAAGGTTAGTCCGGGAATTCTTTTTGGTTTTGTAGGTCGAAAGATCATAAATCAAAATAAGTGAAAGCACGCGACCTTTTGTTCAGTAGACCTTGTTTATGTAAGTGCTAGATTCTTAAATCAGTCATTTTTCAATATATTTCATTCGTAGATAAAGTTTTCTTGAAAGAAATCTATGCTTTATACATACCTATTGTCATTACCCTTAATTACACGCTCTCTTTCACTCGTTGTAGTTAAGCTACGTTGACAGCGGTTAATACTTAGATAGGAGATGGCTGGACCCGGGGTAATGATCACATGATGTAGAAGTGTAAATCATGGTTCGGATTTCACGTTAAGCTGTAGGTCTGCGCTCTGACATGTCTGGAAACATTTTAAAAGAGGTGGCAATACTATGCCAAAATATTACCCTTAGTTATTAATGTGTAGCTATATTTATGACTATGTAGTAAATGCAAACAAATGCGCGAAGATAATTGCAATTAACTTATATGTATTCGAAATTTTCATCTAAATGTTTAAATGCGTCCCGCAAAGCTTCGCATAAGATTCCATGTGGTCTGCTGCTTAAAATTATTGCTTATCCATGTCACAGATGAATCAAGAATCACAAGATTCTGGAATGTTGGGATTGTTGGACAAGAGACTGGTTTGTCCTCGACAAGTGAAGCAGTTCACAAAGTGAAGGGAATCAAAAGGGTTGCTAATTTTGTCTGTAAATGTTGAGGGACAAGCTAGTAGGACCATTCAAAGTAGATGGTAGTGTCAAAGTGGATTAGTAAGCGTACTGCAAGTTATTGAAGAAATGCTCCCTACTTTGGTTCAAGAGGCAGCTAGTAAGGATGAGGTAGTCACTCTTCTCCCTGAAAGTTAATGATACTAGCGACGAATCCAAATTTTCTAAGAATTCGTTACATAAAGGATATGTGTGACTCAATCATGGACTTGCCTCCCAACAGTTGTGACTTAAATCAAATAGAATACACGTGGAGCCTCCTGGAGAGAGACATTTACGCAAATGGCTCCAAATTTAAGAAAAAAATTTACATCTGAGGAGCCATCAAAGGCCCTGCAAAAAATATTTTTTGCTGATTACATCAAATCTTTGACCTCATCAGCAGACAAAAGACTGTTCTAAATTATCCTTAGAAGGTTTCCGTTGTGCAGTAACTCTTAAACAGTTCTTATTTAAAATTATGTTTTATTAAATTTCCCTTAATCGTATTTCTTACGATTACCTCGCATAAATTGTTCAAACTTGTTAGACTTTGTGATAATACGAGTATGATTTGTTTATATATTTACGTTAAAAACTATGTATTCCTATTAAATAAAAATAAGTAAAAGAGGCAATCTAACAATAATTGGTCGTATTTTTCTCTTATGGATTTTGATTTCATATAGTTATATTAAATTAAAAAATACTGCTAATAATTGTTCTAAGTCTATGAAGAAGGTGACACAAAAAATATAGCTATTTTCAGATACTTTTGACTATTTATAATATTTCCATACAAGTCTTAGACACACTTTAAAGGGGGGAGGGTGTATATAAATAGGCAGATCATTCCACATTATACAGTAGGAACGAAAATCGAGAAAACACTATCAGTCATGCCGCAAAGATGACTACGAGATACAAGCTTGGGAGGGGGAGGGTATCAGGAACAGGTATAAGTTTAGTGAGAAATACAGGTATGTAAGAAAGAAGACCTTGTGTGGTTGTCTTGTTTTTACTTCTTTCTCCTCTCAACCTCTCTTGTGGCGATTATCAAATAAAGATTAGTATGTGTAGGTTTTATATTGGAGAAAATAATTACCAATTATTGCCCGCACTTTTGGGGAGTTGGATAATAGAAAAATAGTTATGACATAACGACTAAACTTCTCTAACCCTGTCTCGAGAGAACGACCTAACGCATTCTATCTTACCTCCCAAAAGTTCGTAAAACGAGACAAACACTACAGATTAAAAACAAGAATCCACTAACATTTTTAAATCTTTACACCTCTAGCATTCAATGTGTTAATTAAGCTCCATTATGCAATCGAGATTTCCCTAATTAAATCCAATTTACACATATAGACACGCCTGCACACACAAAAACACCACACGGTATGAACATTTACACAATGAAATTGTTGAAATGAGTGGCAGAACATTCCAGGAATTAACTTCAGCAACATGCAAATGGAAAACCAGCACGATGGGTCATCAGTGTAAACGGGTTCTTTGAGGCAAGAATGGCCTCTTCTTCGTAGCCGGTTCTGGAGGTTAAAATCCTTTGACTGGTGAGGTTCAGCTCTGGCGAACACAAAAAGATTGCCTTGTTAATGACGGATGTTAATCTCACCCGAGTGTAGCTCCCGATAGTGGTTTCTCCTCGAGTCGGAGAAGTGTCTTCGTTGGTTTCGTCTCTTCAGCTTGCATGTCAGCCCGATGGTTTCAATTCACTTTTACTTTGTTATTTGTGAAACAAAAACTTCACTTATCTCAAGGCTCATTTTTAAGGGAAATATCAATCAGGGTCAAAGTGTTGGCTTCAAAACTATGAGCACTAGATAAAATTACAAAAATTTTGGACTTTTAGACCAATCTAACCAGACTAATAGGGTGTTTCAGGAATATTTATTTGGCATCAGCACAAGCCAGTCCTAAATGTTGTTTAACAAACGGGAAATGGTTTAATTCTTAGAGGGAGTGTTCCTTTTAAAGGGCAGTCTCCTTCTTTTCTTATGTTCTTATGTTCTTATAACACAAGTTCATGATTTGCTAAACTGTTACTGGGTGGGCCTTTTCGATCTAAAGAAATAGATAGAGGTGAGGTCAATTACCAGCATGTATTGTTTTATTTAATTCTGCTGGGGAGGTGGTGAAGGTTGCAAAGATAAACGAAATAAGAGGTTGTTTTTAAAAAGACTATTCCAAGATTCTAATAATTCGGATTTTTACTAATACTTTGTGGACAAAAAGAAAAGTATATATATATATAATTTTGGGAAGATAGACACTGACAATAATCACATTAATAGACACAATGAAATTGATAACTGTTACAACTCCCTGAAATAGCATTTCATTAATAATATTATTAGTATTAATATTATTGCTATTAACAATTATTATTGTTATTAGCAGCGTTATTACTATTATTGGTCTTGTTACTATTTATATTTATCTTAAGGGAAGTTACGCAAGGCAAAGAGGATGGAAGGTCGGTTTTCTATCCACCTTGAGGGACTGCAGGTGCTCGAGAAAACTTTCCTCTCTGGTTCACTGGGCTAATATAGACATGTTCTGTTGCAGTCATCTGCAACAGTTGGTTAAATTATGCTGACTGGAATTGTATGGGGTTGCCATAAGTTATTTGCAGCGCTGCACCGAATCGGAACTCGTAGTAATTAAAAATGACCTAAGTTATAGGTTATGATGTCACGTCCTTGAGGTAAAGGCTTCTATTCATTTAGTGAACCTATAAATGGTCGTAAGTAGGTCCTTAAACCCTTCATTAGTAGTGAGAAAAGAACCGAGAATGTCAATATCGACTGTGAGAAATATGTTATCGGGAGCTATGGACGGTGTATGGTGACTTTTCTGACGATTTATTTTCGATTTTTTACAAGCTGTGCAACTTTTGACCCAATCTTGTTGGTGTCTGCTCATGCCATTCCAACCCAATCAATCTGAAATGGATTTCAAGGTGGAATAATTGCCTAGGTTGCCCGAATTATGCAATTGATCAAGATTACAAAACTGAGAGGTGACATAGAGTTGACTAAGCTTAGAGATAGGTCAAATATGATAGATATGAAAAGATGGTTGAGGTGATTTTATGCAACTTAAGAGAAGTTGAACGGCCGGATTGCAATGGTATCAATTCCTGATCTGAGAATTAGGAACCACCGAGAGCGACATAATTCAATGATCATTTTTAAGGTAATTTCTATATAGGGGCTTAGCCCCCCATACCACCACTTAATTCCCGTGATTTTTAAATAATATCGTAATATTCCAAAATCGAAAACCTAAAATTAGAATCTTATTCAAAAGGCGATTGCTAAATGTCGTTAGGCCTCTAATTTTTCTACCGCGTCGCTTGAGTTCAGATATATAATAAGCCTTATCCCCGAATGGTATTTAAATCAATCATATTTTCTTTAAAATTGATTAAGATGAAATTTCCATATCATATTTTAATTCAGAAAAATTATATATAATATACATAATATGATGCGATTCCAATTAAGGATATGGGTACTGGCTCCCAAGATGGCGGCCAATCTATTTTTTTGTCAGAACTTAGAAAAAGTACAGAGTATCGATGAACTTAATTTCGTCAGAATTGCATAAAAAATAGGTATTCCTATGTAATTTAATGAGCTGAATAACATTTCTTCTCTAAGTTTGGTTATTATAAGGCTCTAAAACCATGGGAATGACGCTGCTATCGTCGTCTCAAATTACGTCTCTTTTGATTTTTTCAAAGGCATTTAGGCCTCACCTACGCAAGTTAAAGGGGAAAAGAGGGTGGTTTTATTTGCATTTTTTTAGTTTAGTCAATGGAAGGAGGGTAGTTCCGGCATTCGGTAGGACCCTCTTAAGTTAATTAACCAGACTCAGCAATTTCTGTAGCTTCGGTAAGGTGTAGCCTACAGAAGGATAGAAAATGTTGGCAAAAGGAGACGCTCGATAAAACGGGTAAGAACATATTTTGCAGCTCTTTGACGGCTATTGGGGCCTAGGGGTTGTTATGTGTGTGTGTATGTGTGTGTGTGTGTGTGTGTGCCTATGTGCGTGTTTTGAATAGATGAGAAAGTGAATGGAGCTCTATTAAAAAAAAATAATCAGTCCATTAACTGATCTTTGATTATCTTGCATTTTTCATTTTTCGCTACCACCCCAAGTAGTCTCCTCTTTTGATTACTAGGGGCATGAACCTCCCTGAAAGTCTCTTTAGCATAGTGGATAATGAGTTAGAAATCGATACTCAGGTACAGGGTTCGATCCCAGTGAGATCGGAGATAAAAAATTCTGCTCACGTAGGGAGCTGGCCGCCTATTGGCGGACGCGCTGTGCTTGTGTGGGTGGGATAGGGCCATCCACGCACCTCAACACACATATAGCCAATCAGAATAATGCTCTACCTTCCTCTTCAAACACAACACATCACTTTTCCGTCCCTGAACCTGCTGAAGAAATCTTCATGTCCACACTCCCCTTACGTGAAACGTGTTGGTGATAAAACATAGTAATAAAACTTTTTATGCTCCTTCCCCAATAACAAGCACTGCCCCTTGGTGCCCTCGAGCTCCACAACGATTGTCATTCTGATCTTTATGTGACTTTTCTCATCCGGTCGAAGGATCTCTTCCGCATAATTAACTAATCTTTCTCAAACCTTCTGAAGCCTGTGCTCTTGTTGGTTTTCATATCTAAATAAAATCATATGTTGCGGTGGGTTTCCTATGTACATGCTATTTTCCTTTTCCTCTAGATGCATTCTTTATATATATATATATATATATATATATATATATATATATATATTTATGGAACGTATGAAATCGCCATTAATTAGGCATCATGGGTTTCCTTGCCTGGCGCTAATAAATAGACCCAACAATTATTTAATTTATTAAATGGCAGTTTCATTATTGGTTATTTAATTCGATCCATTATATATAAATAAAATAATAATTTTATTTAAACCCAATAACTTCTATTCAGCTCAGGTTGGAACAAATTTAACTGGGGGCGTGTCATCATATATCAAGCTATTTTCTATTTATGACCCAGTATTTCTGTCCAATATTATCGCTAATTCAAACTTTTCAAGATATTTGCCAGGCTTTAGGAAGCTTACTGTATTTGGAGAACGTACAGTTAACCCAATGAAAGATTGGCGTTACCTTTTTCCATAATTCCTGTAAAAAGATTGCAATGCGAAAACAAATATAATAATTTATTATGTCATACCCATTCATTCTTATCGTTACTCTTCAGATTTAACACATTTACACCCTTTCTCGATCACTAGTACTCCGAATAGTCTGCTTGTTTAGTTTAATCTATATGGAATTTTGAATGCATTTAAGAGCATGAAAAATGGTAAAGTGCCTGAAGAAGATTAAGTTACAATCGAAATAATAGAGGCTGGAGCATGGTGGTCTTGCTGACTTCCTAACAACTCTGTTTACAAAATATTTAAGAGAACGTAAAAATCCAAAAGCATGGCACAACGCTTCTGTTGCGCTTCATTTTTTTTTTTAAACAAGGAAAACTGAAATAAAAAAAGGTCAATTAGTCATTTATCAAAAGAAATACCTAAGTAACAAACAATATCACGGAACCACAAGAAACCATCGGGACGCACATTTCAGAAGTAACTTTGGATATACTGGAGGATCATCTCGAAGGTTGTGTAACAATTATTGAAGAGAACAAACAAGTGTTAAATATCTCTTTGCATGACATTCATAGTCAATGAAAAACCTTTGACTCTGTAAACATCGATTCAGTATTAAGATCATTACAGCAACAGGGAATTAACAAAGCCTTCGTTGACAAACTCTCTTACATAGAAAATGTGTCGAACAAAACAAGCAACAGAACTTAAATCCATTTGAAATTGGGCTGCCATCTTTTGTGGGATACACAGTTTAATCATGGAGCATCGTCAATTATGCTGCACTCAGCGATTAATAAAAAAACAGCGAGAGAGATTGAATCCTATCTCCCCAAGCCGGTTAAAGCAGCCCTTGAGGAGATTTTCTGGAATTAGGAATGGGAATAAAAGGCTGTAGAGCCCATATATATATATATATATATATATATATATATATATATATATATATATATATATATATATATATATAAAACTCACAAAGTAGCGCGTGATTAGATCAATAATTGCAAGAAATCATTCAAGAAAATGAAAGGCGAAAATATATAAATAAATTATCAGAAAAGGGGGATTAAATGTAGGTACCCTTTCGATGTACGTAGGCTGAGCCTCACTTAACTTTCTCATATATATATATATATATATATATATATATATATCATGAAAGACTCGACGTATAGGTGAGAATGGATGGGGAGAAAGAAAATTCCAGACACTACACAGAGCCAAGAGGCGAAACGTCAATAAAGAGCTCTGTGTAGTGTCTGGAATTTTCTTTCTCCCCATCCATTCTCACACATATATATATATATATATATATATATATATATATATATATTGTTAAAAGCGGCCGCTAGTTTAGCATTAATAATTCTTTTTTTAATCTTCTCGATTTGTCTTATATTCGCCTTTTCTTCCTTGAAGCTAAATATATCCAAGAGAAACAACTGAATTTAAACATACAGTCTAACTCCAATGAATAAACGTTCTCTCAGATGGCCCCCAAACTATCTCTCGATTGGCCTTTTCAAGTGTCATCCCTGCTTGTCGAAGAGAATGGAAAAGTTTTAGGCCCCATTGCGCTACGCCTTATAAATTAAGAAAAATTATTGCAGTAACGCAATTAATTATGCAGTTAAAAGACTATTTTTGGCAAACACAGTCTTCTTCAAAACCCTCGGAAGGAGCTCTTCTCACATACATGAGGGCTTTGAGAAAGAATGTGTTTGCCAAAAATAGCCTTTTAACTGCATAATTAATTGCGTTACTGTAATAATTTTTCTTTTATATATATATATATATATATATACAGGGTCTGGAATAAATATCCGATACATGGTAAAATGTTTATTTACCATAGTTACACAACAGCAAAGTAATCGAAAATTGAACACCTTATGTATTCTCTACGTTGAATACAAATTGGTATCATATTGCAAAAAATAGTAAAACATTACTATGATTACGGCAAAGATATCAAACGAACGTTTCAAAAAGTATCCGATATATCTATGGAAACCAGTTACTATTTGATGATATGCCCTCTCGTCGCTAGTAATAATAATAATAATAATAATAATAATAATAATAATAATAATTAAAGGTTTATTGAAACAAGAAAGTTTTACAAAATAATATACATAGTGCAAAACATGATGTCTCGGTTTACAAATTCTGAATTACGATAAAATATATATGCCAAAAAATACATTTATTTATCTATTCTTTAGCAAAATTGAATCGAATACATTACTGTGATATATATATCGACTAAAATTTTTGGCTATAAGTACAGTTCATAAATGATCTAAACTGTAATATTGTCGTTGCGTTTCTTTACTACATATATAGGGTATTGTAGACTTCTTATATCCATTGGTTCTGCACCTTATAGATTGTAGCAATTCTCTGCCTCTTCTTGTTTCCCTCCCATGAATGTTATGCAGATATGATGGGATAAATGTCTATGTTCTCTCGATTTCAAAATAGATTTGGCAAAGTTTAAAGTGAGATCATCACGTCTTTGGTATAGGGATTTGCGCTGAAGTTGTTCTAGGGTGTTTTCTTAACTAATAGAGTGAGGTCCAAGAATTATGTGAAAACAACGTTTTTGCATGCGTTCCAGAAGCGTATGTTGGCCCTGAGTGAGTGCCGGGTGCCATACAGGTGCAGCATACTCTAGTGTGGTTCTAATCTATCACTGATATAATGTTAACATTACATTAGGGATATTTACTTATGAGGTTCTTACAAATATTTGTAGGTATCTTGGCATATTATTTTTAAATCTGTTAGATTTCTTGGGTCCCTTTTCTGAATCTTTATTTTTTATTCTCGCCACAGATCCTCAATAGGATTTAGGTCTGGCGACTGACTTGGCAATCCCATAACCTTTATTTTCTTCTGCTGAAACCACGCTACAGTGCCCTTGGCTGTATGTTTGGGATCGTTGTCATGCTGGAATGTCCATCCTCTTGGTAACTTCAAGTCGTCTGCAGACTGTAAGATATTATCGTCCAGAATCCTGCGATACATCTGAGCATTCATTTTTCCTTCAATAATATGGAGTATTCCAGGACCTGCGGAGGAGAAGCAGCCCCATACAATTATGCTCCCTCCTCCAAACTTCATTGTTAGGATTGTATTTTTAGGATCATGCGCTGAGTTTTTCTGCCCCTAAACGTGACTAACACTATGCCGCCCAAATAACTCAATCTTCATCTCGTCAGACCATAGTACAGCGTCCCCCAAACCTTCTGAAGTTCAGATCGAGTCACTCGAGATTTCTTCTTTACTTTAGCCGCACGGTATGGAATTTTAGATGGACAATCTGAACGTGGTAGACTTGTAGTGGACTGATATGATGTGAACCGGCGAATCATCTCGCCAATGGTTGAGATTGGTATTTTTAGCATAGATGAAATTTTTATATAACCAAAACCACTTTTATGTAACTGAACAATTAGTTCTCTGGTCCTTTTTGGCAATTATTTAGTTTTCGCCATATTAGAATTAGAGTGTTGAATGATGATCTTGTAGCGGGCAACGAGCCTACACTAACCCAAATCTATCTAACCCGCTTCCTACACTAAGACGGACTTGAGAAATCGAGGGAGAAATGAAACGGGTTTATATACAGTCCTTTAATTACCAAAAAATTTGGGTGAATATACTTGAGATCTCGATATATATATACAAAAAAACAATATTACTTAGGAATATTACCAATCCAAAAACAATTCTCTTATTCAAACCAAATAACGAAAAAACTATTTCCAACAAAATACAAAATAAACAAGCGAGGCCTCTTATCTCACGGTTAAGGTTACCCGGGGAAGAGTCTTGCTGGCTGCCAGTCGTGTGGGCACAATTTTTGCGTACGTCTTTTTTTTTTAAATGCCTTGGCCTCCGAGCTCATACAAAATAAAGCGATCCGGTCGCGTCTTGAGGCTATTTAATAGACCTTTGTCCAACGAAATACAAAGTATGGACAATTACGTTATTGGTCCAAATCCTACACTCTCAGCCACTCTTTACAAATTGCAAGATTAAATTTTGGAGTTCTTATCAAAATAATAGAGTGGCTTTTTGTTAAAAGAATTTTAGCAAACTCTTTCGCATGCAGCTCTGACACTGACTCAGGTCCGCTGTTTCACGTGGACGAATTAGATTATTTTGCTAGAAAGTTCTCCAGCATTCCTCTCACGTAAACCACTCTGGAATGTTCGACAACTATTTATTATCGTTTTAAAACTAATTTTGTGGGTGTGTTGGATACTTTTTGAGGCGATAATCTAACACTTAGGTCGATATAATATCAATGCTTTACTATTTGTGTATTCTAATAGCGAATACAAAATACATAAGATGTTCAGTTTTCGATTACTTTGCTGCTGTGTAACTATGGTAAATAAACTTTTGACCATGTATCGGATATTTATTGCACCCACTGTATATATATATATATATATATATATATATATATATATATATATATATATATATATATGATAGTTGTAGATCTTTCTGTGGTCGAGGAGAAGGAATGCTACCACGGCGGCGTCAAACGTGCGTTGTAGAAGATGACTAAATGTGACAGAACCCATGCGTGAAAGGGTCAGGAATATAGGGTATGAAATCTGTCCTCTTTTCTAGGGTCTTCTGAAGACGCATCTCTTCAGTAATGCCTTCGACCTCCACCGAATTCTCTCTCTCTTCTTCTCGCTTCCTGGCCTATTGAAACGTCACGCTGCCAGAGCTCCTTGCTCCAATGTGCGCCACATACAAACGGATTATTATTAATCCAAAGACTTTTCTTCTTATACTTTTTCCCCCATATCTCTTGTACTATTTCTTCTGCCCCTTTCTACTTCATATAGCTCGAAGAAAAAGAAATGTTGTTGGTTATTTTTCTTTAACAAAATGAAAGGAAGTATTTTATAGAATAGCTAAATATCCATAGACCCTTTGTTTCAGGCGATTAAAGAGGCATAAAACGAAACATTAGGTTCTCATTCATACACATTTTAGCTTTATTTTTTGTTACATCTTCAAGTGTCCTAAATCTCTCCTTTTCTCCAATCAAATCCTATAAAAGATTCGGATATCAAAGTTCTTTATTACCAATTACCAACAGAAACAGGATCGCTTTAGCGGGATAAACTGATACTTTAATAGCGCATGTTTTCAAACTCTTATTACCGTTAGCATACTATTAATATATTAAATATATATATATATATATATATATATATATATATATATATATATATATATATATATATATATATATATATATATATATATATATATATTTCTTTAAAGATTGTCCTGTGTTTGAGATTGGGGAGATCAATTCTTGCAGAATTTCATCTAGAATATAAAGATTTTATCCTAGTGAAATGAGATATACCCAAAGACTATGTACCCATAGACCTATCCCCGTACATTAGTAATATTTCGTACCAAATGATCTAATTGTGTTTTATACTTCTTCCTATAAATCGAGAAGACCATTTAAGGCATTTTTATTTGCAGGGAAATGGATTTAACGTGCAAACATCAGTCTCAGAGATTTGTGTTACCAATAGCGTTAATAAACAAACCGGGAACAGTTTAATATATTTTGAGGCTATAAACATTTATCACTGAAGCCGACGCTTTGCAACAAAGTAGCCTGAAAAATGTAAACTATTTTTCCAGAGACCTCTTTTGGAAAACGGTGGAAGACTGATGGTGACAAGCGAAGAAATGAGACCCGGTGAGGAGAGAGAAAATAGAAAAAAGGACAATGATGAAGAAAGGCATGCATCCTAAAATACGGGCACGATAATGTGTAGTTTAACTAAAATAGGCTAATGTTAATGTAAGGAAAATGCAAAGACGTTACGAATTCAGAACCATGTTAGGGAGAAAAAAGAAAGTTCGAGGAGACAAAGACAAAGTTTGGATATAGCGGGTTTTGAATTTGGATGCTCATTTGAGGCGAAGGTAGGTTAAGGCATACGAAGAAAAGGGTGGCTCAAGAGAATTAAGAGGAATAGTAAATAAGGTGATGAGAAGAAGAGAATATAAAAAAAACACAGATGCTCTAAATTACGAAGTCGTGCTCCAAATTAGATATTGAAAGAAAATGAGAGCTATATCAACTACAGAACTACAGAAACAAGGACCAGCAAAGACCCTAAGGTCCGCTCAAGTCCAGTTCGCTTACACAAACGATGTTAGGCTACCCCTATCTAATGTTAGTGTAACATGCTTTTGTTTTGTTTTTAAACATGCTCTTTGATTGTTTTTTGTTTTGTTTTTTTTAATTATTCCAATTCTACGGTACTCCGTTATCCAAGTGTTTACCCTTTAACATGCAAGTTTAGATATGCTGTTTTTTTTAACTATTTCATTTCTACGGTACACACTAATATACACTTGTACACTTTGACATACAAGTTAAGTCATCTCTCAAATGCATGTACACGCTCCTCCGAACGAGAATCGGGGGCGTGATAGAATAGTACTCTCTTCTCCCTCAGGCTTCGCGTGCTAGTGATAAAAATAATATAGGTATAGGACAGACAGAAAATGAAAAATGGGAATACACATTCACTCTATGCTACGCAAGGGGACGTCGCTGGCATATTTTTGTTCATCATTTCATTTTAATTCCTAACTCGTTATTATGTATGACCTTTTCATCTATGCTCCTACTATGTCATATTTACACTATTGAAGTACTCATCAAGTCTGTTTTTGAACATATTTACCGACGTGATTTCTACACTGCGTTGAAGAAGGCTCTTCCATGTTTGCGCCATCTTAAAAGTGAAGTAATTTTGAGCTATTGTAAAGTTAAAGCATTTATTTACTAAGTTGAAACCGTTTTGGCGTGTATTGGCCTTTCCGTCCATTGAAAGAGAGATAAACAGAAAGAAAGTGAGAGAGAGAAAGAAATATAGAGAAAAAGAGATAAAAAGGAGAGAAAGATAGAGACAAAGAAATAGCGATAAAAAAGAGAGAAAGAGATACTCTTGTTGTGTGATTTTCTTTACATTTATGAAGCCCATGTTTCTCTTTTACAAACGCTTTCGTCTTCAACATCTTGGGACTTACAAACATCGCCCTCTTTATAAGCTCACTTGAAGTAGTCCCTCGTTTCCGTGTGGATGGTAGCCTCTCTGTTACCATGGGGGCTCGAAGAGCGAAAAGCGCCCGATCGGCCTAGGTTCGAACCGCGCCCGATCGGCCTAGGTTCGAACCGCACCCGATCGGCCTAGGTTCGAACCGCGCCTTTTATTTCAATTTCTTTAAAGCGCAAACGAGTGAAAGAGAAAAAAAAGGACGAGAATGACAAAGTGTGTGTGTGAAAATGATTAAGAGAGAAAAGAGTGGGATAGAAAAAGAGCGAGAGAGAAAAGAGATAAAGAAAGGAAGAGTGAGAAAAAATAGGGGGAGAGAAAAAGAGTGAGAAGGAAAAAGAGATAGAGAAAGAGAGAGAGAAAATTAGTGATAGAGTAAAGAGATAGAGAAAGAGAGAGAAAAAAAAGAGTTAAAGAGAGGTAGACAAAGTGAGATAAATAAAGAATGGGAGCTAGAAAGAGAAAAGAGAGGAACGGAATGAGGAAAGAAATGGGCGAAAAAGAGAGAAAAAGAGTGATAGGAATAGAATAAAGTACTTAGAGAGAAATCGAGAGAAAAGAGACAAAGACTGAGCAAGAAAAGGGTGAGGGAGTGGAAGTAAAAAAGTGAGAGGAAAAAAGCGTCGAAAAACAAAGAAAAATAGAGACATAAAAGACTGATCGAGAGAAAAATAGTGAAAGAGTTCGAGAGAAAAGAGTGAAAGTGAGAGATAAAAGAGAGAAAAATCATTAGAGGGAAATAGAATAGTAGAGAGATTGAAAAGAGAGATAAATAATAAGAGAGAAAAAGAGTGGGCCAATAAGATATAAAAAGAAAGAAAACGAGTAGGAGACAGGAAGTGAAAAATAATGGTAGAGAGAAATAGTGAAAGAGTGAAAGGGAAAAACGGGAGAGATAACTCGTCCTGAGTACAGGGGAGAAGCGATAGCGACCCCGCTTGGACCGGTACCGAGACAGGTAACGTGAACGAAGATCACCCAGATTGGGAGATTAAAGTAGTAGCCCGTATTTCTCCCATGTAATCGGTGTGTGGAAGAACGAAACGCTGGTCTGAGGCGCTCATTCCCTGTAATTCGTACCTTTCCAGGAAACCAGCACAAGATAATCTCAAAATCCACCCGGTTCGCCAAAACCGTGACGTCACGGATATTGCAAACAAAGGATCTTAGATTCCAATGCCCGGAGAGGACTCAGGCCGCTTTGTGCGTCCCTATAAATTACAATTGGTCTCCGAACCGGGCACGTCGCGTCTTCTCCCATACCGAGTGGTGTATTGCAACCAGCTCGCCGTGAAGACAGACGCAGCGCCTTGCAGAGTCCTGCTGATTCAAATAGAGGGGATATGGGTGGATACCGACCCCTTTTTGGGACTTGGAGCGATCCGTATACACTGGCACGGTTCCAGTGTGACACTAAGTGTGCTCCAAAAAGGCCGAAAGCAATACTGATGCCACTGTAGAAGCTTTGGGAGCAGAGGCATGGCGATAAATAGTTAAAAGTGGTACCCTCCAGGGTGGCATCCTGGGCAGAACCAGGGACGCCCTCCTCCCGAGAGCTATACTTCACAAGCGAAGGAGTTTCCTAGCCTTAAACCCAAAGGGCTTAGGGAATTTCTGGAGTCTCTCGGCGGCATAAGAACCGTCGTGTTCAGCTGCTGATGCATTGAGAGCTGTTGGCGACTGAGGGAGGCGCCGGGCTCGCGCGTACAGGGAAATAATGCACTGTGCATGGCATCTCCCACGCGTCGACAAGTAGGCTCTCAATGGGGGAACTGCGGAAGGACTGGTCTCCAGGCAAAATTTGGTGCGGTGGATCGAGTCCAATTTCCGCAATGAATGCTTGACTGCAGATGCATAAACCTCGCATTCGTAGTAGAGCTTCAACAAACAAAGGACGGATAAAAAAGTAAGGCAGTAGCCCTATCAGCGCCCCAGGCGCTGAACGTCACGGAGCAAAGAATATCCATGGCGCGGGTAGAAAAGACCCTAAGGCTGCGAATATGAGCTTCACATGTGAGGTTTCCGTCAAATACAAAACCAAGGAAACGGTGCGAAGCAACCACTTCCAGGCGAACCCTATTGAGAAACTAAATCTGGGTAAGGGTGAAGCCGTGGATGGCGTTAGAAGTGCACCACCTTAGTATTGGCCAAGGAAAACCAAGCCTTTGAGCTAGGTATAGCGAGAGGCAGTGTTCAATGCCTGTTGGAGTCGACGCTCCAGAGTTGGCAGCTTAGCCACGCCAATAAAAATCGAAGGATCGTCCACTTAGTGCGTAGCGAGAACATTTTCCATCAGTACCGAGGTGATGCTGTTGATACTCAGGGCAATGCGTCTGACACTGAGGCCACTTCCCCGCAGGACACCCTCTTCCTGCTCTATTGAGCAGGGGAGGGCTTCCCCCACCCATACGCGGAATCGAATATCCAGCAAAAATTCAGATATAAAGATTGGGAAGCGTCCCCTCGCCCCATCAGGTGGAGAGTATTTATGATACTGCATTATCATGCGGTATCAAAGGCTTTCTCCAGATCGAAAAACACCGTGGCGTACTGCTGTCTACGAAGGAAGGCCTCACAGATCGCATTTTCCAGTAGGAGCACAGCATCCGACGTGGAATGGAACTTCCGAAAGCCAAAATGTGCAGAGAACAGATGGCCTCCGCATTCCCCCCCCCCAAAAGCTAATCTAACAGTTACCAATTTCTCCATCAACTTGCACACGCAGGAGGTTAGAGAGATTTGGTGGAAATCGGCCGGGTTAGAGTGATCTCTCTCGGTTTGCGAAAAGCGGCCTTAGTACCGATACGCCAGGGATCTGAGAGGATACCATCTACCCAGATCCTGTTGAACAAATCTAACAGAATGGCCATGCCTCACTGACCCAGGTGTCCTAGTATGGCGTACGGGACATCGTCTGGATCGAGGGCGGTGTCCATGCACGAAGCGAGAGCGGAACGCAATTCACTCAAAGTAAACGTGAATTTAGGGGTCCTCCGGCTCTCGAGGTAAAGTCCAGTCGGCTGCCTTCCGAGAAATAACGACACACATTGAATTCTTCCGGAGCATCATCCGGCTAGGTAATGCAGGGAAGGCGGTCGCGAAGGATTCGGTCACCGACCCGGGATCCGAAATTGCAGTCCCATTCTCCTGGCGAACGGGTCCGGAGTCCTGTGAGAACTTGTCTTGAATCCTTTTGACTCGCTTCCAAACCTCAGCTAGAGAAGTATTCCCTTTAAGTGAAGACACTTATGCCTGCCAAGATGAGCGACGGGTGGGCTTCGAAATATAACGGAACCTAGCCCTAGCTCGACGAAATTCACCGACAGTAAAGTCGTTTGGGCGGCGCTTGTAGCGCAGGTAGGCATAACGCCTCCGTTTGAGGGCCGTATCACACTTGGATAACTACCACCGGACCAGTTGGCATGTAAAACCGCCAAACGTTCTAGGAATAGTAGTTAGGTCCTGAAATGCGCATCAACGCACCAGTTAATGATAATTGAATCGAAAAGTGATCACTACCATGGAGGTCATAGGCCACCCCCACCCCAAATAAGGCTGTGCATCCGGAGAGCACAAAGATAGATTGAGGCAGGAAAATGAAGTGGTTCTCGATCATCCACATTTAGGACACCCATCAACAAATCGAAGATCAGGTCGGCAAGGAATGGACCCCGGAGAGTGGGCACGCTCCCTGCATGGTCTGCAAAAAGATAGCTAACGGGAGGCGAGAGGAGAGGACGCTTCGCAGTTCCTCCTAGTTGGCCCAGATTCCGCGGAAATTCCATTGAAGGACTATACCATCCAGGCTTAGCTTGGAGAAGATGCGGGGGCCCTCGTCGAAGACAGGACCCTCACGGGAATGGCCCTATCCTTCCCGGAGGCACTCTCCGGGCGCTGTTGGCCGGACAAAGCGCTGAAGGCGGTGTCGCGTTCGAGGGCTTATTGGGGGAGGTTGGACTCGCCATGCCAGTCTTTTCCTCCCTCCTTCTCCAAACCTTAGGTGAGCGGAGAAGCTTCGGAGGCGGGTGTCCCTCTTTCTGAGGATCTACCGTTTCCGAATTATGTCAATATTGATTTTGCTCAACTATTGCAATTATTTAATTCGTTTGTTTCGAGAGATTAAGAATTGTTCGCTTCGTGGGTTATTCCCTCGTTCTGGAGTGCTCTGCCATTGACTTGACATGTGATGCATTTGTGGTTGATTCTTCGAAACTTGATTTCCTCTTATTTGAACGCCATACCCTTAGAATTAGTGATTGACTCAGTTTGGTATGTTGGATATCTTTTTCTCCAGTACAGTTTTCCCTGCGGGGAAATTAGTTTTTTATGCAAACAATGAAACTTTTAATGTATTATACTTTACCTTAACTTTAACCCCTTGTGGAGCAAGTGCCATATCGAAATCATAACTTAATCCTTTTTAGTTCCGAATTTTAATCCTGATCGCCACTTTCTCCGGCTACCTATTGTTGTAGGTACCCATGTTAAACTCTTACCCCCAATACCTACTGAGGTAGGCCTCAGATGGTAAAATTGGTGATGAAATCGGTATCAAAACAACTCCACATCTCCTCATTATATTAGTTTACAGAAGCTTTCGCTAACCTATTATAAACGGCGTTGGTCTTTTACCAGCCAGAGCGGATACAAACTTCAGCGTTCGTAGAGGTTTGGCCACCGATTAGTGGAGGCGCTGTGCTTACTCCGCCGTGGACATGTAAATCATATACAGGTCATTAGATATATAAGCAAACACAACACCTCTATCTTTTCATATAGTGTTTTCACACCATTCATCTCTGCTCCAAGGAATTCTGACGCTGGGTTTTTGCATGCACAGATACGGACGTGGACGGAACGGATCTTCCTTCTCCAGAAGTTTCTTACTTGATAGCAGGTTGGCGTACCCCCCCAAAAAACCCAAACAAAACAAAACAACAACAACAAACAAATGCTTCTCGATACCTCTCTCCAAACGAAGACTGGCCCCTGGCTTCCTTCGTGATCACCAGTGATTGTCATATTGATCCATATGTTGATTTCATTATCCGGTCGGTGAGATCTAGTCATCAGGACGAAAGTCCTCATCCACCAGCGAGAGATGGATGGCTTAACAGTATTAGTAATAGTAGTTTGCTGCTTTAGTGGAAAAAGAGTCGCCTAGGGAAGGGATTATGGAAGTAGACTTCAGACTTCCAAACTGTGCAGTAAATTGGTAAAATTTTGAAGGAAAACTTAGAAAATCACAACATAAATAAACCATAAATGAACATTACCACTAAACTTTAACTCTATCATTGGTAAGCGTAATGATACTGTTTCGGGTAAGCCTGAGGAACCCTCTTCATCGACGACAGGCAAATTACTGTTAGAGTTAGATTGGTCTAGTGAATACAGTCACTAGTTTGGCAAAGATGAGGAGGATCTGGAAGGTTTTCCAGATATAGTGTCAAGAAAGCTTACCATTGTTTTGGTAACCGTTCACCCTAATTGCATTCGAGGCAGTTAAACTAACTAGTAGACATCTTTATGAACTTAAATTGAGGCAGAAAGTTAATATTCATGTACAATGATAAAATAAAATGACTTCAGATACAACTTATATAGAAAACCATCATTTGATTATTGTTATATTCATTTTCTTATCCTAGAATTTACTTATTAAAATTCAGTTTTCTCTTCTCTGTACTTTGAGAGTTAAAAGCTTTAAATACCTTCAAAGAGAACTAGATGTAATTATGAATATAGGTTAACAATTTAAGTAGAGAGATGATATTTTAGAATTAACCTTTAAATAAGCTCCAAATACTTTTTATTCCACCCAAGAAATTGATACTTATCGTTCAGCGCTCACCCCACTCCACCATATACCATATATCCACTATCCACCATTCGCTACCAAAAGGTTTTAGAAAAATTGTATATAAATTTAGTTTTCATTTACCGTAAAAAAATTTAGAATGTCCCTATCAGACACCTTTCTCACAAAACAGAAGGTTCGTATTTACAACCTTCCTCGCAAAGACTAAAAAAAAATTAAAAACAGAAAGTACTGAATGAAACCTTAAACCAGCATAAGATCCAAAACCGATCGGCCCAAACATCTAAGCCTGGGGTTTGGAATCTGCGGCCTTCTTAGTCATTAAGTGTGGCCTTCTAAATGAATTGAAATTTTGTAGATTATATAATTTTATTGTTTTCCTACAAAATGTACTGTCAACAAAGTCCTAAAAAGGTTACTTTAAAAGTGACCATGTAAACCTTAGAGTATATCTAATTAAATTTTTAGGAATGCTGAATATGACTAACATATTCGAGGCCTTTAACGCAGGAAAAGTACCCATGATCTAAGACACCACCTCTGCACTTTTCATCAGACACATAAAAAGTAGTTAGCGAAATCTCTGCCTACGCTAAAAAATCCATTCCCGGGACAGAGAAATATTGTTAGTTCAATCGACAGCTATAAAATCAACTTGGTCATCTCATATTAACTTTAGCGAGCGTCTTTACACTTTTATAACATAACTTTAACCATGTTAAACATAGAATTTAAATTTGAGATAGTTTTAATAAAATTAGGACAAGAGTATTTTAATTATTAACGTTATCCATAAGAAAAGTTCTTATGTACAAGGTTGGACCTCTGTCATATTTCTTTATTGTAACCAGGTTTGTTATTATATATTATTTAATTGTTATTGATATTTTTCCATAAAACATTAAATTTCTAAACCATATCTATTTTTTCGATTGTAATTGTTTCGTCTTACCAATAGTCGGCGAGTGGAATCTTTTTCCGAACGTCATTGCCATTTTTGCTTGACTTTTTCTTCGACGAGGGGAATATTTTTCCGAACGTCATTGCCTTTTTTGCTTCACTTTTCTTCGGCGAGGGGAATCTTTTTCCGAACGTCATTTCCTTTTTGCATCACTTTTTCTTCGACGAGGGGAATAATTTTCCGAACGTCATTGCCTTTTTTGCTTCACTTTTTCTTTGGCAAATGTTTGTCTCTTGACGATGTTACAATAAACGAAAGCGCTATGAATCTCTTAAGTCTTCGTGCTCTACTCCTGAATTTAAGAAATTTAAAAGAGCTTGTGTTGATACATATGAAGCTAAACTTATCAAGTCGAGAAAGATTACACTCGAGACTCATGAAATGTCGTGATCCATCAGGAGTGTTATTTGCTCTCCTCCCACCTCCCTTTCCCACATGGACTCAGCACGTTTATAAAGTTTCAAAGTCATTTTGTTTTTTAGGGGGAGAAAAGGTACAGCTCGCGATTACTCCTCCCCTCTGTACCCCTCCCACGATCGGAGGGGGCACAGAAGAGGAGGAGGCCCGAGGTCGACTTGCTCCTGGAGAAACTCCCCACACTTCTGACTCTCAGTTCAAGTGAACCGATATTGAAGGGCTTAATGGGAAGTCCGGAACAAGCTTTAGAAGACGGTTTATAGCTGTGGGAGACGGAAAGTTTTGAGTTAAAAGAGGACAGATTGGTGAGGAGGCAGATTGAGCAACCTCGGTAGTCAAAGGTGGAAAGGGTGGAATACCCTTGCCCGAGGGACAAGGGGGACCTGCTGATTAACGTGGATTCCGAACCACCATCATGCATTTACTCATCATTCATCATTCTTACTTCCTTTCTCACACTTTTAGCACCTATGTTGCTCATACAGAAGCGAGAGGACCGCCTAATCTCTGTTCCCTTATTCTCTTCTTCTTTCATTCATGTGTTTATTGTAGCATCCATGCCGTTTTGAGTCTTCTTAGCTCTGAGCTTTGTTTATGTATTGTTATGTTACTTGTTTTTACTTTCCTTACTTTGTTTCACTTTCTCGTGTTGTTATCACCTTTTCACTTTAGTTTCCCTTTATTCACTTGTTTTACTATTAACTTCCACTTCACTATCATTTTTATTAAACTTTTTAATACTATATTTTAATTATTACACTTTTAGTTCATTTTGTTTGCATTATTTCTGTTTACACTTGATCTGAGTTGTCTCCTTAGTCGGTTGTTTCTTCCTATTTAGGTTGTTTAAATTCGGTTGTCTTATTAGGGTATCAATCTGGTGTCTTGGTTGGTTATTTCGTTGGTTGGGTTTGTATATAGTCGGGTAAATATCTTTATCGTTATGCTTGTTCTTCTCTCCTTTTTAATTTCTACTTAAGGCAAAGGGAGTTAAATTTTTAGAAGCAATCGCGACCTTAAGACTTAATCGGTACTTCCGTCATTTCCCGTTAAGTGTTTTTTTTCACGCTAATTCTTCCTTTACTTTCACGCAGAAGGTCACTTCTGCGAGAAAGGACATAAATTTTTCATACTCCTGAATAATTTCAGTTCGTTCTATCGCTGTGTTTCGTAACACAATTTTTTGCATTTAATTCCTTCTGTTGTTTCTTGTGGGTTTTCTGTCGTTTTTGCTGAGTGAATTACCTGACAAGTTTTTTGCCATGTACTGAGGTAAAAAAAACTTTTGTTGTAAAGAAAAATATATATGCAATATTTATATTATTTACAAATAAAGCAAAACCCAGCGGAAACCTCTAAATTTGAATTTTTTTGAAAAATACATAAAATTTAGGGTGAGTAAAATTTGGAATGCAAATAAAGAGTACTGAAAGCACGTAAATTCATGGATGCTCGAAACTGGAAGTTTCCCAATTCTCTAAGTCCGTCTGTCCCCTTGTCTTACTTATGTCTCTAGCGGGATATAAAAAAGGCAATACATGCGGCTGGTCATTTTACTGTTTAAACAATTAAAGCATATTTCTATTAAATCTCAAATCCAAAGATTTAATGTGGAAAAAAAGAAAGGATAACTATATTTCCAGTTTGCCGAATCTCCTCAAAAACTTTAAATGACGACATTTTAATAAATTTGATATAAAGGATTTACGAATCAAAAATAGCTCCTTCTCCTCTATTTGTATTACCTAAGACTAGGTATGCAAATTACTAGGAAGAAATAATGCAAATTGCTTCAACATAAATTTTTAATGTTGTTTGAGGACCATGGTTCATACGAAGGTAACTTATATCGATAATAAACTTCCTGCTATTTAATATTCCTGAGAAAATAAAGATAATGAAGGGTTAGACAGGAGGAAATTTGGCGGTATCATATATTCCCTATTTAGCTGCCAAATGGGAAAATCAATTGGTTACCTGTCATAATAAAATTTAAACATTAATATGAGGGCGTTCCTTTATATATATATATATATATATATATATATATATATATATATATATATATATATATATATATATATATTCAACTTCTTTATATGTACGCTGTGTATGTTTTAAATGAGTTGAAATAATAGCCTGCATTTTTTGTAAGTCAATCTCGAAATATAATACCTAAAAAATGAAAAGGCTTAGTTTGAGAGGTGAGTGAGCAGCATATGTTATACTAGGAAGCTTTGGATCAGGAGAGTGCGCAAATCAACCTAAACCTATCTTCGTTCGATTCCGCAATAAAATCAGGCCCCATACTGCGGATGCTTCGAAACGAAGACAAAATTCGGAAAAGGCTTTTCAAAATAATAGACCCCTTTACGTGGACATTACTGTATTAACCAGTAGTTAATTACGAATAAGATTCCTTGTATTAACTCTTCATCAGCTACAGCTTGCTACAGAACGTTCTGCAGTTAGTTGTAATTCGTTAAGAGTTGAATGCCTTAGGAATGTAGGAAGGAAACGATCGGCGCCAGTCGCTTATTTACCTGATCGAGCTGTTTTCGTAATAACGCTCCGCATGTCTCTACCTTTGTTCGCCAATCCCCTTCCCCCCCGAGATAGCGAGTTTAATTACCCATTAATAACAAAGAAGAATTAAAAGATATAAAAGTAATTATTGAGTATGTAAACTGTTAAATATTTATATGTCCTTAAAGTGTATTCGTATTCACTTCTTCGAAGAGCCTTACACACCTATATGATCTGCTCTTATAAAGATATATTCTAATTCTTTAAAAGCCTTCGTTGAGTTGCTTGAACTACCTTCGAACGACTTTGAACATGTCACTATTTACATATAATTCGTATAATTCACATGAAATTTGCGTAGTGTGTACTTATGGCAAATGAGTTGGCCTTTAAAGCGCTGGGTACACAAAAGTCCTTAAGAAAGTGGTCGTTCCATTTCGGAAGAATGAACTGTTGCCGAATACTGAATAGTTCGCATGTGTTATAAATTATGAGGGTTCCCTTTTGCACGTAGGTTTATTACGGGGGAGGGGGGTTGTTTTAGTGTTTGAAGCCCCACAACCTGTAGTCAATTGTGGAGTCTCAAAGTCGAGTACAATACACTAATTATAAAAAAGAGAAGTTATAGGGTTTGATCACCACTCTTCGATGGATGTTTTTGTTTTTAACAATGATTTTGCCACCGAACTCCAGCTTTTTCCGAAGACTTTTCTTTCTTGGTAGGGTTCTATGGGTTAATGGGTTCTCACTCATGGCTCGGGAGAGCATATGGTAGTGGCCTAAGGGTCGACCCGAACGTGAGTCCATCTGGAGACGAACCTCTTCCAATGTGGGTTAATTTCGCCTTGATGGAAGCGGCTATGTCGTATCCGTTCTAGCGTGAGTGGACGAAAGCTGGTTAGCAATTAGGCAGCTAAATTAGTCGCCGTAAAAGAAAAGGGGTTAAAATGGGAGTGTCTAGAAGGAATGAAGCTTAGGTAGTCTTAATCCAGTTTGAGACTCCCGGGAGCACTGGAGCCGGGAGGGTGTGGGAGTCTAACGGGGGCACCCCTTGCCTTAGCATGGGTAAGCTTAAAGTGTAGTAAACGGAATCGTCAAATTCGGTTTTTGTTGTCGTTGGTTTCACGGTAAATCTCCCTGATCAAAGCACACCTGCATCTCGGGTTTCGATATTTACAACATGCATGGTGTATGCAATATCTTTACAACATGCATGGTGTATGCAATATCTTTACAACATGCATGGTGATACAATAACCTTACAACATGCATAGTGATACAATAACGTTACAACATGCATGGTGATGCAATAACTTTATAACAAGCATGGTGCATGCAATAGCTTTACAATATGCATGAAGTGTGCAATAACTTTACAACATGCATGAAGTTTGTAATAATTTTACAACATGCATGGTGTAAGCAATACCTTTCATCATACATGGTGTATGTAATAATTTTACAGATTCGACCTGAGAGATTCGACAAAAACTGAGAATATCAATATCTCTTCCTCCTCCACTTTTATTGAGCATCCGCTGCTACACCTCTTGAGAAGAGATTTGTGCTGGATGAATGGCGACAACTCATCCTAACACCAACCCATATATCCATCAAGATTAACGTGTGGCAGGTTGGGGACACACTCTAGGTAAATGACGAAAGGGTTGGGACAAAGTCTTCCTTTAGGGTTTGACGAAGAAAGGAATGGCTAGAGTAATGTGAATAAGAAGAAGATAAGGGATTCATAGAAGTATGGCAATGAAAATAATAAAGAATTTATGCCGAAAAACCTATCTCAATTTTATAGCCGTGTCAGGAAGGGCTATTGAAAGAAGATGGATAAGAACAAAGGTCGTTGAAGGAATTTTTTAAAAATAGCACTAATAGTGAAGTTGAGGATATAAATGTGTATGTGTATGAGAAAGATATATAGAACGGGAGTTAAGTGTAGTGTAGGAAGGGCAAGAAGGAAGTGTAACCTTCCTTTCTCGCAAGATAAATGATTCGATATTCCTTGACTCGCACCGATGGATATCCTTTTCTCGCGGAGTGAGAAATTTGACTCTTCTCAGAGCGTTCGCCCTTTAAAGGGAGGAAATGAAGGAGATGAAAGAAATTTCGCCCAATACAGCCGAATCATTGCTCTGATCGTAATGGGAAAAAATATCACTTGATAATAGGTATTTGTGTTATAAAATTAAAATTAACAAAATTACGAAGACAAGTCTAGTAGGATCTTTAAAGAAGAGAGGATAGTTAGAAAGTATTGAAGTTAGGGGATGTAAATAAGGGTGGAAAGTACAGATACTAAGTAGACAACTTGGAGTCTAAGAACCAGGAAGGCGCAACTGTTGAACCAACCTCTTCCCGCGACGAAGGTAGGCTTACTTGTAAGGTCATTAATAAGGAGATTTTCTAAGAGTTTTAACTAGCGTTAGAGATAAGAGTCCATAATTTTGAGTTCATTGAAGGTAATTACAAACTTGCCTCAAAGATAAACAATTTAACTATACCTTTTCCCAGGCAATTTGGCTCAGATGAGAACTCATTACAAAAAGAAAATTATTCTGGTCTTAAAATCCCTTAAGTTGTTCTTTAATTATCCTTAATTCTTATCCCCATTTGTCCTCTTCAAAAAGATTCAAGCTCGAACTCTTTTCTTGGTCTTATGAACTCTCTTTTATTTTGAGCCACGGTGCGTTAATGGCGCGAAGGAGGCCGCAGTCAAGAAATGACTGCGGCCGCTGTTAGTGCTTTTGCTGCCGTTACTACCACTGCTGCTGCTGTAACTAGTGCTGCTTTCAATACCTATGCTGCTATTACTATTGTTGGTGCTACTGATACTACGCTTCAATTACTAGTGTTGCAACTAATACTGATATTATTATTGTCATTATTGCAACTACATTTTTTAAGTTTAAAGCGAAAGATATTTCTATTATTTCAACGCAAATCTGACGCTCAAGTCACCGAAATTATGCTGCAGTCTAATGCTAAGTTATATTAAAAGAGCAACCGGGCAAAAGACACCATACCAAAACAAAAAAAAACAACAAAACAAAACAAGAAGTAAAACAGCAAGAAGAGGAAGGAAGCACGCTACGGTGTCGTGGTTAGGATCATGTGACCAGCACCAAAGAGAGTCAAATAAATATAGGATGCCAGCATCCTCCAAAAAGTCAGATTTTCCAGTCTGTCCGTACAAACTCGTTCTGAGTACAAGGGAAAAGCGGCAGCGACAGCGATCCTCCCGTTACCGGGACAGGTAACGTGCAGGGAGACCACCTAGAGAGTGAGACATTCAATAAGAATACACCAAGCCGCGTGGTGGACAACCCAGTGGTCGCAGTAGGGTGCAGGAGAGCGCTCCATCAAATTCCTTTCCGTCCCGCGACTCTGCCCAATTTGAAACGCAGAAAGCAAACTGAAAGGTCGCGGCATTAGAAGATAGGTTCAAAAGAACATTCGAAGTACGAACGCATGAAATTTTAAGTCCCCCGCGGACGTCTACCATCTTCCTCGCCAAGTAGCTCAGAGGGTTGCCCTGATTCCTGCTATGTAGTTACCTGTGAGAGAGAGCGAATTGCCAGTCTGGTCGCCCAGTCCTCGCAGACTCTTTGCCACCCTATTAGGCACGCTCATGTCCAGCAACCTAGCGGATGATAATCGCGACATCAGTCGGGCTCGGTGCGTGGAGAATGCAATGACCCGAGACTACCCAGAGCGCGTTGTAAGTCAGTATAGATCAGAATCTGGTCTCCAAACCGGGTACGACGCGTTATTTCACGTACTGAGAGGTGTATTGCAACCGGCTTGACCGTGAAGATAGACGCAGCGCTTGGTAGAGCCCCGCTCACGTCAAACAGAGGAGATAAGGTGTGGAAGCCCACCGCTTCCTGGGTCCTGGATCTATTTGTGTACACTGGCACGGATCCACCATAACACGAAGTGTGCTCCAAAAAATGCTAAACGCAATACTTCCTGCGCTGTGGAAGTTATGGAACCAAAGGCATGGCAACAAAAAGTCGAACTGGTACCCTCTAAGATGGCCTTTTGGGCAGAATCATAGAAGCCACCGGCCTAAAAGCTACACCGATCTCTCGAAGAAGTTTATTAGCACTAAAATCAAGAGGCTTAGGGTATGACTGGCGTCTCTCGGTGGTATAGGCACCGTCGACATCGGCTGCGGATGCAGTGAGAGCCGTTGGTGAATGAGAGAGGCGAGAGGCTCGCGCCTATAAGCGCATAATGTACTGCGTACGGCGTAGAGTGGGTGGCATCTCTCATTCATCGACATGTCTGCTCTCAATGGGGGGAGTGCTAAAAGCGCCGGTCACCAGGCGAAAAACAGGTGCGGTGGATCTTTTTCACCTTCTACAATAGACCCTCGGCTGCAAATGCGTAAAACTCGCATCTGTAGTCAAGCTTCGAACGAACAAATTAACTGTAGAAAAGCAAGGCAGTAGCCCTATTAGTACTCCAAGTGTTGAACGTCACGTGATGAAGAATTTAAATCGCACGGGTACAAGAGACCCTCAGACTGCGAATATGAGCCTCCTTGGTAAGGTGTCGGTCAAAAATATGACGAAAGAAATGGTCCGGATTCACACTTCCAGGTTGGTCCCGTTAAGTAACAAGTCCGGGTCTGGGTGGAGTCAAAGATAGCTGAAAAAGAGCAATACCTAGGTCTTAGCAATGGAAAACCGAAACATGTATTTCAATAATGCATATTGGATCCGACGCTCCAGCATTGGAATCTGGGCCGCACCAAAGGATATCTAAAGTTACCCACGTAGAGCGTAGCGAGAACATCTTCCCGCATTACCGAGGTTATCGGGTTGATGCTCATGGCAAAGATTGTGAAATTGTGGACATATTTCCTTGTGGGACGCTCTATTTATGCTCCATTAGGCCTGAGAGGTCCCCTTCCACCCGTACGCGGAATCGACAATATCTCAGAAATTCAGAAATACAGATTGGGAGGCGTCCTTTCGCCCTCATAGTGTGGACAGTTTTCATATTAACGTATCGTGGTGCCCTGCGAGAACGTCCCAGAATAATTTTGACTTGGTTACAGACTTCTACAAGCGGGATATTCCCGATAAGTAAAGACACGTATGCCCACCAGGACGTGCGGCGGCCTAGCCCTGGCCCGACGAAATTCACCGACAGTGAAATCATTTGGGGACGCTAATAACGCATGTAAGCATAACGCTTTTGTTTGAGAGCCATATCACACTCGACTGATAACCAAGATGGTGGTCGGCATGCATAATGGCTAGACCAGTAGTTTTCAACCTTTTTCGCTCCATTCCCCCTTTCATGAATTTTTAACAACTTTGTGGTTCCCCTTCATTTTTATTCACAAACTACCTCGCCCAATAAGATTAAAAAAAATGTCTCATTATAAAAGTGACAATCATAATGAAGAATAGATAAATATGACGAGTGTTAAAACTTGTGTATCAAGAACACTCCTTTGACAAGCACTGCCTCAAGGAAAATAATGAGAGAAATAGTGTCATACATATTTTAGCACAAAAATTCCTTAAAATTACGTTATTGTTTGTAAATACAATAAGTAATGGTATTATCCTAATTAATACAACGAAATTTCTAACTAATTTATTTATTTTAATAAAGTTGTATGCACTTTTAACATGTCAGTAAAATTTACCTTAAATTACGCCGAATTTTGAGTCTATCGTAAACTTAATTTTCTTAACACATATAGTATTTTGGTTAATTAAATACAATGTTAATATGCTCCAAAGCGTTTGTTTTAACATCAAAATGGGTTTTTATATTATATTTCTTCCTAAAATTTATATTTTACTCACAAATTATGTGGGGTCCATTTGGAGCCCTTTAATTCCAAGTTGTAATAAAAATATTTTAGAATTTTATTGTGGATGTAAGCAATTAAAAAGGAAAATTTTCTTCTCTGAGTTCACAGTGAGTGCTGCAAGTTTTTTTATTTAGACTCCTAACATTATTTAGAAATATATAATTTTTAACAGCTCACCATGGCTCCTTTGGGCGGCATGACCGCCACGTTGAGAACCGCTAGGCTATAGTTATAGGAATAGCAGTTAGGCCCACAACGAAGAGGGAGGTTACCGGGGAAGAAATTAACGGCCTAATTCCCCGATCTTAACTCTTCGAGTGAGACAGAAAATTCAGTAATATTCTTGAAGGCGGAAACTGCGCCTGCTCCAATCACACAAGGGTGGATTTCCAGGCGGCAGCGACCCAGAAAATGGTAGTTAAAAGGAAAAGTGATCACTAACATGAAGATTATCGACCACCTCCAAACCCAAATCAGGCTGTAAATCCGGAGAGCAGAGAGATAGATCAATGCAGGAAAAAGAAGATGTTCTCGGACAGTAATGCTTAAACTCATCCACATTTGGGACACTTATCTCCAGCTTGTCGATCAGGGCTCAAAGACTTGACCCCTAGGAGTGATCGTTTAGAATAATGTTAGAATTCCTAAGCATAACAAAGGGCCTCAGCAACCGTGCCACGATGCGGCGGATGTCCCATGCCTCGAAGTCGGCTGACGGTGAAATGTAAGCAAAGATTACAGTATTCATCCTATTAAGGTGTAGCTGCACTGACACTGCCTAAAGGAGGTATTTATAGCACATAGCAGAACGAAATCATTATTCTTGAGGTAAATTGCGTATCTTTCTAACCAGTTTCCCGTTCAGCGGTGGTGGGTTGACAAAACCCTGATACTCTGGGAGGGTGAGTTACAAGGAATTACAAGGAAAGAAGGTACCCTAGGAGACCTTACGGTCCATTCAAAGAGGGTACCTTGGGACTAGCAATCGAGCGGGCACATGGCTGCTCAATTGTTTTGCGTCCCTAAACGGCCACTTTTCAAGACTTTGTCTAGTCTTGACTTGAACTGGTCAACAGATTCACTGTTGACAACTTCCACTGGAAGTGCGTTCCACTTACCGCAGATACTATAGGTGAAAAAGTTTCCACACAGATTGCGGTTGTAACGCTTCAGTTCAAGTTTGAAGCCGTGATTGCGCGTTCTGTTCTCACTCAGTGTGAAAATATCCCGGGAGTCAACATTGTCGAACCCTCGAAGTATTTTGAAAACTTCGATGAGCTGACCACGCAGTCTACGGGTTTCCAACGAGAACAGATCTAATTCCCTTAGTCTATCCTCATAACTTTTATGTCGGGTAGAGGGAATCAGTTTGGTTGCCCTGGCTTGTACGCGTTCCAACCTTGCGATGTTCTTTCGAAACGAAGGACTCCAAAATTGTACGGCATACTCCAGGTGCGGCCGAACTAGGGAGTTGTACAGACAAAGTACTATCTCCCTGTTACGGTATCCAAACTGGCGCTTTATGTAGCCTAACATCCTTTGGGCTTTCTTCTCTGCCTCAATGCACTGTTTCGAGAACTTGAGGTCGCTAGTGACAGTAACACCCAAGTCCTTCTCAGTGTCACTCGATTCGAGAGCAGTGCCCTTAAGGATATAATGAGATTGGGGATTTCTGTGGCCGATATGCATTACTTTGCACTTGTTCACGTTGAACGGCATTTGCCACGTGTCCGACCACTCCCCAATCTTCCCAAGGTCTTCCTGCAGGCGGGCAGTATTTCCATCCTTTGCAACGTTCATACCAAGCTTGGTATCGTCGGCAAATTTGGAAATCTTGGCAACCATGTCACCGTCCATGTCGTTGACGTAGATGATGAATAGTAGTGGTCCCAGGACAGAACCTTGAGGCACTCCGCTAGTAACGGGCACCCACTCAGAAGCCTGTCCATTCACCACCACCCGTTGCCGTCTGCCACTTAGCCAGTTCTCGATCCAGCCGGCTACTTTTCCGTCTATGCCCAGCGCTCGCACTTTCCGGAGAAGGCGGCGGTGTGGTACCTTATCAAAGGCTTTCTGAAAGTCTAAGTAAACCACATCCACCGCCTTGTCCCGATCGTGCTCACTGAACACGAAGTGGAAGAATTCCACAAGGTTCGTCAGGCATGACCGTTGCCTTCGGAAGCCGTGCTGGGAACTCCTCAGTAGCAGGTTTGACTCTAAATACGACGTTATTTTCTCCACCATCATGCTTTCCATGAGTTTACCGACTATCGAAGTCAGACTGATAGGTCGGTAGTTTGACGGATGGCTGGAGGATGGCTTGAAGATCGGAGTCACCTCCGCCTCACGCCAGTCTCTAGGAACGCATCCGGTCCGGATTGACATGTTAAAGATAGCGCACAGATGTCGTGATACTTCATCGCACACTTCCTTCAACACCTTGGGTAGAAACCCGTCCGGTCCAGGGGACTTATTCGTCTTTAGGTCAGCGATCTTTTTCTTTATTTCTCCTTCGGTGAAGTCCATTGCCTCCAGCTTTTCCCCCGAGTAGGAATCCGTGGGCTGGGGGATGGGACCACACTCTTTAGTAAACACTGAGGAGAAGTAGTCATTGAGAAGGTTAGCATTTTCTGCATCTGACTGAGTTAATGCACCCTCCTCGTCCACTAGGGGCCCAATCCTACGATGGATTGGTTTACGGCTATTTACATAGCCGAAGAACTCCTTGGGATTCTCCTTGCAGAGTCTCGCCACTCGGAGTTCGTCAGTACGCTTAGCCGCCCTTATGCTGGACTTCACTCTCCTGGCTAGCCTCCGGTACTCGTCAAAGGCACCCGAGATCTTCGATCGCCGGTACGCATTTCTCTTCTCCCTAAGCAGTTGGCCGATTTCTCGATTAAACCACTTTGGTTGAACAGAAGACCGACGGAGGCATTTTAGAGGGATGCAACTTGATTGAAGACTCATGAATTTATTTTTGAAATTGTTCCACGAATCCTCAACCTCTTCGCATACCGCTAGCCTTACATCAGTCAGCCCAGCACGAAGGCGTGCAAAGTCTGCTCTTCTCAAGTCAAGTTTCCTTGATTGACTGGCAACAGACCTTACCTTCGGGATCTTGACGGTAAATCTAACTAGCTGGTGATCACTGCCACCGAGCTCTTCGCCTACAGAGACATCCTCAACGATATCATCCTCAGAGGTGAAGACCAAGTCGAGGATATTGTCTCCTCTCGTCGGTTCTCTGACCCATTGAGTGAGGAACTCGTTGTTAGCGAACTCCAGGAGTAGCGCGCTATCGCCACAGGCTGCTCTGGTTTCCCAGTCAACTTGTCTGTTGAAGTCGCCCATAACGATGCACACTCTGCCTTGAACAAGCTCACCCAGCAGCTGGTACAGTTCCCTGTCCTTCTCAACGGGTTGGGAAGGGGGTCTGTAAAGCACCAGGGTCCTGTATCTGACAGGACCTATCTCTAGGTCAACGCCTAGGAGCTCGTGATCGGATATAATGTTGGAGTTCGTAGATTTGATTGTATCCTTGACATACAACATTACACCGCCACCCTCTCTGTCTGGCCTATCTTTGTGGAAGAGTTGGTAGCTAGGAACCGTGAATTCGCCTTCAAAGTCTCGGTTTGACGTTTTTATTCACGATTCTGTTATGGCTACCATTTCGGGTTCTTCCGTCGCTACGAGGCCACGGAGCTCAGGAAACTTGTTCCTGATTGACCTCGCATTGAACAGAAGAACTTTCAGGGAGTCCCCGACTGTAGGACTCCCTATGCTCTTCCGTTTCCCGGCTTCTTTGTTGGTAAGGCACCCCTTTTTGCGACCTCTGAGAAGGTCGTTCCTGGAGTGACACGGGCGTACTGGCGTACGTCCGCCCTCACTCTGGGCCGGATACTCCTTTCGGTCCTCTCTACGACATTCTGGATCATGTTCGACAGAAAGGCCTTTCCTTTAAAGGAAAGATGTACCCCATCCCTTTGGTAGAGATCATTTCTACCATAAAAGGTGCGGTACGGGTCCACAAAAAAAGACCCCCTCTGCCGTACACAAATCTGCCAGGCGCCGGTTTAGAGACACATTCATCGAGTGAGTGGTCCGTGTTGGACCTCTCCTCGGGAGCATCCCGACTACCACACGCTTGCGGGTTTTCAGCCCACAGTCGTCCACGGCACCCATGACCGTGTGGAGGATTTTATCTGTAGGGCCTACCCTACCTCCTCTCAGGTACAGGTCGTTTCCACTGACCATCAGAGCAACAACTGAGCTCTCAGAAATCTGTGATTTCTCAGCCTCTACTCTGATGTGGTGGTTACCACATCCTGGCAGGCAGCTTACCTTCACACTAGTGCGAAGGCGGGCCGCTAGCAGGGACTGCAAGCCCCGTGCTTGAGAATCACCAATAAGGGTGACTCTTGCACATTTGTCAGCAGGCGACTTATTCTTTCCTCTCGGAAGCGACTTGCCGCTTTCTTCTTGTATCTCTGCATTTTTCTTTTTTTTCTTCCTCATCTTATTTTTCTTCTCTTCATTTGTTTTCTCTTCTTCCGTTTCTCTTTTCTCTTCTTCCGTTTCTCTTTTCTCTTCTTCTCTTTCCACTTTCCCATGCGCACCAGTAGCGCTCGAATCCTCTACACTGGGGTGAGCTGCATTATGGTCCTTTTTCCTCTTTTTCTTTTTCTTCTTTTCATTGGCTCCGCATGGCAGAAGTGGGACTACCAATGCAGTTTCACCTCCTTGGGCTGGAGTCACATCGGCGGAACCACCCAAGTCAGTGGGACTTTCGTCTCGAGCTTGAGCCGACTGGGCCTCTAGTTTAGAGGCTAGCTCTAGGATCTTTTCCTCGAGACGCCGAAACTGAAGCGCGTGCTGCGTTTCTAGGGTCTGCAGTTTATTTTCCAGCGCCCTAGATTTTTCTTCAGAGGCTGTGAAGAGATCCTTGAGTTCATTGCAGCATGCCACTGCCTCTCGGATCTCTCCTTTAAGGATGCAATCAGTGCATATACTTCCCGGGTGGCATTTCGAAAAACATCCTTCCGGGAAGTCCACGCACCACTTATCCTTCTGGCATATCGCACATGTATATTTAAGTGCAGCTGGACCTTTTCCCCCTGTCATTTTAAACACTTTCTCTCTTTCAAAACTTTGTGACCAATCAATAGAAAAAAGGGGGGTTGGTGAGTTCTCCCCGCGTGAGTCGCTCCCGCCTATCGATCGGAGACCTTTCGGATCTTTCAGAAGGCACGCTCCATGTGCTGCTGTTCGTCCGACCGAGTCGTCAAGCCTCGGCGTGCCGTGGCTCCCAACCAAGCAGCACAGACGGTCCCCGAAGGGGCCATCGATTTGTCACCAGGTGAACAACAACGAAGCACGCCCCTTACTAAACTCCTACTAGTTCCCTTCACAACGGCCAGGATCTCGGAGCAGCGTTCAATGGATATCCCATCCCACCAAGAGACTCGACCCAAGGCTTTTTATTGGCCTGGCAACCAACCTGGGAACAAAGGGACGTCACCTCGGACCGATGCTACCAGAGGCACCCGTCAACGGGCACTGGGAACGGTCAATAATTACGCGCCAGGGAAGGGGTTAACGGGGCACTACCCTCATCCCATTAATCGTGCCCCAACGCCTAGGACACCTCTAGTCCTAGTCTCTCGCAACCAGTGAGCGTCGATTGGCGTTGTTTATAGAGGTTCCAAAGCCTCTCTTCTGACGCATGAGGTAGCTGCCAGGTCCTTATATGTAGATAGAGGAAGAAAAGAGAAACAGGGACATGATAGGAGTAGGCTTTTTTTTGTTTTTTTTTCTTTTTGTATAAGTGGGAGAGATAGAATAAAAGTAAAAAAAGAGAAGGATAGAGTAAAAAAAAAAGGAAGGAATGACGCACTTAGTCTGGAATCTCGTTTTCGACCAAATCGACAAGGGAAGCCCTACCAGGGGTACCCAGAAGAGGTACCCCCGCCGACATAGCTCGAAAAGTCAAAGGTACACACAAGCTCTCTTCCCGCAACAAGGGGGCGTCACCTCTCCCTCTACATTCTTTGAAGAAACAGAGAGAGAGAGAGAGAGAGAGAGAGAGAGAGAGAGAGAGAGAGAGAGAGAGGAAGCAGGAGGAGGGCATGGCTTTCTTCTAAAAGATAGCTAACGGGAGAGGGAAGGAAACAAGCCTCTGCAGTTTTTCATATTTTGCCTGGAATTCGAGGCAATTCCCTGGAAACAATATTCCCTCCAGGCCTAGCTAGAAGGAGATACTTGTGCCCTCTTCAAAGAGAAGATCCTCACGGGAGTGACCGTACACTTCCCGGAGGCAGAACTCAAGGGGCTGTTGGTGAATAAGGCGCTGTCGCCATCGAAGACTGATCAGGACAGTTTAGGCTCGTTATGTGAGTCTTTTCTTTCCTCCCCCTTAAAGCCTTTGTAGGGCAGGGAGGGCTTCGGAGGCGGCTGTCCTTTATTTGGACGATCAACGAAGCTTCTCTGGTGCTGCCTTTTTTTCGGGAGCAGCTTTAGGGACCCCAGAAGATGGCCTCACGACTACCTTCAGGGGTGTTGCCTTTTGAGAGTCTTTTGAAGAGGTACACAGCCACTTCGCCTTACGAGAAACTGTCATGCTGGGAGACAAGGGGTAGGGAAGCCCTGGTTCTTGCCGATGCCCACTGTAAGCCCTTTGAGCCACCAGCTCTTCTAGGAAAATGCTCTGGACAGTGTCTCGTTCCTGGTCCTACTCATTTCAAGTTCATAAAGGCGGATTCTTTCCCTTTCTTCCTGTTCTTCTCTTCTTTCTTCTCGTTTTTCTCTTCCTTTTTCTAGTTCCTTCTCTTCTATTTTTTTTCTTTCTCTCTTCTCTTTAAGTCCTTTCCTCCTGTTGGATATAAGCTAAGAGATCCTTGCCGCTAAGCCAAAGTGACTATCCTTTCAACTTAAACGTGTTAAATAATGAGGACATTTTATCGCCTTCGACCAGCTTTCAAGAAAAGCACCACAAAAAGGGGGGAATTATTTGACGCACAGGGGAAGTGCTGGTAGGCTTTGGTAGACCTCGATTCCTCACTTAAAAACCAACAAACATAGCGATAATTGTTTCGCATGGCGCGAATTTTTAATTATACTTGAAATATTCATTCCAGAATTTTAGCGAGAGCCTGTGTTGCCCAAAACGCACGAAGAAAACGGCAATGCAATAAAAAAGAGAAAGAAATAAGATTAACTCCTTTATAAAAGAGAAGACGTTTTATGGGGCATGGAAAGGTTTAAAGTTTTACACGGTCACAAAATTCAATACAAAATATGCACACAGAAGGGGAAATTGGATAATGGGTAGTCTTTTCTACAGTTTCTAAACCCAGAACCTTTAATATACAAGAATAACACCCATTAGAATCTGTCGCAGGTCTTAAAGAAATGAGATCAGATACTGCGGATGGCCCTAAAAACCTGACACCAGAATATAATATAGATGTCGTAAGGTGATCGTGAAGAGGGCACGCCAGGAAATCGGGATACAGGTCCCATTGCGAGGGTTAAATAAACAAAATCGCGTGCGGTTGGCCTAAATATTCAATTCTTAGAGGTTCTTAGATTAGAGAAACTAATGATAGAAAAATATATAACTTTGCTATATACAAAGAAAATATTAATAGCACAAGTAAATAACTGACAATAAATAAAATGATACCCGGGGTACCAAAGTGGCAAGGGGGGGAGGCATACAAATGAATCGACGGGTACGAAAGTCCGAGAGAGGATGCACGGTGATTGTTTCCAGAGACAATGGCAAAGTTGAACTTGCAAGATTCCTTATTCTTTCACCTCGCTGAGAAATGAGCGAAGGAGTACTCCACTCGTTGAACGAAGTCGATAACCGAGTGATAGAATCCTGTCCGTATCTATCGTCTGTCGGCAGGAACTCGGGCCTTAGATACAAGCAAGGCAGAGTAGAGGTGACGCGTCGCGTTCGTATCTGGAAGCCGTTGGTCGGCGAAGCAGGGTATATGAGACTGTACGGGGCTGCTAACCAAGAGAGGGCTATATGTTACTGCTTTCTCAAAGCTTTTCTCGAAGTATTTACACTGCCTTGGCTGAAGCGAGGCGCCAGGGGCCGCCCAAAGGGAGACGGGATCTTATTAGATTTGGCGCGCTAGGAGGAGGGGGGGGAATAGTATCGGCGGCCTCACATCTTTGCGCAAAGGTCCTTGGAGCCGTGGGTCTGGCGCTGATCAGAGGGTGCGACGACGAAGAATGGAACGCAAACGGATTACGCGGTCCCGCGAAATGACAACTTAGCCACCTTATATCGGGTGCTCTTCCCCCCAATGACGCATTAAAAAAAATAATATCTCAATAACTTCCTTCTTACTCCTGACAATTTTCATATACAAGATACTTTCAATCTTCCTTTTTAGAATGCCAAAAAAATGAATTCATATACCTTTATAGTATTCTTGCACTTAAAAAAATAAGAACATGGATAAAAATAACGAATATCGACTGTAAAGAAATTAATAATCAGAAATTTAATTTACCAACAGTAAATGATCGATTCAACCACCACTTTGATTAATCATTAATTTGAGTCTATTTTGCACAAACACAAACTTTTCCTTACTTCATTAATGCCAATTTCTTGCCAAGATTAACGTATTTCGCTTTACAATTAGGGTTCAGTGAATTTTCTCTCCGACCTCGGTAAACTTTTTCTTTTACTAACTCCCCAATTGAGCAATCCATGGGGTTACAATCTGGACTTTTCAGTGGCCACTATTTTTAGTTATTAATCTTGGCGCATTGCAAATTAGAAACGACTGTGTGACGTGTCTTGTATGCGAAGCTGCTCCATCTTCTTTCAAAATAAAGTCATTTTCTTGATACAGGCGACGACAATCAGGCAACAACTTTGTTTTGCCTTTACAGTATCAATAAAATGAACATCTGTTTTGCCATTCCAAGAGAGCCCTGCAGATATCATAACCTTTTTGGAAATCTTGAAGTTTCATGATACAATCTATTTAGATGAATGTCACACTTTTTACCATGCCCGTAGACAACATCATTTTGGTGGTTTCGCGGAATTCTAAAGTGAATATTTTTAACATCAGCGTTGTCAAGTAACTGTCTGCATCTTATTTTTTTTTATCCTTAATAGTACCAGTTTTTATTAATTATTCGTTGTACAGAACTTCCAATATTCAAGTTTTTAGTAATTGTTCTTTGTGATAAATGACTTCCTGGTTTATCTTGTTGAAAACAGATGATATTGTTAATGTAATTCACATTTCCCGGTTCTGAAGCTGTTTTAGGTCAACCGCTTCCTGGTTTTCTGTTAGCGCTTCCGGTTTACCGAATCTTTTTTTAAGTCTTTCCACAGCACGTTTTTTTCATATTTTTCCAGGAAATTCTCGCAATATACAGATATATTGGGTTGAAGAATAGGTTCTTGCGGTTTTATCAAATTTATTCATTACCATTAACAATTTTAGAAAAACTCAATTTTTAATTGATAACAATATGCAATTTAATCAATAATGTATTCTGCGTTGTTATTTACGACTTCTTTCCAACGCTCAACTAGTTTTTCGATGCCTCTGCAATAAAAATCTCTGGATTTTGACTCGAAGAATTCATCTAACCAGCTTCTAATTCCACATCAGTATTGAACGAAACGCCGCGCAAATTGTTGGAGAGCGATCGGAACATATGGAAATCCGATGGAGCCAAGTCTGGCAAATATGGAGGATGCAGCAGGATTTTTCCAATTAAGAGTTTGGATGGCGTCTTTTGTCATATTGGCGATGTGAGGACGAGCATTGTCGTGTTGCAGAAGGACTCCATAACGTCGATGGAGTCGCTTTTCACGAATAGCTTCGTCGAGTCGATACATTTGTTGAACGTAGAGTTCTGCATTGACAATCTCATTGTTCGCAAGGAGCTCATAAATAATGATCCCTTCACAATCCCACCACACACGCAACATCGTCTTTCGTGGATGAAGTCATTGCTTTAATCGCGTAAGGGTTTTTTTTTATTGGGGCTAAGCCATTGCTTTCGATGGTTCATGTTGACATAAACACACCCCTTTTCGTCGCCAGTGATGATGCGGTGAAGAAAGCTGTCTTTATATCCACGAGTAGCCTTGCGACAATCGTGGAGCGTTGAAGTTTGTTTCTTTCGCTCAAAGCGTGCGAAACCCATGCACCGAGTTTTTGAACTTTCCCCATCGAATGAAGGTGATTCACTACAGTTTTCTGATCACACGCCAATTGTACACCCAATTCTCTATTTGATTGACGAGGATTTTCATGAACAAGGTCGTTCAATCGATCTTCATCCAACTTAATGGGGCGACCAGAACGTTCTTTTTCATTAAAATTAAAATGACCGTTTTTGAAACGTGAAAACCACCATTGAGCTGTCCTTTCTGATAAAGAATTTTCTCCGTACACAGCGCAAATATAGCGACGAGCTTTGGCTGCGTTTGCATTGTTCCCGTCTCGATTGAAAATGATTAACAAGTGTCGAAAATTGACATTCCGTCCTGAGGGTACAACAACAAAAATTAAATTAACACAACTTTTAAATAAACCGCAATGACTTATTACTCAATTTCAAGACGTAGCCTAAGCAAAAGCCTAATAGTCTACGCTGTTAAGAGACGTAGCCTAATCTTTGCAAATTTTGCTCTCGTTATTTACTATTGTTTCTTAATATGTGCACAAATCACGTCAACAAAACTTAAATCAACACAACATTAAAAAAACGCAAGAACTTATTCCTCAACCTAATAAAAACTCTATTTGGTAAGAAAGTGTGTTAACGCATTGTTGCCACAAAATTCCTGAAAATTTTGCTAATCTAAACTTATGCTCTTTTTTGCATCTATGGATTAATAAAAGGGGAAAATAAAAGATCTTTTAGATTTTTAAAGTGAGCAAATTGTTGAAGAGCCGAAGTACGGAGCCTCAGGCACGAAAATACCTGAATTGGGCCATCATTTGTGAGGACGCAAAGACAGACCCAGAGAGTATGTTAAAGCCTGGGCGAGAGAGTATGCTAAAGACTGGCCCAAAGACCATATTAAAGACTGACCAAGAGAGAGTGTTAAAGACTGACTCAGAAACTACGTTGTACACTGGCCCAGAGAGCATGTTAAAGACAGACTCAGAAAGTATGTTAAAGCCTGGGCTAGAGACCATGTTGAAGACTGACCCATGTTAAAAATTGAGCCACGGAGCATGTTTAAGACTGGCCCAAAGAGCAAGAGAGTGGTGTGGAATATACGGGTTTTCTTCCACACTTGCTTGGTCTTAGCATTTTGGAACATCTGCTGTTTTTGATTGGAACAACTGAGAGCCGCTTTTGTCTGCCAGAATTGCTTACCGAAATGGATCAGGATTTACTCCAAGAAGAGTCCAAAATTTAAGGTGACAATACCAGAAAGTTGTATGAGTCAATTTATCGACAGGTTCATGCGATTTGTGCACCAAAGGAGGACCAACTCCAAATGAAATAATAATAACCTGAGATCATTGGACCAAAAGAAAACGGAAATAAAAGCGTTGGGGCAGAAAGGCACGCAACTCATGACTCCTTTCATCCTAACCCCTTAATCATTAGGACTATCATCACGAGCTACTTAGAGAACTATTTAATTTCTAGTGTGTAAAGCACATTATTTTTTCCGGCCATTAGGTCTTCATTATGTACTAGCTAAAGTAAAAAAAAATCCCTAAGTAATATTATATTTAGTTCTAAGAAAAATATTACTAATTATTTTAAAAGTAATTGTGTTAGATTTTATAGCGTCTGTCTTCAGTGCCGGAGTAGGTCCGAGGGTATCTTCCCCAATAACTGTCCTTTTATACTGAATGATCACGACAGATTCGGGAGAGTTGCAGGTACCTTTATTGCCTTACACTCCAGTTACCAGGTTCCTCTCTTGGCGACTCGGTCTAATAGACATTAACATTCATTTTTACTTCACCTAATTTCACCCCTTTTTGACCAACATTCTTAAATACATTCTGGCGGAGATGCTCCCGTTGGTTTGGCTATTTTTCTTTAATTGAGGGATTTCCAGTGCGCCAAATTGATTCTAGTTCACTGTTGTGTATTCATACAAAGGACTGAGATATTTAATTGCTAAAACTTTGCCTTTCTAAAGATATGTCTGTAGTTGTATCATTTTCTTTCCTCTTGTGACTTCTAATCGTTGTATTTAATGTCCAATTCTATTATGAAAGCTGTCTTAAAAGTCACCATACATAGACAAAACATTTAAAGTCACCCCTGGCCTGCAATTACTCTCTACACATAAAATTTTATTGGTCAGGGTTATATGGTATATCAGGCCATACATTGAGAATATAAGGACAAATCCACCAGCTTAAAAAAACTGCTGTTTCTCTCGTTTAAACTACTAGCTATGTATCGAGATTTTTTGGACACCCTGTATATATGAGGTAGCAGCTAACCAATATGAATAAAAGAGTGCGAAATCAAAAGTCTGAAAAGATATTTTCCATCAGATAAGTAGAAAAGCTGAACGAGTGTAGTTGTGGTGGTGAGATGTGTATACACGTTGCCACCCATGATTATGTGTGTATTTGTCTATAGATGGAAGTAGGTGTTGCTTCGATTTTACCTTTCTTCGCCATTGCTCAAACTAATTGCATATTTAAAAACTATTTAGGATAAATTTAAGAACCCATTAAATGCCTATTAGTCTGTAACTTGTTCGCTATTATAAATTAATGGACATTGAACAAGATTGCTTCTTAGTTATTTAGCAGACATATTAAAATTGAGACCAGCATGCATGAGAAGATGAACATAAATGTTCACTCTCACATGTAATGGTGTTCAGTTTTCAAGAAGTATTTAGTTCTTCTATGGGCGTGGAGAAGTTTCTCAGGGGAATCACTTTACTTTAAACAGTGGAGAACATCCGCGTTCAGACCTTAGATAGATAGCCCTATGTAATTAGTAACTGATAATTATTATGCAAAATTTATGACATGGAATTAAAATACGAGTTTCTTCTAATGGGTTTTAAGTACTTTTTCACATTGGTTGTATAGCAAGTCATTTTAAGACCAAGAAAGGTTGTGGCATTGTTTGCTTGTGCGACTAGTAAAACACTCCAGAGACTTGCAATCATGTATGCATATGGGTATGCATATGTGTAAGTTTATAAGGAGCAGCAACAAATACCGTGGGTTTCACTCACAGCCACTTCCATTCATGAAAACCTCAATTTCTCTGAAATACTTATCAAAATATTTTTCAACATTTTTTAATTATACTACTATACAAGACTATGTTTTCACATAAACAAATCCAATAGTGAACTAACCTGGTAAGTGAAAATTTGCTTGGTGATTTTAGTTTAATAATGCCTTCAGTAACTAAAAATTCAGTTCCTTCAATCGGATATCAAATGATCTGGGAACCATTTTACTTTCGCAGGCCAGAGCCATTTCAAGCATTTCTACCGTATTTAGGTGGTAAGAGCACCAAAGTTGCAGCGCATATTTAAAAGATAACCTTACGATGGCTTTATATAGTGAGAGAATAATCCCATTAAACTTGTAAAAAAACTTGTGTAGATACTACCTAAGATTTTGGGGTCTCATTGCACTCCATCTAAACATTGTTTTGAACATTTTAAATCATTGTTGATTACAGAATAAAGAACTAGAAAAGACATTAAGATTCACTCAAAGTTAATTAAAAAAGATTGTAATAGGTGGAAGTCAGAAATAAGAGACGGGTAAAATGATTAGAAGATATGGATAAAGAATTTATATCAACCCTCTATTTCAGTGTAGTCATATTTTAAAGTAATATCTATCGATTCTATTACTAAACATATTTACTAATGTACTTTTAACGAAAAGCATGGGCTACCCATTCCAAGCATATTTAATATACACTCGATTATTTAACTCAAATAATTAGTCCTATTTTATATTAGTAAACCCGATTAGTAATTTATAAAGAAAAAAATGTGCCGCAAAGATGTATATCATCCATTGAAAGTAAAGTGAGGTACCCCACACGTTTGGAAAAGCTTAAAGCGCACGGGTTAAGAGGTAGCCAATTGCGATGAATCGAGAATTGGATTACAGACCGTAAACAGAATGCTGATAAATGGACAATCGTCTGACTTGGCCAAAGTCCCTAGCAGCGACTTAGATTCAAGACTATTAAACGTGATTGCCAAATTCGCGGAAGATACTAAACTAGGTCATATAGCGAAACATGAATCAGATCGAGAGAAGAAATGCAGCAGGACTTAAACGAGATATTTAATGGGTCCGTTAAATGGCAGGTATGATTAATCTCAATAAATGCAGGGTAATGCACATTGGCTCTTGAAATGGAAAATTTGATTATACGTTAGGTGGTCATCGATTAGAAAAGGTGTCAGAAAAACGTGATCTTAGTATTAATTTCGAGCGAATTCAAATTTTTGAAAATAGGAGTAAAAAAATATCAGTTCCACTGATTAAATCTATCATGAGTTCACAGCTGCAATATGTACCATAGTTTTAGTCTATTTATCTCTAAAAGAATATGGCACGTTGGAGAGAATACTTCTTAAGTCTTACGTCTTTAAAAAGGGTAGAAGTTAAAAGTATATGGTTAGAGTAGAGTGGATAGTAGATGCTAAGGTAAAGGGGTGAAAGGGAATAAGTATGAGATATTGCAGTTTGCTGGGTGACCAGCCATCTCTTGTTCCTTCTTTATTATCGTTTTATTATGCATTTATTTTATTTATATTTATTTATTTCATTTTTGTTTTTATATTTTTTAATTTATTTTTAAGTCTCTCACGGCTCTATTGTTCTTGGTTGTTTTTTATGTTTTTTTGTTTTTGTTTTTTAGTGTGCATTTGTTTGGTCAATATTTTACCTAAACATTGGTGCGGGATTGACCCCGACTATCGGTTTCTCGCTCCTAAAATTTCCTCTATTGTTCCTCCGATGATTAATGGGGATCTCCAATTTTCCTCTTCGGTTAAAAGTTCTTCTAGTTTTTCCCTTATTTTCGTAGCCCTTCTGTGAATAATTGTGTTAATTGGTTCTAAGTTAATTTCTTGGTGTAGACCTTGTTGTCTACGGCGTTGTCTTCGTTTCGTATTTGTAATTAACAATACTCCTTTGTTTTGTACCCTTTGAAGCTTGGCGGTGTTGGTCATATGTAGTGTATTGAGATGTATTGTTAGATACAATATGTAATACATATCTGCATAATGCATTATAAATTTTAATTTTGTTTTTTGTGTTCAAACTTCTGAGTTGGAACATTTTTGCGAGATTGTTTTTTCATAGGTTTATTCTTTCATTAATATCTTTTATATATCCGTTAGACGTTATTTTTAGCCCGATAACTTTGCCCTCTTGTTTGTATCGATATGTCTTTTTTTCGATAAGTACTCGCGATGTTTTGCGTCTTTCCACTGGTACGATTATAAACTTGTCTGGATTAGTTCTTATTTTCCATTTCTTTTCATAGTTATTGATATTTGCGATTTCTGCTGCAGTTATTCTAGCCATCGTGGGTGGATGCCTATAACGACTTTTGGTGATTATCGAGATATCATTCGCGAATTATATATATGTAATACTTTAAAAAATAGGCTCTGGTAAATACCTTGTGTATATGCTATATAGTAACAGGCTAAGGCATCCACCTTGAGGGACTCCCTGATGTATCTTGAATTTGGGTCCCTGGTGGTCTTTTATTTCGATATATGCTTTGCTATTTGCTACGTAATCGCACAAACATTTTGTTGAAATTCTGGGAAGTCCTAGCTTTTTAATCTTATATTTAAGTCCAATCCGCTATACCTTGTCAAATGCTTTCTGTACGTCTCCTAGTACAAGGTCTATGTTTTTTTTTTTCGTATTTAGCCTTAGCGATCGCTTCGACAAGTATTGCTAGTGCTTTTTTGGTTCCTCTTTTCTTCCTAAACCCGTGTTGGTGTTGTGGAATTTAATTGTTAGCCTCAAAATGTTGGCTGAGTCTCTTTGCTATCATTTTCTCTTAGAGTTTAGCTATGGATTCGAGTAAAGTTACAAGTATGGGTCAGAAGTCTCCGGGTTAATTCGGTGGTTTTCTTGATTTGGGTAGGGATATTATGTTTCCCTTTTTTTAAGGCATCGGGAAGTATCCTGCGCTTATTAACCCGTTAAAATGTCTTTCATTTTTTCTAGAAAGTTATTCGGTGTTCTTATTAGATTTTCACGTGAAATCCCTGAATTGCCCGGGAATTTTTGCTCTTCTAATATTGTACGAGGTGCAGTGTGGATGGGCATTATTTCTTCTCTGTTACTTTCTAAGTCTTTCACAATAGTGTTCTCATGTTCGTGATTGAAATCCATATTTTCATCAGGAGATATGTTAAAAATCTCACTTTAATGTTCTCTGAATGCCATATCTATTTCTTGCGGTTTTTGTATGTCTTCTTCGTTGTGATTAATGGATATCTTTGTTTTCTGTTTTCCATTCCCTCTCAACACGCTGATTTTTTGCCAAAACTTCGTTGGGCTTAATTCCTTGTCTATCTTCTTCACTAGCTGGTCCCATCTGGGGCTCCTCTCTGCAAAAATTGCCACTGGTAGTTCGTTTTTAATGTTTAGGAGACGTTCCCTATCGCCTCTAAGTGGACCAGTTTGTTCTAATCTATCTCTTAAGTTTTTATAGTTGTTTTCTAGTTCTGTAATTAATGGAGTACGGATATAGTGTGGTAAGGTTCTAAATGTTGTTTTCAGTATATGTAATGCATCTGCTTTGATTAGTGGCCTCTTTAATTTATAGATAGCTTTATCTATTTCTTTGAGAGTAGCTTCGCTTAGATTTAGTTGTTGAAAATTTTCTAGATCTTCCACGTATCCGCGCCAGTTTGCATTTTGGTAATTTTTCCTAATAGGGTACTTCACTTGTATAGGATCGGCTGAAATTTCTAAGACCACCATTTCATGGTCACTAGTAGATAATGGGCCTCTTTCTATTAGATAGTTATAGCGAAATCTAGGGGACGCGAGTACGATGTTCGGTTTTGTTGCTCTTGCTCTTCCTATATATGTCGGATAGTCCGGATCTATTCTTTCTAATATTCCTCTTTCCATTAGTAAATCCAACTTTTTCCTGCATTATTGAAGTTCCTAGTGTACCTTGACGTTCTCGTGAGTGCAGAATACACGCTAGTATATTTAATGAGTTTTACTGTTTTAGCTCTATACTGTTTTTAGCTGGTTGAAGTTGAAGTTGCTCTACTGTGGCTTTGGCTACCTTTGCATATGTTTGGTTCCTCTTCTCTTCCTCCGCCTTCGTCTTATCATTCCTTTTTATTTCAATGAATTTTTTCTTTAGTAGGCAAGCCATCGCCATTGTGCGATGGTTTCCTCCACAGTTCACACATTTTTTTCTCTGAGCTCTTGCAATCTCTATAAATATGTGTGTTAGAGGTGCATTCAGAGCATTTCTTTTCCTCTTTTTTGGGGAAATCCTTTTTAATGTGTTGGTCTAGTGCAAAGCAGCTGAAGCATCTCAAGACATTGATGAATTCATCGCTCCTTATCTGCTCCGATGTTATCTTTAAATTAAACGCTAGTAGCCCGTTCTCCTTAGCTTTGCGAGCCATATCTGTCTATCTGAATATCACCTTGAAGACATGGGTATATTCATTATTTGTAGATTTGTTTTTGAATTTAATCACTTCTTTTTTTCGCGCCCATTTTTGGCGTTGTTCAATTTCCTCTCTAATTTCTAAGGCCGTATGCTCCCCTATCCAGGGGCCTATTTGCCTGCAGTAAATAGCTTTTTGAGATTCTATTTGATGCAAGACTTTGGGCCTCTAGCCCTATGGTCTTTAATAGTGTTGTTGCTCTTTCGCTGAGGACTTTGTCAACATCCTTTTCTGTTTGACAAATTGTAACGTAGTTCGATGTATGGTGTAGTAATCTAATTAGAACTATTCTCACTTCTCCATATATTACTTTGAATACCGATGTTATCTCTGGTTTTTGTGCACCTTTAAGGGTGCGCAAAGGGACCCCTTTCGTCGATTCCATTTAGTTTTGTTCCTTCTATCTTTTCTTCATTGAGAGCTCTTAGGCTGAGAATTGAGAGAAGAGAAAAAAAGGGAGGAGGAATAGTAACAAGGAGTAACAAGGAAAGGAAGTACCCTAGGAGACCTTACGGTCCATTCAAAGAGGGTACCTTTGGACTAGCAATCGAGCAGGCACATGTCTGCTCAATTGTTTTGCGCCCCTAAACGGCCACTTTTCAAGACTTTGTCTAGTGTTGACCTGAACTGGTCAACAGATTCACTGTTTACAACTCCACTGGAAGTGCATTCCACTTACCGCAGATACTGTAAGCGAAAAAATTTCCATACCGAGTGCGGTTGTAACGCTTCAGTTCAAGTTTAAAGCCGTGATTGCGCGTTCTGTTCTTACTCATTGTGAAAGTATCCTGGTAGTCAACATTGTCGAACCCTCGAAGTATTTTGAAAACTTCGATAAGCTGACCACGCAGTCTACGGGTTTTCAGCGAGAACAGATTTAATTCCCTTAGTCTATCCTCATAACTTTTATGTCGGATAGAGGGAATCAGCTTGGTTGCCCTGGTTTGTACGCGTTCCAACCTTGCGATATCCTTTCAAACGAAGGACTCCAAAATTGTACGGCATACTCCAGGTGCGGCCGAACAAATGAGTTGTACAGACAAAGTAACATCTCCTTGTTACGGTATCCAAACTGGCGCTTTATGTAACCTAACATCCTTTGGGCTTTCTTCTCTGCCTCGATGCACTGTTTAGAGAACTTGAGGTCGTTAGTGATAGTTACACCCAAGTCCTTATCAGTGTCACTCGATTCAAGAGCAGTGCCCTTAAATAGATACTGAGATTGGGGGTTTCTGTCGCCGATATGCATTACTTTGCCTTTCCCCACGTTAAAAGGCATTTGCCACGTGCCTGACCACTCCCCAATCTTCCCAAGATCTTCCTGTAGGTGGGCAGTATTTCCATCCTTTGCAACGTTCATACCAAGCTTGATATCGTCGGTAAATTTGGAAATCTTGGCAACCATGTCACCGTCCATGTCGTTGGCGTAGATGATGAATAGTAGTGGTCCCAGGACAGAGCCTTGAGGCACCCCGCTAGTAACGGGCACCCACTTAGAAGCCTGTCCATTCACCACCACCTGTTGCCGTCTGCCACTTAGCCAGTTCTCGATCCAGCCGGCTACTTTTCCGTCTATGCCCAAAAGTGATATAAAGTGCGGCTCTGATCCAGTTATTGCTCTGGCTCATTCCACTGACGTGTCGGCAAATCCCCGCCTTCCTGCCTGTCGTCTAACCCTATCAGAGTTTGCTCCACTCAAAAGGATCCGCCGCTCACACGGATACTAAACCGTCCCGGGCTAAGATTCGGCCTGCGCCGAGTAAGCCGCCCTGTTCAGATATGGCTCCCGTCCTGTATGAGTATATATGGAGGTTTAGCTTCCCTAACCGACACGCCCTAAGTCATGTAGAGTCTTTCTTCAGATGAATGATTTTCCTTTCTGCGTGAACAATAGGTTAAGGCTTTCTGGAGTTGAGCACTTATCTTTGCAAGTAAGTAAGAAAAATTCAACTGCCATCCGTCTGGAGAGAATAGAGCGAAAGGTGACAAAACTTATTACGGAGCTGCGAAACATATACACTATGAAAACAGATCTACAGCATTGAAATTGCCCTTGTTTAAAAGTAGTTGCCTTCTCGGTACAATGGAAAAATTTACAAAGTTATGAATGGCTGCTATAATGTAAATATTGATTCACTTTTTGAAAACGCTGAAAACATTACGCGAACAAATGGTAAAAAATTGAAATTAAAGAGTTATCAAAGGAATAACGTATAGAACTTTTTCATTCATAAAACGTTTCAACTTGAAACATTTTACAGCTATTTTAGTTGTAAAAAGGGCAATAAACACGGTAAAAAATAAATTGGAGGAACAATTATTTAATTATTAAAGCATACGGAATAAATTCCATGAATTGACGAGCTACATTTATATTTACGCAAAAGGCCACCCAAACACCTTCTTACCTTACCTTCACATTTCTCTACGAGTAGCCTTAGAGCGAATTTAATGGTTTTTGTTGGTCTTATTTCTATGTAAACAAAAGATATTTTTAACTCGTCTGAGTCTTTCTAACTGACTTAGGACAATTTTGCCCAGATGAATCCGGAAAGTAGATCCGTTTCATTAGATCAGCGCAGTTTTTTTTTGTGCGAAGTCGATTATAAAAAATTCCGAATCTTATAACTAATTCGATTAATATTTTTGTGACATTTTTGGTTGATTTTTGTTATTATTTCTCATCCGAAAGAGAGTTTTAAGATAACTAGGTCTGCTGACCAAGAAGTCGCATGCATGCTCTCACTTATTCTGGTTTATGACCTTACGACCGTCAAGACTTTTAATAATTCCCGAACCAACCTTGGGAAGACCTTGGCAATTTGATCATTCGAAAGAAAATCTAAAGCAACATAGGGGTTTCAAATTTCGTTAGAATCGGCCGAATACTTATGATGTTATTTCCAAAATAAAATAATTTTCTTGCTAACCTTGGGAGGGCTTTGGTAATTTTATTATTTGAAAGGGAATGTAAAACAATATACGTTCTTCCATCTCCATTTTCTTCTTCTCCATCTCCATCCTCAGTTTGTTCTCTTCCATCTTCATTTTGTTCTTCTCCATCTCCATTTTGTTCTTCTCCGTCTCCATCTTCAAATTGTTCTCTTCCATCTCCATTTTGTTCTTCTCCATCTCTATCTCCGTTTTTCTTAGTTCCTCTTTCCTTCGCACTGCCCGTTCGTTCCTCTCTTCTTCCTGTACGTAATTTAGCAGGTCTTTGCCCGAAAGATCTAACATTTCACCCTGTCTCTTGAATTTTTCGAAGGATGACATTGTTACGCAGTTAACTGAGGGAACACTGATACGCGAACGAGCTAGGACACTACCCACGCGAAACGAATACTTGAATATTCGTGAAGGCCTTGTTCTAAGCCGAAAAAAAATTAAAATGATCCTACCCGAATTAAGACACAATAGACCTTAACTCTTTTGGATTAATAACCAGGAGAGTCTCCAAAATTCAAACACAATAAAAAAAATTAATTACCTGGGGTCCAACACAAAATATAAATAGATTAACGTTCCACTGCTCTTCAATTAACTTGAACTTGCCTTCTGCCAGTACAATACAAAAATTAAAATAAAATGGATAGACGTGAATAACGAGGGAACTTCTAATGTTGAAATTAAAATGACATGGGTTCGTAAAAACCCTAAACACACTTGACACCAGCTCATTTGTAGACTACCAAAAAACATTTGATTCAAGAGAAACACCAAATTTGAAAAATCAAGGTATATATCCATGGTTTACATAAATATCATATAACACATAAACAAAATGCAGATCCTACTCGTACATTAGATTGCATAAAGAAATACTCTCTCTTCAAACTTATTCAGCTTATGTCTAGATGAAATCTTCAGAACAACTGCCAAAACAAATAGGGTGGCGCGCTGAGCATAACCAGGGGCACGACTGGCCCGAGAGCTATAGGTAGCTCTTGAAAGAGTTTCCTATCCCCAAACCCAAAGTGCTTAGGGTATAAACTGGCATCTCTTGGCGCCATAGGCACCTTCGAGATCAGGTGCGAATGCAGTGAGAGTTGTTGGCGATTGAGGGAGCCGCCCTGCTCGTGCGTACATGAGTATAATGGAGCGTGCACGGCGCAGAGCGAGTGGCATCGCCCCATTATCAATTTATTTGCTCTCATTAGGGACAGTGTAGAAGGTACCGGTCACCAGGCGATGGACATTGTGGTAGATCAAGTCCACCTTCCGCAATACACGCTTTGCTGTGGATGCACAAAACTCGCATCCATAGTCGAGCTTCGAACGAACAAAGGATCGATAAAAAGTAAGGCAGTAACCGTAAAAGCGGCCTAGGCGCTGACCGCCAGAAAACAAAAGATATCCATTGCGCAGGTACAAGAACCTTGAAGGCTGCGAATATGAGCCTCCCAGATGAGCCTTCGGTCAAATACAAGCACACGAAACGGGGCGATTCTACCACTTCGGGCGTACACCATTGAGAACAAGTCTGTGTCAGGGTTAAGCCGTGGATGGCGGCAGAAGTGCACCACTTTACTCTTGGCTAAAGAAAACCGAAGCCTCTTTACTCGGCATATCGAGAAACGCGCTTCAATGCCTGTTGGAGCCGACGCTCAATACGATCCACGTAGAGCGTATCTAGAACATCTTCCGGAGGAACCGAAGTGATGCCGTTGATGCTCAGGGCAAAGAGTGTAACACTGACGACACTTCCATGCGGAAGTGTTCTCCTGCCCTGCCCTCATCCCGTGGCGGTGACGTCGCAAAACCCTTATACCCTGGGAAAGTGGGCAGAGGGAACTTGCCCAGCATAATCTCCTGCAAAAAGATAGCTAACTGGAAACGGGACGAGAAGAGCCTCCACAACTCCGCCCAGCTTGCCTGGGAGTCCGGATCAATTCCATTGAACGAATATGCCCTCCAAGCCTAGGTCGGAGGAGATGCGGGGCCCTCTTCCGGAATGGCCGTACTCTTCGCGGAGGCAGAACTCCTGGCGGTTTTGGCTGGAAAATGCACTGAAGGCGCTCTTGACTTTGAGGACGCATTGGGGGCGGTTGGGCTTGCCATGCGAGTCTTCCCCCCCCCCTCCATCACCTCAAAACCTTAGGCTTAAGAGCCTAGCATCCCTCTTTTAGAGGCTCCACCGTTTCCAAGCCACCCAGGAGGAACCGAAGCTGCTTTAGTGATGTTCTCCTTCTTGAAACCAGCTTTAGGAACGCCGGGAGATGGCCTCACAACCCACTTCAGGGGTGTTGCCTCCTAAAGGCGGAGGCGCGCCTCCGTTTTGCCTAAGGAAAGCGGTCACACTGGGAGAAGGAGGCGGAAACCTGGTTTTAGTCGGGCCTGGGTGTGAACCCTTTATGCCGCTAACTCTACCAGGGGAGCGCCCGGGGCGGGTAGAACCTGCAGAAGGGTTCCAAATCGGCGCAGAAACGACCGTGTTCGTAGGCCTGGAGGAGCCAGAAGCAGAGTGTGTCTTTATTAAGATTGAGGCATGAGACATCGCTGACAGAGCCGGGCGCATTATGACCTACTCCTTAGCTTTTCGAAATGAGAGACGATCCGTAGCCTGAACGGTCAGGATTTCTTTCTCAAGGAGATACGCACCAGATTGCATCTAATAAGCGGGGCGTGCACTCCGCAATTGACACACTTGGATACACACGATTTGGACTTATTGTATACGGCCTTGGAGCAACTTACACAAACTTCGGGTAACCCCGACTCTGTGCGTCTAGAGGAGGGATTAGTATGGCCGAATCGGCGACATGCATAACGTGGCCCTCGGTAGTAACCACCCTAAACACAATGAGATTAATCAGGAGCTTGTTCTTCCTGACACCTAGTACATGTTTAGAGAACACAGCAAACGAGGGGTTGTTTTAAGAGTTCACCACCTTATCTAGGCCTAAATTCTTCTGTGAAGAACCAAAGCATGCCAGGCTTGAGGGGGTGCTTTAGTTTGTTCACAATCTTCGCAGCACGTTGCTTCCTCTGGTCCTTCATCTTCTTAGACAAAGTTGTACCTTTCTTATCATGTATGAGTAGAACCGGATGTCCTCATGCACTAACTACCTATTGAGAGACTGACCCCTCCCTTGTACCTGGACATGGACTTAATTAACTTTCTATGATATTCGATAATGTTAAAGAACTCCGTGACAAATTCGGAGTTTTTTTCACATCAGAACGTTTAGAGTGAGGTTTCCGAGACGCCATACCCTCGCAAAAACCGGTCTACTCATCCAAATCTCTTCTAATCCTCTCTACCGTCCTCAAAATGATACCAATGCACTTAGAGCTCTTCGCATTGACGCTCCCGACATGAATCGCAAGAATCACAGCTTGCCTTCACCTAATTTGTAGAGGATTGATTTTAGCCATGGAATTGCTTCCTTCACAGACGATGCACAACTGAGTCTAATATTATAGGAAGAAAGAACTGATCCCAGGCAACATATATATATATATATATATATATATATATATATATATATATATATATATATATTTCGCACATTGGTGTTGCCTGGGATCAGTTCTATCTTCTTATCATATTAGACTCAGTTGTACATCGTCTGTGAAGGGATAAATTCCTTGGCTGAAATCAATCCTCTAAAAAATTCTACCTTATAAATGTTTTGAATTGAAGACATAATGCTGAAATTTAAGACAATTTGGTAGTGGTCGAAAACACTATCATACTCAGAAGAAACCTTGTCCTTCGCCACCTGAACATTCTGGAGGCTCTTCTCATTAAAGAGTTGGGCCCCAAACTTAAAACCCAACGCACCAGTTCCGAGTGAGTAATTCACCTTTTATGCCAAAGGAACATGGTACTCCGACTTTGACCTATAAAAGCACCAAAGAACGAAAATCAATTTCATTGAAGGAACGTTATTCGCAGTTAACACTTGACGTGCATATCTAAGATTTTCTCGTCGAATAATAGTCGTGCTTTAGGGAATTCTTACGTTCAAAGCAAAGACACGCGAGCCGAGCCAGCCATTTTTGAAAAACAGCGCTATGGTTGTCTTTGGAGAGAGTTAATATCTTTTTCATCTGGCACGCAAAACCGACATGAGCGATTAAGCTCCCTACCTCGTCCCGCCCCTCCCCCACCGGCGGGCACCGTGCAATCATGGACCTGGACTGCTCATAACCCTCATCCCAACTATGCCAGTCGAGTGTGATATGACATAATTGGTGGAATTGACGGAAGCTGGTTTGAGGAGTAGCCGACAGCAGGAATCAATTCCAGAGGCTCTCCGGGTAAAGGGACAGACTGCTAACTCCGTTGATTTAGCTTTTAACATTATTGATGGGGGGTTACCGCCCAGGATCATTATTCCTTCTGGAAATTGATGGAAACTCTTAGAGAAAAACTCATCGAGCACTTGAAGGAAAATTCGCTCTATAACGAACAGCAATACTGCTTCAGAAAGAAGAGAAGCACTGAGAAGGCAATAAATGTCATCACGGAAAAGATTGCTCAGGCGAAGAAAAACAGGAGCTATATCGACATAGTATTCAGGGATGTGTCAAAGTATGGCTAAGGGGGGTGCAATACAAGATCCTTCAGCTGGGTTTGAGCGTAAAACTTGAAAAAACCCTCTGTGATTATGTCATGGAGAGGTCAGCCTACATCAGTATAGGGCGCCAGGACGGTCCCACCATAATCTACAGGCAGGATTGCCTCAAGATGGGCGCCTCACTCCAAGCTTATACTCGATATATACCGCCGACATCCCAGAGCCAACCTACAACACTAGCCTGAATATCCAGTTCGCCGATGACATATGTCGACTCATATTTTAGTTAGTGGATATAGAAACGCGCCTTGGCAAGCTCGAATGACTGCCGAGGAAATAAGAAAAATCAACGTTTATGAATCAAAATGCTGATAAGTTCAAGATCGTCACTTTAGGAAGAAGAAAAACAGCAGATGTGAAAGTAGGGGATACGCGTTATCCCTACACGAGCGAGTGCAACGTACTCGGGATAAGAGTCACTTTTAACGGGTACAAGAAGCACCTCACAGAACGGATCCTAAGAAATCATAGCCAAAGGAATAAAAAGAAACTCTATCTGACGCTAGTCAGACTCACCCTCATCTACCCCTCAGCATATCTGTTCGGAGTCTCTAAAACAGCAAAAAAAGAAATGCAGAAAATACAAAATAAGTGTATGTATCTCATCCCCAATTCACGAAGGAGGGATAGGAGGAAGCAAGTGGATCTGCACAAAGTGGTGGACATCAAACCGCTCAATACGATCTTAAAGGAAAGAGCGTCAGATATGAAAAAGAAAATTACAATGTATAGCAACGAGGAAATTAGAGCACTCATCGCAGAAAACCAACTAGGTCCCAAGCAGCGTCAGCAACCTTGGACACGCAATTTTGCCATTTTTTGCATAGGAATAAACTATCGACCAAAACCGATGATGAAAAGCAACCGATAACGACGAACCAAACCGATTTTACCTCAAAACCAAAGAAGACCACAACTACTTAGTGAAAACAATGAAGAATACAAAAAATAAAGAAAATAGGTAAGTACGAATCAAAGAACATAGAAAACACGAGTACTAACAACTAAAGATGAATATAGCAGAAAATTTACAAAACCAAATAAAACGCACGTAAGAATTAATGTAAAAACAAAAAACACAAAAGAATCGAAATAACCAAACTACACGTCAAGTTAACATTAAAAAACATAAAATAGTACAAGAATCCAAAGGTTTGAACGACTTATAGTAATATATATATATATATATATATATATATATATATATATATATATATGTAAAAAACAATAATAGTAAAACAAACAAAACAAACAATGTAAGAGATTAGCCTGATCTCTAGTCACCTTGGCAAATCTCGCAACCCTAAGACTTCCTTATTTTCACCACTATTCCCAAACCCCACTATTTTAATACACCACTATCTCTCCCACTCACATACTCACCACTTTCCCCCAAACAAAAACAAATCAATTTCCTTCTTAGCTGCTTAGGACCACCAATGAGCTACCTCACCGGTAAAGGAGGCAAAACCAAGGGTAAACATCAAATCAACGAAGCCTCAACAATAACGAAGACTTCCGTCTGAAAATGCCTTAGGAAAGGCGCAAGCTCACGGCCAAAGCTCAAATTAGTTGAAAAAATAAAATGGATCTTCCTCAATTGATCTTTAATCTCCAACCAGATACAAAACTGTTTGTGTGCGCTTTATTAAAGTCTACAGGGATAGCAACATCGTTAACTTTAATCTGCAGCTTCTTTGTTGTCTTGACAAGATTCTTATATGAATTTGCAATGAGCGAAAAAAATCTCGCGTAAGACAAAACAAACCGATTGACAGTCAATTTCAAAGAGCTCTTCCGACCACGGTCGGTATTATTGTGGGAATGATGAAGTTTCTATTTCTGTTTACGTGAGAATGCAAGAGGGAGAGATGGGGAAGGGTATATAGAGAGGGTTTATATTAAATAGGTTGGAGAGGGAGATTATTAAAAAGTGAAGTGTAGTAGAACAGTAACAGTATGCCAGGTGAGTTGAGTGACCCATTTCCATCTCTGTATACATTTAACGTTATGCTGTTTAATTTGTGTCACTTCTGATCTTGTTTTGTTTCTTTTGAGATTTTTTCTATTAATCTTGTTTCTATTTTTTATTGTATGCTGAAAATTTTTAAACTTTTTATCTATCTTTTATTTTGTGCTCTCTTCTGAGTTCTTTTTTTATGTAATTGATGTTTTTTTCTTAAAGTAAATGACACTTCGCCTGTTATTTAAGTAGCTAAAGGGCATATTTCCCTGCAGTGGGCCGCAAATCTTAACCTCGACAGTTTTTATTTCAGGACATCGATCCAGTGTTTCTCAAGTGCTTTCTTTACGTCTCTGCAGGCGACATCAACCCTGCACCCTGTTATGAGACATGATGCTGTTTGTCGCTACGTTAAAGCAATGGCCATATATGTTCTTCTTTGATGGTCAAATACATGTTTTTCCTCATTCAGCTGAGAGTGGTCCTTGAAGTGGACGGCGATCTTTTTTAAAGTATTTATCATAGCAGCTTTAAACGATCTCTAGCAATGAGATATATTTATAGTTTATCATCTAATATGCTGGATATCTATGCTTAAGGATAGAAAATAATTTTTTAGGATTCAGGGAGGTATCCCATGAAAGGGGTGCGTTGAAGAGGTTCGGAAAGCTTGCTTAACATTTTTCTGGTGCATCTTCTAAGTCTCTGATGGTGATTAGATTGATGTCAGTAGCTTTATGTTGGAAGAGGAGATCGCCAGACAGTAACCCTTATTTCCTAAAGGATATATATATATATATATATATATATATATATATATATATATATATATATATATATATATATATATATATATATAATATATATATATATATATATATATATATATATATATATATATATATATATATATATATATATATATATATATATATATATATATATATATATATTATAGCGTTCCACTCGTCCTCTATGAAGAGTTGCACCCTCTGGTACTAAACCTTCCATCACCGAGATGCTTACGCAATGACAGGAACTTCTCGCTCCAGAGAATATCTTTTGGGACAGATCCCTCCTGCGATGCGTGCCTAATTCAAGACTAAGCATTTTCTTTAAGATCTTCCTCAAAGGGACAACAACAGAAGTGTTTACTCGAACCTTTTAGAAATACACAACGACAGAAATTCGTCGGAAGCGTTCATACATTTGTTTTCCTGCATCGTTTCGGCACTAAGCGCCGTCAATCAATTCCTTGGATTAATTTTAACCTCGGCTCCTGGTTTAAAAATATAATAATCAAAATTAGCTCTTTAGAGATACTTTTTGATAGTCAGTTATGACTGAAAGTTCATCATTAGAGTGTCTAACTTTACACGCGTATAGTCAAGTGTGTAAATTGAGAGCCACAACCTGGTTCCTGGGAGCAGTGTGGTGCTTATTCCTGAAGAAGGAAGTCCTGGCCATTAAGGCTGCGAACACACTCTTTTTTGGCAAAGGTAAGGTTGTCCTATGGCTCAATCGTTATACAGGCATCTTCTGCCCCTGACCTTCTCCAAACTTGAATGCACAGTTGTTTTTGCGCCTATTTGGAATCAGTCTGCGGTTCTGCTACCCACGAACCCTCCCATGATAGAGTTGGAGGCTCACAGGTCTAGCACTCTGTCTAGGCTAAAATCAGGGATCTTGCCCCCTTCCCCCTCAGCACAACGTTTCCCGCAAGGTGAAACGATCGGGCCCATCCTTGGGTTCGTTAGAGCGACAGTAGGCAGCCTCTCCTGAAAATGCCCTTGAGACCATCTTAGCTGACTCTTAAATCTCCCCCAGCCTCACCGAAAATAGGATAGCAACAGGGGATCTTTGGCTTCTATGCCATCACCCTAATAAGTATTGAAGGCGAAATCGTGCGTACGGCCATTCTCGTGACAGTCTTCTCCTCGATGAGGGACCACGCATCTCATCCTAGCTAGGCTTGGAGGGCATATTCCCCCATTGGCATTGCCGTGGACCCCGAGACAAATGGGAGGAGCTACAGAGGTTTGTCTCCTTTCATTCACCGGCAATGGGAAAAAGAGAAAACTGGACACGTAGGAGAATATTACTTGCTTCCATTGGTCTCTCGACCAGTCCTTGTAATCTCTACACCAGTTTAGCCTTTTCTGAATGTTTTGGTAAGAAAGCATAGGTTTCTTGGTGGCGGCTCTTCCATGATATCCGGCTTTATTTTCGCTCACTGAGAACAGTTTTGGTCGAAACTGGGCTAATGTGATGTTGATTTAACTCTGCAGTCACTATAGGAGCAGTTGTCCGGGGATTTTTCATCACAATGCGTTTCAAAACTCGTCGGTGTCTTTCAGCAAGCTTCGAAGTCTTACCGGAATTACTTCTCCTACTGGAGATTTTGCCATGCTTCTTGAATCTTGAATTCTATCATGGTTTTTGATATGGTAGCTATCGATAAACCAAGGAGTTTAGCTGTTCTGGTGACGGAAACTCCTGCAATTCGAGCTCCAACAATTTGACCCATCTCGAACTCAGTGTGGTCACTAATCTTAGCATCTATACCACGATCTGAAAAATAAATACAAATAATAATTAAAGTTGTAAAAGAAAACTATGTATCTACAATAAAAACAAAACAGTCACAATGACTTTTGGAGGGAAAAGCTTAATATAATGGCTCATTGAAATATTGGTGATAAATTTCCTCGGAAGGAGCTCTTCTTACATACACGAGGAAGACTGCGTTTGCCAAAAAATAGCCTTTTAACCGCATATATATATATATATATATATATATATATATATATATATATATATATATATATATATATATATATATATATATAAATATATATATATATATATATATATATATATATATATATATATATAAATATATATATATTGATAAATATATATATATATATATATATATATATATATATATATATATATATATATATATATATATATATATATATATATATATATATATATATATATGAATATATATATATTTCAACCAACGTTTCGAGGGCCAGCCTCATCTTCTGGGTACTGTAAATTGCAAGAATTGGCGTGGAGTCGGATGATAGAATAGTCAGGTTTGGCTAGGGGCAAACCTGACTATTCTATCATCCGACTCCACGCCAATTCTTGCAATTTACAGTACCCAGAAGATGAGGCTGGCCCTCGAAACGTTGGTTGAAATTAAATGAAGAAAGAAAAATGCATTTCTTTTCTGCTGTCCTGGTTCTCCTACATATATTGAAACTCCGGAGTATAAAAAACGGATCACTTGAATCTCTCTCTCTCTCTCTCTCTCTCTCTCTCTCTCTCTCTATATATATATATATATATATATATATATATATATATATATATATATATATATATATATATATATATATATATATATATATATATATATATATACGAGGGGCGGTCAATAAGTTTTTGCAATTCGGATATAAGGAAACGATATATATATATAATATCTCTCAAAGTAGCCTATTCATCTCTCGCGCTACTTTGAGAGATATTATATATGAGTACATTTGTTTATTTACCACGCGTGTAACTATTCCTCATTTATTCTTTGAATTCCCAATTATTTTTCTATTTCTTTCATAGTCCCCGTTCGAACTTGCCTAAAGTGTTCCTTAAAAGCTATTCTACTCAGATAATTTTTGGTTCTCTGCGTAGCGAAGTGGACTAACGGCATACTTTAACTGTGATCAAAGCGGTTCTCGCTGCCTCAGTGTCCATGATTCGAATCGCTTTCCTGCACGGATCTTCTCGAAAAAAGGTAATAAATATTACTGTAAGAAAAATTATTGCGTTTTCTCTCTCAATGTGGTTTATTGCATTCATATACATATATATATATATATATATATATATATATATATATATATATATATATATATATATATATATATATATATACACACATATATATATATATATATATATATATATATATATATATATATATACATATATATATATATATATATATATATATATATATATATATATATATATATATATATATATATATATATATATATATATATATATATATATGTGTGTGTGTGTGTGAGCGCGTGCGTGTTGAATATTCTCATTAAATATCCCCGTTCTTCTCTTGTGTTGTATCGAAGATTGCGAAACCACATGAAGAAACCACTTTGAGTGAGACTAATAGGAAAATTTAACTGCTGTGAATCTTTTAAGTTTTCAATAAGGTCGACAATAATTTTCAAACCTGTTAACATTTGACCCTTAATGAGAAGGGTTGTGAAAGGTCTCTTTCCAACTTCCCTTCCACTTTTTAAACCTTCTTTATATGCTATTCTTCAATTGAGTTTAATGGTTTAATGAAAGAAGGAATGTACCAAAAGAGGGAGGACGAATCGCTGTCATTCTGAATGGCTCCTCCCTGTAATCAGGGTTGCTATTTCCCCCTCTATAATGGAGTTATAAATTTACAGATGTAAAAATATGGTAGAGAATAATCTCTCGATAGCTATCTCTTTCGAGCTATCGAAATTACAAAGCGAAATGCTATTAGAATTAGAATTTCGTTCATACGTGTATAATATGAACGTATACCTCTGAACGCTTAATTAAATGTGTGCAAACATGAATTATGCATTAGAATGGTTAAAAGATTGAAAGTCTCGTATGTGTTTTAGATGACTAACCTCCCCACGATATATTAGAAGTGCTACCCTTATTTAATACCCAAATTGCTGGTCATTGGAGGAAGATTATTGGGTGCTCAGCTTAAGGAGCAGATTTCATTTGTATACATTTGCAAGACCATAGATTTCATTCCTGATTCCATTTTTTTCTTTCTACTTAATGCAAGTTTTATACTCTACTCTCCCGCAACAATCGAAATCTTCACTTTCTTTGGGTTAGCCACCAAGTTTGAGGTGAACTTGGGTGGAACTCTTCACCTGCACATATCCTCAGCAACCATTTTCGATTCTACCTACACCCAGCAGCAGATATATATATAAAGACTCTATTGCCTTCATTAATATAACTTGACATTGTCCCCTTCGGGGTCCTTCTTTACTTGGAAAACTAGTGAGGATAAAGGTACAGGTGTAGACACTGATTTTGATAAAAATGCTACCTATAAATCAGCTTCGTTTTAGTTCCTAGACAACTTTTTTTACCTCGTAATGGCTTAATGAACATCGTTCATAACTCACTTGAGAAATTGACTCTGAAAGAGATGACTTTCTAATTAAATGTAAGGCTTGCTAAAAACGATCCATATAGACTTTGCACGTTGTCACTTATTATAGGCTTGAAGTAATAACATCTCATTAATATTCCTAAATTTTAACTCATAAATACAGTGGATTTAATCTCTACCTACATATTAAAAGGAGTATTAGTTTGATGTCAGGAATTTTGAACTACCGTTATTAGTTTTCGAGAATTTTATCCTACTTTCATATTATTTATAATTATAGAGATTTCCATAGTTAGCTACGTGTTTGTAAAGTAGAGTAGTTTTTTTGTTCTGGCTTAAAAAAGGGCAAGTTCCGTATTTATTATCGTCCCAGAAGAGAAAAGAGCAGGTCCAAGAGAGTTGAGTGCTCTATAATCCTTTTGGCTCAAAGCAGTCTAATTCTTAAGGTATGAAATTTCCACGCATTTTTAATTTCCCATAATTACACCTCGCTTAGCACATGCTTTTTCAAAAACGTTATCGTCAAGATGCCTTCATTGGTTTTCGCCTATTTTATAATACTCCTCTCCTCATTTTAGCGACCACAATGACATATAGTATATATATATATATATATATATATATATATATATATATATATATATATATATTACATAATATATTCGACATAAAGATGTAAAGAGTATTATTCGATCATATAATTCTTTTAAAAAATAAATAGGGCAAGATTTGTTGTGTGTGGTGAAGTTAGGTGAAGTGTGAAAAGAAAAGGAGTCTTCTGTTGACTAGAGGCTTCTCCTATAGATAAAATAAGACATGAATTCCTTAAGGGCAAAATATAACAAAAACAGTGATTTCTTGGGATTTATAACACCTTATAGTGTGGAAACACGAAGAGTAGACTGATATTTATTTAACTATTTTTAGAAAACGATGTAATATTAGATAATGTTTAGAGTAAAATGAAAGAAAAAATAATAGGCTACAAGATAATTCAACTAATATTTTCATTGAATGGCTTTTTGCCAGCTGATATTTTATCCCAGCATTTTCCCAGTTTGCACTTCAGAGCTTCCATACTTTGGTGAGATTTGACACAGGTCATCTGCTCAAGCATCGAATACACTCCACAGGTCATGGTGTTCAAATCTGGCGAAATGGGAGGTCAAGGTTCCTTTGAATTAAAACACTTTAAAATTTGACTGACACCAGTTTTGAAATATTTTGAATGGTTACAACGGTATATCCTCTTGTGATATCCTCCCTAGTATGACTTTCTCCTCCAATATATCCCAATTAAAATGTTGAATTATTCCCCTTCCCCCTACTCAATGAAGATGGCGTTTTTTGGCCCTTTGAATTTACGCCCGCCTACACCATCACCAAAACGTTCTTCTGTCTCCCGAAAGATGTCTGCTGTTCACGAGGAATTTCATTTTTATTTGGTGCTCAATAGAATCATTCTGTCTTATTGGTGGCCTGGAAAGTGAGCAACTTCTTATCACAGCTCGAGTCTGCGAGTCATCAAGGAGCAGTTCGGGGAGCAGGTTTGCTCTTTTGAATCTTCTTTTTGGTAGGGTTGGAAAAGAGATTTCCTTAAACTATCTTGAACCGACAAAGTTTCAGATCATTCAAAAATGTTTGCATTGCCACATGGATCATGTTGGGCTCTAAAGCAAGTTATCTGGCACTCCTCCTTCGATATCGCCTGATCTTGTTCATGTTGTTTGTGATGAGGGTTGGGGTTAGTCTTGAAAACTTACTGCCTGTCTCTTTAATCCGTTTGATAACATTAAAACCCCAGATCTTGTCATAATGGGGTTCAAGCTTTTGAAAATATTACCTGCTGTCTTCCTGCTTTTATAGAGGTACTCGATCTCTGCACATTTTACAGTCATATTTTTAAACGAGTGTTGTTTTTTATGAGTTTATAATTTGAGTCATAAAATTTAATAAATCCTTAAAAGGCATAAAGAAAGTAATTAATTACTGCTATGTGAACATATTTAAAATAACTTGTAAAAAGCATTCTTCACTTAAATTTGACTCTGTATGATATTGTGAATTGATTTTACGTCTGTTTGAAGGCGTCGATCTATTCAGAATACCTATGATAGCAAGAATCAGGGGTTGATTTTTAATGTCGCGTAAGGGACCTACAATTGCTGTTTGATGAGATGAGGGCTCGGAGTCACCTCCCCCCCCGGTTCCTATTGCCACAAAAGCCTCTTTTTCCCTTTACACCTCCTTACATTAACTTTACCAATTTCTTTAGCAACCTAAGCCTCACAAGCAATCATTCTGCCAATTCTGCTTTCGTTGAGTTTTACATCTTCCTTTTAAGAAGATGATAATAATAACATCAATAATAATAATAATAATAATAATGCGGTATGCCTGGCTTTATCCTTACCTCTATTACTCGTGCCTCCTTTGAAATGACGTGTCAAACTCGCCACTTATTTTGGCGGCGCAATGATAATTACCACTATAATATATATGTATATTATAGCATTAAGATCAGATCCCACTTTATAATAGGTTCAGTGCCGTCGAATTTCAATTTGTTTTACCATCCGTCGAATTTAAATGGGTGACGTTTTTTAAATATTTAAATAGTGGCGTGCACAAGGAAACCTTTCCCTTCTTTTCCTACACGCCACACACGAAATTAATAGCAGAGGATTCCGCCATGAAGGAGTAATATTGGAGTTATATTAGTTTAAACTTTCATATTTTCACAATTTGAATCTCCGACATACACACAGATTTCGAATCTCACGCGTGAGCGATGGATATGAATCTCCCACGTTTACTGAATTTAAAACACACGCCTCTCGATGCATGAGTAGCCAGAGGTCGAAGTGTGTACATAGATGGTGCACACAGTACTTTTATCCCTTCGAATGTGGCTCTATGACGGGTTTTGTCTCGTTCGGTCTTATCTTTCCCGCGGGTCGTTTGTTTTGGATGAGTGACGAGCTACTTGGGTAGCCTTGACCTATTCGTCGTACGTGGCTCATTTTGCCGGATGACGTCATTTTGCTGGGTGATTTCGCTTTGCCAGGTGTCGTCGTTTTGCCGGGCGACGTCGTTTTAATGAAGTCTTAGGCAGTTTGTATGAAACGGGATTAAAGGAATTGCCTCAATACAAAAGGATTTGTGGAGGGTCACGAATTGCCCGAGAGCATTTTGGGAGGAAAAATGTCCGAAGGGATATATTAAAACGTGGTGAAGTTAGGCTCGTGTGTGTTTATGGTATCGAGCCCGAATAGTACAGAGAAAAGAATAGGGGTTGGGGAGGAGTGGAAAACTCTTGTACCCTCTCACTGTCTGCTATGTATCCTTGTCACTCAATTCTTTTAAATTATACATATATTTTCTCTTTACTTTTCTTCATCGTTCTGTTCTCACTCCTCTAACGCTACTTACTGAGCAAACTCGCCTGCCATTGGATTACGTCACTTTATATTTCATAAAATAAACTGAACTTTCATTTTTATTTTTCTCTCTCTTAATATACGTTTTTATCTTTTCATTGGCCAGTTATGTCTCAATTTGTGAGATAATTTCCTCCATGTTAATTCAAATTACTCTACCGTTCTGTGAAGAGATACAAACCGGGTTGAAATTTGGACGGGTTTGACGCTCTCTCACCGTCTGGCACACATCACATTGTAGAACAGCTGTTTAATGTGGGATGCAAGCTATAGGGACTTTCGAATGACCTGGAGCGATGGCAAGTATTGTTTAACTTTGCTCATCCCAATAGTAGTGTTTCCATTCAGCTTTGAAACTATATATTAAAAACATATTTAGATATATCTAATATCTATCTTTCGTGAAGATTTCAAGTGAATGGATTAAATATTTCGTAAGTTATGAGGAAATAAATCTATCTTCCAAATTGGAAATAATATAATAACTATTCGGTCAATTCTAACGAAATATGAAAACTATATGTTGTTTTACATTCTCTTTCAAATTATATAATTGCAAGGTCCTCCCAAGTTTAGCCGCGAAAAGATTTTGCTTTAGCAATAAGATCATAACTATTTGGCCGATTCTAACGAAATTTGAAACCCTTATGTTGGTAACATTCCCTTTTGAATGATATAATTGCCAAGGTCTTCCCAAGGTTAGCCCGAGAATTATTTTGTCTTTGCAATAACATCATAACTATTCGGCCAATCCTAACGAAATTTGAAACCCTTATCTTCCTTTACATTCTTTTCGAATGATATAATTGCCAAAGTCCTCCAAAGGTTAGCCGGAGAAGTATTCAAAGTCCTCCCAAGGTTAGCTGAAGAATTATTTGGCAATATAATCATAACTATTCTGCCGATTCTAAAAAAATCCTTACGTTGCTTTACATTCTATCCTAAATATATAATAGCCAAGGTCCTCCCAAGGTTAGTCCGTATTATTTAAAGTTTTAAAGGTCGTAAAGTCATGATTTCGAATACTGACAAACATTCGAATTTTAGTCATCAGTCCTTGTTATTATTCGCTGCGCCTGCTACTGGAGAATTGTGGGGTTCTTAACTCAGTCGTATAGATATGCTCTGGATTCAATTAGAACTTTCCTTCCCTCTTTGATGTGTGTGAAATGACCGTTCCCCAAGTTGTAAAATATCTCTTCCTCTTTTAAAAAACTCACAACGTCTGCAGGTGTTCCGAAAAGAACAATCAAGGAGGTCCAGGGAACAAGTCAACCTTTTAAACCTTTGCAGCAGAACAACACTTTCCATCCACTTGAATCCTTCCTGTAATTTCCACTCTGTCGATACTTCCCGCTTCCTCGTCCCTGATATCTAGGGGTTGGAAGTTCAACGCATATTCCAATCTCAGATCTAAATCAGGATCGGATTTTTTAAAATTAAAGGAATTAAATTTCATAATAATACTACTTGCTTTAAAAAGAATCCCAGGAGTAGAAATATGGCCACATTCATGATCCCTAAACTTCATTGGCAACGTTTCACATTTGCTCCATGCCCACCTTTAGGCCTGAAAAAATGAATGAATTTTTAGCAGAAGGAATATTATAGTATATTTCTTAGATCAGGCAAGCTCACTGACCTTCGCTTGCCTTCCCTAGCCGCGGGGGATATTTGAGTGCGTTTTCTAAAGTTGGTCGACTTAGAAGATAGATCGATGGCTTTTTATGTGGTTCTTGGATTTAAACAAGAGAAACAAAATAACATTTTCTATTATACAAACAAATAACAGAAATTAACAATAATTTATACACTATGGGAAACTAAACGTTCAGAAAAAGAAAATTAAATTATAATCAAATGCTTCAGCACGAGCTATGAGTAGCAGAATATTTACCCGAAAGAAAATGGGAGGGGATAATGAGGTGAGGCTTTGTAGTCGGAAAGTGTTTTTCCTCTTTGACGGTGATAGAGAATAATGTAATAGGCTTACGATTTTCCAAGAGGCGAGGTGGGACTAGAGTGGCTGTTTGAGGGAGTATCCTTGCAGGGCACGGAGTGAAGCGCTTTATTCCATAATGAGTCCTTACGTCCTTGATTGCCGTAGATCTGAAAATCTTGTTTTTTGCCTGCGAGTCCTTAGGGTACCAGAGAGTTGATTGTGAAGTGGTGATTTGTATCCTTTGGCTGGTTCTAATGAATCCTCCTGGTTGAATACTAATTTGTTCGTTTCTCACTGGGGAATATATACGACTTCACCGGAAGCAATTTTGTGTGCCGTCTGAAGTGGGTCACACTCAGATCCAAGGCGTGGTGGGTAAGGGCTTAGCGCCCTCTCGCTAATTTGGATTTCGGGCTCCAGTTTGACTCGTCTAGCTTCGTTATCGCCCCGCTAAGTTTACCGAAAGACGCCGGTTAAAGGTCCGTTCGTCCGTGAGATACTCCTTTAGGCCTCTTTATCCACATGAGTCTCGCTCTCTCTCTTTCTGACATTGAAATCTATTAAATAGTTAAAGTTTACAGGAATAAAGCGGGCTAAAAGTTATTTTTTTATCCAATTATTACATGTACAGGAACACAGCAAAAGATAATATCGACATCCGCCCGGCTCGCGAAAAACGTGGCGTCATGGATAAAGCGAATCAGAGGATGCGGAGATTCCGATGCCCCAAGAGCACTCAGGGGGCTTTGTGAGTGTCTATAAATCACAATCCGGTCTCCGAGCCAGGTACGTTGTGTTATCTTCCGTACCGAGTAGTATATTGCAACCAACTCAGCCGTGAAGACAGACGCAGCGCCTGGCAGACTTAAAACAGAGGGGATAAGGCGTGAAAACAAACCTCCTCTTGGGACTTTAAGTTACCCGTATACACTGGCACGGTTCCAGCGTGAGAGGAAGTGTGGTCCAAAAATGCCGAACGCAATACTCCCGGCGCTGTACAAGCTTTGGGATCAGAGGCGTGGCGAGAACTAGTCAAAGATGGTACCCTCCAGGGTGGCGTCCTGGGCAGAACGAGGGATGCCAGCGGCCCGGGAGCTATACTTAGTTCTCGAAGGAGTTTCCTAGCTCTAAACCCAAGGGGCTTAGGGTATAAGCGGCGTTTCTCGGCGGCATAGGCACCGGGCTCACGCGTACAGGTTAATAATGCACTGTGCACGGCACAAAGCGAGTGGCATCTTCGGAGCCTCGACAAGTAGGCTCTCAATGGGGGAAGTGAGGAAGGCACCGGTCGCAAGGCGAATGCTGGTCTGGTAGATTAAGTACACCTTACGCAATACACACTCTGCTGTGGATATATAAATCTTGCATCCGTAGTCGATCTTCGAACGAAAAACGATCGATAAAAATGTAAGCAGAAGCCCTATCAGCGCCTCAAGCGCTGAACATAACGGAACGGAGAATATCCATGGATCGGGTACAAGAGACCCTAAGGCTGCGAATATGAGCCTCCCATGTGAGGCGACGGTCAAATTCAAAAGCCGCTTTCGGGCAGCTCCACTGAAAAAATGTAGGTTCGCCCTCCCTTTCTTAAGGTGGCAAGAGATGGCAGGGCCCGCAGACCGTGCCCCTAAATGTGCTGCATGCGTGCGCGAACAGTTTACAGGGTATAGGTATACCTGAACCCCCTCTCTTCTCCGACGGATGCCAGTTTGCCAGCCATTGACAGAATAAAAGTTACCTCGAAGGGGGCCCATGATGTCTTAGCGGGGCATGGTAACGTTGAGCCCCCCTCCATGAAATAGACATAGTGCCTGAGGTGATCCATCTCTAGACGGTAGGATCTTCCATGGGGTCGAACCCGGACTCGGTGCCAAGCACGGAACCCGACTTCGACCCTGTCCATGCTCCTCATCCGAGGAGAGGAGGGACCTCCTCCTTCGGCTGGTGCTTCTGTGACAGTGCGGACCTTCTCCAACTCGGAGAAGGATCTTACTAGGGTCGTCCATCCGCCTAAAGGCTCCTTCTGTCAAGGGATCGAAGCGGGTGCATTCCCCGCCCTATTCTCCTAAAAAGAACAAAACATGCAAGACCAAAAAGACTAAGGGCCCTCCTCCCTCCGCGGGAGCCACGGGGACGGACGGGGCCGCTGCCGTTGTGGCAAACGGCCAAGCGAAGATCGTCACGTCTCGCCCCAGTACTCTCTCGGGTAGGAAGTCCCTGACTAAGAACAAAAGTGTGCAGAGCGAAGCTTAGATTACGCCAAGGCTCCTCATTCAGAGGTTATCTAGAACTTTAGAGCCTGCTGGCTTCGAACGCTTGCTTGTTATTTGCTCTAATGATGGCAGCATGATGGTTAAGGGCAACATGGTCCATCAGAGGAGAGCTTTAGCTAGCGTGATTGGTAGAGAACCAAAGGTGATCCGTTTCTCGGACGGTAGCCTTCTGGCAAATGTTTCGAATCACTCTGAGGCGGCCATGATTAGTGCTCTTCAGACACTTGATGGCATGCCGGTGAGTATGACGCCGCACTCTATCTACCATGAACTTCGTGAAAGGAGTAGTTTATGCGAGGAAACTCGTGGACTACTCTATAGAAGACATCACCTTAGAGCTGGCCGACCATGGAGCGGTTAAGGTTGAACGTGTGATAAGAAAACAGGGAAGGACTTCAAGACCCACCCCTATACTCTTTGTTACGTTCGACTGTGACAAGCTCTCTGAGTCAGTGCGTGGCGCTTGGTATCGCTACCGCGTGAAGGTAATCATACCAATACCGCGGAGGTGCTACTACTCTCCCCGCTTTGACCATACGAATTGTTCTTGGAAACGTGCAAATTCGGGGTTACCCAAAGTCTATGTAAGTTGCTCCAAGGAGGCACACAATAAGTATAAATCGTGTGTTGCCAAGTCTGTTAATTACAGAGAGCCGCAAACCGCTTCTTCGAAGCAATGTGGTGCGTATCTCCTTGAGAAGGAAATTTCGGCCGTTGAGACCCAGGATCATCTCTCATTTCGTCAGGCTAAGGACTTGGTTCGGGTGCGCCCAGTGCTGCCTCAAGGTTAAAAAAGAAGCCTTCTGCTCCTGGCCCCTCTAGGCCTACGAACACGGTCGTTTTTGCACCCATTCAGAACCCTTGTGCAGGTTATACCCACCTTGATGTAGCAGATTGTTGAAAACCCACTACCTCAGGACCGAGCTCAGGGATAAGGGGGGTTGTCCCCTCCCCCTTCAGCCCCTCTCCGAGAGAATTGAATGAGAGGAAGCTGGTCGGCGTCTACCTTGTGAAATTAGAGGCCAACCAAAGAATGTTGTGTGAGAGGTTGTAGCGAAAGTGATGAAGTAGGGTAAAAACAAAGTCTGTCAAAAAGAAGAAGAAGCCTAGCTGGGGCCGGACGGGGTGCAGAGTCCCGTCAGCACGGCGGCCAGGAAGGAAAATTGCTGCGCCCCTTACGGGCATGCAGTTTCATAGGTTTTGACGAAGTGCTACCTTAATATTGAACATTTGGTGTAATAAAAGGCTATTAACCAAAATTAATAGCCTGGGTAGGGAATTTTTAAGTGTTTTGTACAGAATGGGTGGTTGAGTCTAAATACGGGAATGTTAAAAAGAGTAGGTCTTTTTTAAAAGTTTTCCAGTCTATACTGATAAAAAATGGGATAGACCGTAAAAAAAATTATGACGTGATAGGCAAAAACCACTTTCAAATTTGAGTTCAGCGTCTCAAACTTAGTAAAAAACAAGTCTTAAATATAATTTATCCAAAACTGTATTAGTAAAGAAAACTGTTCCTCTCCTACTTATAAGTAATTTATTCCAGATTTTTCGTCAATGGTGAGTGAATTCGTTCATTAAAGTTTGTATTTTGTTTGTAATTTGGTCGAATAGATAAACTTTAGTATTTATCATCACTCTACGTTTTAAACTATTTTAATTGCCAAACATTTTTATATATATTTTTAGGTCTTTTCCCTAACTGTCCATTGATATAAGATGCCCTACTTAGTTAAACCAGTTTAATTTCTTAATTAAAACCTTGTTTATTTACAGTGTCATCTCTCTTGTTTGCATATTGATGAATCGCAGAAATGAACTTTATCTTTTTTTATTTTTTTAATCGCAGTTAGGAAGGTGCAAAGTAGGCGGTTGAAGAAAGCGATCTTAGACTATTAAAAATGAACTAAAATAATTGGACTTAAAAGTCTCATAAAAAGAAAAAGATCAATAGCATTTTCTGAGCACAAACTGATTTACTGATTTTACAGGAATTGACTTTTAATTCAACCACAATAAAATTTCGAGACCCGAATTTAAATCGTCCACCTGAGTGTCCCTCCGGGAGCCTTTCTTTTAAAAAAAGATTTAGCATCGACACTCGTGTTTATATACATATATATAAATATATATATATATATATATATATATATATATATATATATATATATATATATATATATATATATATATATATATACGAGGGGCGGTCAATAAGTTTTGTAATTCGGATATAAGGAAAAGTGTTTTATTATTTTTCAATATAACTACCCTCGACTTCAATGCACTTGCGTCACTTGTCCCTGAGGCTTCGAATTCCCGACAACCAGAATTTTCCCGACTGATGTCTGTTCAATCCACTCCTGAACGGCGAGCTGGACATCTTCATCGTCCCCAAACCGGCATCCACGCAGTGCAGCCTTGAGCTGGCGGAATAAAGAGTAGTAGCTAGGAGCCAGATCTGGACTGTAGGGAAGATGGTTGAGCTCCTCGAATCCGCACTCGCGCGGGGCAGCTTGTGCAACTCTGGCCTTGTGGACTTTGACGACGTTGAAGTCGATCATGGGGCGTGAGGTTTCTAGGGACCCAACGGGCAGAGACCTTGGTCATGGCCAAATTGTAGTGGATAATGTTGATAACACTTCCATGTGATATTCCAAGTTCTCGCTCTATTTCTTCGACTTTCACCGTCGATTTTCGAGGATCATCCTCTCCACACGGGCCATATTGTCCTCGTTGGTCACTTCTGACGGGCGTCCTGGACGGGGGTCATCTAAGGGACTCACAACCATGGCGGAACTCTCTATTCCAGCGAGCAATGGTTGCATAGGAAAGGGCGGTGTCGGTGTACACTACAACCATGCGTTGATGGATCTCTTTTGCATTTTTGCCTTCCGTGGTCAAAAATTTGATCACTGCGCGGTGCTCAACCTTCTACATTGTTGAAAAATTTGTGACTGACGATTTTCGATCAGCTACTGCTTCTTAAATAGACGAGGCAGGAGCATCCGGCTGCAGGTCCTGACTTGTCATAACTTGTCCTAACACCCCCACAAACAGCCATCCCCCTTCCTCTGTTTTGCCCTACCGATTCGCAAAACTTATTGACCGCCCTCCGTATTAGAAGCTGAACTTAAAGAGTTAAAATAAAATTGGAGGAAACGGAGAGGATGAGCAACATAAAATTTGTTAAAGGCATCACCACGCAAAGCAAAGTGAGGAAAAAAAGGAAAATTTTAGAGAAAAGATGCTCGCTCCTTGGGTGAACGGTGGATAAACGAAACGGAAACGCCAATCTGAAAAGCAACACACGATGTATAAAAATTTATGTCCCAAAAGTGAAGAAAATTACGAAATACTTTTATAGGAAGTATTTGCCTCCGGCTAGGACCTACTAAACTATTCACTTGTGAACCAACCAGGGTAGCTAAGGAAATAGAACTCATACTTTAATTTCAATCGCTGCCTCTAGTGCTTCTTCAGGCACTCCAATATCTGCAAAAAAGCAAAATTACCCTTGCATAAAGTGAATTGGTAGCTGCCACAAACTGCAATAAATAATGATTAATATGGAGGTTTATTTATTGATATGCAACAGGGAAACTTTTCCTCAAACAAATTGAGTTTATACAACTAATGATATTGTCAAAATGACTCGTGAAAGCGCTCTCCTTTTCTTCTTCTAACTAGGACGCTTACCAAAGGCCTCATATAAGCGAAAGGGTGCTTCTTCATATAATATCACTCTCTCAGTCTTTAAACGTTCATTCTTTACCTTTCCTACAAAAGTAGAGCGTATTGGTAAGGTTCTTCTTGGTGAAAAGAGTCTCCTTCGTAGCCCTTCTCAACTTGAAACCTTCGTCGGAAAGTCTCTTTTCATTGTGAGCGCTGACTCGTTCAAATCTGCTCTTTCCAATCGTGAGTAAGGTTGTCAATGGAGGCAACCGGATCTTGGCGTTAATTTGAAGATTTAAAACATCTAAAAGACTTCTTCACAGCAGTGTAAGCAGTCTCTTTTAAGTCAGTAATGATCCTTAAGATAGTAATCCTTTTTACAATGCCATTAGCAACCTCTTCTTGCATTTTAGGCAACTCCGATACAGAACAACAACTATTTTGGGGATTGAAAAAACATTTATTTTTTCCAAAAATATTAAGTAATAGATTATATATATACAAGCCGCTGTTCTCTTCCTTAACAGAAAGAGCTTGGATACACAGGCACCCCTGCGGGATGTGGCCTACGGCCTTATTTGCTAATCTTGACCACCTTTTTAATCCCCTTTATACTCTTTATTTTAACACCCTGAACACCCTTTTCTTCTTCTTCTTCTTCTTCTTCTTCTTCTCGATCTTCTTCTTCATCTTCATCTTCATCTTCATCTTCATATTCATCTTTATCTTTATCTTTATATTTATCTTCATATTAATCTTAATTTTAATCTTAATCTTAATCTTAATCTTCCTCTTCATCTTTATCTTTAACTTCATGGCAAATATCCAAGAATAGATCTCTGAATGACCTTGCTAGTAACAGATACCTGTGATGAACTATTTCTATTGGCCACAATCTGCTTACAGTTTTACAGTCAGTCTCCAATCCATTTTATTATGATTCCCGTATTCTTTGCACTTTTAACTTCATTACAAATATTTTATGTGGAACAGTATCAAAAGTCTTTTCCAAACGAAGTTAAACCACATCTACTCCCTTAACTTAGTCAAACGTTGTGATGATTTCGTAAAAGAATTCTAAGATATAGTTAAGCATGAGCGTACGCCTCGAAATCAGGGTTGGGTGTTATTTATTAAGTTATTTAGCTTAAGATGCTCCACACTCGTGTCGCCTCTAATGGACTCCAAGAGTTTACTAACGACAGAGGTAAGGGAGATGGGCCGAAAATATCCAGGATCAGTTTTAATGCCTTTTCAAAATTGGTCCTACATTTGCTAGGAACTATTTCCTAGCAAAATGGTAATATACTTTTGAAAATTCTACAAAGGTTTTTTTTATAGTCCCTTCTAATTCTTCAAGGTGGTTTGGATAAATTTTTATCGGTAACCCAACGATTAGAAGGTTTTCATTTTCTTTATTTTAAAGATAATTTAACTTTTGGTTATATCAATATTTGAAAATTTATTAAGTGTTTTATTACAAGTTATTTGTTATCATGAAGGTAAATCATACATAAAATATTTATTTAATCTTTTCTCGACGTGGTCCAGATTGTCACTAAAGACAGGCTCAGGATCATGAATGGATCCGATTCACTTTCTAATTTGCTTATGATTTAGATATCAATAAAATTGCAAAGCTCGTGTTGTGACAACGAGGTTATTTCAATTTTATATATATATTTTTTGCGTTTGTCAAACAACGATAATAATAAATCGGTTTCAATTTTCCAACACTATTGCTGATTTTCAAAATTCTACGCAATCCGTTGCGTTCCCTTATGCAATATTCAATCTCACTTTTTATTTAGGCACATGGTTTGCACAATTAGAGCTTCTAGGCTTAAAGTGGACTAATTCTTTATTTATAGTTAAAAATGACAGCGAAAATCATTATACAGTAGGTCGTGGTATAGGAAGAACCGAGTGATTGAAGGAGTTCATACGTATGGGTTGTTTACGTACTACACACAAAAACCTCCGTAATTAATGTTTTATCGCTCTAAGAGTGCTATATATCTGATTATTATATATTATTATCTTGATTATTACTGATTTAACTTTGAGGGTTCCTAGTGCCTTGCTTACTTACGTATCCTACCTAGTTTTTCAAAGTTTTGGTATACGTCGTCCCCCCACTGGGGTAGGGGTAGGAGGGGGGAGGATTTGTGGACAGGACGCATGAAGGTTCCTCCCCCAACGGGTTTTGATCAGGGCGTCGTACAGATGGCCCGGTGGGACCTTCTGGAGTTCCGGCGACGCCCCTCTAATTTCGCCTCTGAGGTGAAATTGAATTCCCGCTCTTAGGGAAAATCTTGCAGTTTTAAACCGATGTTGTGGTCTCCAGTCAGACCTGAGCTGATTAGCGCATTCTGTGGTCTCGGAAGGTCGTTCAGCTTCTCATCGGGAGGGGGGGGGGTGGGGCGAGAGCGACGTGGTTAAGAGTTTGCACCATGGCGTCTTCACTGCCAGGATGTTTGTGGTCAACGTCTCGTGGCTCGACTGTGAAGGGAGTGGGGTATCGATTCCCTCACACAGTAGATTACATGAAGGTTTTCAGAATTTCGAATTTCAGCCAAATTAAAAAATTTTAAGTGGGAGCCTAAACTAGCAAATTTACAAAATATAAACTACGGGATGAGATGGAAGCTCTGAGAACATTATAGGTATATTTAGATTGAATCCAACTATGTTGCGAGCAACTGAGTAGTTTTCATTTGACAATATTAATTCTCAGATATTATGTTTATATTTCGAATTCGATTACCTGCATTTTATGACATTTATTTTAGAAAATCTACTTTCAGAAAATTGAATTCATAGTATATAACCGTCACTTTTTGTTTAATTAGGGCAAAAAGCTTCACAAAAAGAATAACATCATGCTTTTTTGTTTATCCTAGTGGTATTAAAAAGCAAGAAAAAAATTATTGTGCTACCATTTATTAAAACTGGACAGCTGGGATCTCAGGAATAATATCGAAGAGTATAATGATATATTTTGTTAATGCGACTAGCTCGTTTTTTATGTATAAAATAATGCTTGGACCTTTTCTTCTATATATATCTATTTTAAATATGTTATGGACAGGTAAGTTAATTTCTCCAATAAGGACCCTTTTAGATTTTTATATCCATCTGCCGGTAACTGCGATGATATCAAACTATTTTTTCACGGTCAAGGTTTTCAATTTATTAATCTGATTATCAAACTGAGCACGCTTGTGTAAAAAAAAGAAAAAAGAAGTTTTCGTGTTAGATTTACCCAAATTTGATTGTATGAATGATTATTACGTTGTTGCGAATAACACTCTCCTATGTAGTCTCTAGTCTCTGTGCCATTTCTGGCGGAAAATCCATCAAGGCGATATTTAAAAGTCTTCCCAGCCTTACCGAATCTACCACATTCAAGTGCAGCCCATCGAGCCAGAATAGCTCTCTGCGATCGTAGAAATTGTCCCATTGATTGATGTGCTGCACTGCTTCTTCCTGGCACCCAACACTGAGAGTTATTAATGAATGAATCTCTTTCATAGAAAACATTCGCCGTAATTAATTTTCGAAGAATACTCGTGTTCCTACACTTTTCTTCAACTTTCTCATTATTTGGCGGTAACTTACCAGTAGTTCCTCAGACTTTGTAGATAAGACATTACTAGTTCTTACATGAATAATATAAACCAAGTTGCGGGTAGATCAGTTAATCGAACAGATCCTCAACTTTGCCTCCCATATAGTAATATCTTCGTCACTTTGGTTTTTCCCCATAATCTTTCACTTGGCCTTATTAATGGATTCCCCTTCATACTGGTCAGGCTCTTTTAAATCATCTGATCAGCCACGGTTGAAATTACTCGGTCCCTCTCGCGAGCTTCCCCAAGTACGCACCTTACGGCTATAAGACGATCCATCGAAGTGGGCTCGCAGAAAACGTCACTACAGAGTTGAAAGGTTCGTTTCTATTGAGCCATTATTTCAGAGAGGTAAACCTAATTAGAGAGGGGAAACTCTTTTCACAGTTTGAGCTAATGAGTAGTTAGGGAATCGAGCTACGGCGACTCGGTCAAATTAAGTAGGATTACTCAAGATTATATTAATTGTCGTTGATAAGCCTAACTTCCACTTGTGATCTCAACCAACTCTATCAGAAATCAAGTTTTAGCAATGAGGGAAGTAAGCAAATAAATTCAGATCTAAATAAAAATGGACAAAATAAACAACTAGAAAAAATATGAATTAGCCCATTTAAGCGAAGTATATTAAACTCGAGATGATTCAATGTGTTTATTTTACCTAAAATAGAGAAAATGTTTGATCAGCCAAAGCCCATGGATTTTTGGAATCAGCACTTTATAGTTTCGTATATGCATATGTACAAAAGTTAAACCAACATTAAAACAAAAAAGTCGGCCAGAACATACAAAAGTTAAACAAAAAAGAGATAAAAACATCAGCTAGGGATAAATTCATTTATCACAGTAGTCTCATTGTGAGCAGTATACACAGACTCACGAAAATGTATTTGTTAAAATTATGCGAAAACAATATGATTGCTAAACTTATTCACAAATAAACGAAACACTTTACAATCAAAAAACAAAAACAAATTCAATACAGAGCTGGTTATTTTGAACTTTTTGGAGAGCTTCCCAGACACAACCTTCTAGCTGGGTACACGTAGCGGAAAAAATTATTTAACAGTCTGTCGTAGAATAGACTCTCGACGATATACCATATATAACTATTCATTGAGGGAATTATTCTAATATTTCGAGTGCGTGGTAAACTGATTGACCGAGGTTATTTATCTTCAATATGCTTAAGAAGTGGGACGGAGCTCAAGGATAATAATATGGCTATCATTAATAAAATAGAGTTTTATTAATTAAACTATCAACAACACACAAAAAGAAAATGTTTACATAAACGGAGAATGGAAAGGGTCGTGGGAATATCTGACTAATCCGAGGATTAAGATTTGGAGAGATTTAAAAAGGTAAACAAATAAAAATTAAAGGATGGGTGGTTTGCTAAAACATTTAAAGAACAGGGTAGCGTTGAGAAAATGTTAAATAATTAAAGGTAATGCTCAGCTTACGTAATTACAAAGTTGTTGTGCAGAGGAAGACGATGCGAAGGAATCTTCGGTCCACTCGCGATTTCCAGCAAAAGGGTTCTTCGGGGGGTTGTCCTTAGCGAAGGAGAAGGACTGTCTTCGAAGAGTGAGAGCAGAGTGAGGCTCGGAGGTACGAGTGATCTTTGTGACAGCAAATCGGGGATGTTCTAGATGAACAATGGAGGTTATTGTTGAAACCAAGCGTTCTCTTGAAGAACGTTAAAAAGGGGGGAAATTAAATTATCCTGACGTGATGTCTTGGGAATGAGAACCGTTTCTTGACGAACGGGCTTGAAAAACAATGGCTGTTCTAACGTTGTTCTCCTTCTGAACAACAGGGGGGGTGAGAACCGTCTCTTGTCAACAGGCTCAAAGAACAATGGCTGTTCTAACGTTGTTCTCTTTCTGAACAACAAGGGGGCCTTGTGGACTTGGCGTCTCGAAGGCACGAACATTGGCACTCAAGGGATATTGTCCTCTTCTGGGCAAAAAGGTGGATCTCGAGGTAGAGAGCTCCTATAATGCACAAGGGAGAACGGATCGGCGTGATGCCTGGCGAAGATAATCTGGATCTGATCTGCTTCAATCGGGAAAGCTATGATATAAATAGTCGAAGCCATCTCCTTGGCGTAGGGGACAATTGAGTGGGAGGCTTCGGGGGAATTCCCCGGTCGTGCCTGGGAAAATACCTTATCTGCCCATAAGCCTAACTCAATCTGGCGAGATCGACGTATGGAGGCGAAACGGGGAAATTAACCTCCTTGATTAAATATTGGCTAAGGTGGCGATAACGTGCTCTGCTTCCTCTCGCAGATGCACGTGGGTAGCATGTGTTTCTAAACATGTGATAGCGGCTGAATTTAAGCGGCCTCAGACCGTTCTATCACACAGTCTTTCCCCATCATCGCATCGCATAATAAAGCAGCAAAATTTATTAAAACTATCAGCAAAGCTACATAGAGTCTTTTTCTCTTGCAGCCTTTTTACGAAATCTATTCTAGGGAGGAAGCCTTCATAACTTCCAACATACTTAAAAACACGTCCCCACTCACCCAATAACCCCTACTCTCTTAGGCACTCATCTGAAAGGATCTTTGATCAATTGGTTAAATTCCTTAGCATGGTTTTCTGCACATTTGCTGCAATGGTTCTTTTTTTCTGGTCGATTTTAATATCTCCCAGAATACCCCTTTTTATTTTCGACTTCTTGATATTTTTAAAATTTACTCTCTTCAAATTCGTAGCATTCCCAGCATAGCTTATGGAAATATACCTAAGCTTATTGCTTCCTTTTCCTCATAGCCTCTCTACAACCAATTTATCCACATCAATTTCTGACCAATTCCTCATCCAGTTTTGTTTCTCTTTCTACCTCGTCCACAAAACCATCGCATACCTCCTACCTAAAAGATTTGTCATGGTCTCCCCTCCTATACCCATCATTAAGTGGTGACTACAACAAGGAGCAACAACAAGGAAAGAAGGTACCCTAGGAGACCTTACGGTCCATTCAAAGAGGGTAACTTTGGACTAGCAATTGAGCGGGCACAAGGCTGCTCAATTGTTTTGCGTCCCTAAATGGCCACTTTTCAAGACTTTGTCTAGTCTTGACTTGAACTGGTCAACAGATTCACTGTTGACAACTTCCACTGGAAGTGCGTTCCACATACCGCAGATACTGTAAGTAAAAAAATTTCCACACAGATTGCGGTTGTAACGCTTCAGTTCAAGTTTGAAGCGGTGATTGCGCGTTCTGTTCTCACTTAGTGTGAACATATCCCGGTAGTCAACATTGTCGAACCCTCGAAGTATTTTGAAAACTTCGATGAGCTGACCACGCCGTCTACGAGTTTCCAGCGAGAACAGATCTAATTCCCTTAGTCTATCCTCATAACTTTTATGTCGGATAGAGGGAATCAGCTTGGTTGCCCTGGCTTGTACGCGTTCCAATCTCGCGATGTCCTTTCGCAATGAAGGACTCCAAAATTGTACGGCATACTCCAGGTGCGGTCGGACAAGTGAGTTGTACAGGCACAGTACAATCTCCTGGTTCCGATAATAAAACTGGCGCTTAATATAGCCTAGCATCCTTTGGGCCTTTTTCTCCGCCTCAATGCACTGTTTCGAGAACTTGAGGTCAATAGTGATTGTTACACCCAAGTCCTTCTCAGTGTCACTCGATTCAAGAGCAGTGCCCTTAAGGATATACTGAGATTGGGGGTTTCTGTGGCCGATATGCATCACTTTGCATTTTCCCACGTTAAAAGGCATCTGCCACGTGTCCGACCACTCCCCAATCTTCCCAAGATCTTCCTGCAGGCGGGCAGTATTTCCATCCTTTGCAACGTTCATACCAAGCTTGGTATCGTTGGCAAATTTGGAAATCTTCGCAACCATGTCACCGTCCATGTCGTTGACGTAGATGATGAATAGTAGTGGTCCCATGACAGAACCTTGAGGCACCCCGCTAGTAACGGGCACCCACTCAGAAGACTGTCCATTCACCACCACCCGTTGCCGTCTGCCACTTAGCCAGTTCTCGATCCAGCCGGCTACCTTTCCGTCTATGCCTAGCGCTCGCACTTTCCGGAGAAAGCGGCGGTGTGGAACCTTATCAAAGGCTTTCTAAAAGTCTAGGTAGACCACATCCACCGCCTTGTCCCGATCGTGCTCACTGAAAACGAAGTGGAAGAATTCCACAAGGTTCGTCAGGCATGACCGTTGCCTTCGGAAGCCGTGCTGGGAACTCTTCAGTAGCAGGTTTGACTCTAAATACGACGTCACTTTGTCCACCATGATGCTTTCCATGAGTTTACCGACTATCGAAGTCAGACTGATAGGTCGGTAGTTCGACGGTTGGTTACGGTCTCCTTTCTTGAAGATAGGAGTCACCTCCGCCTCACGCCAGTCTCTAGGAACGCATTTGGTCCGGATTGACATGTTAAAGATAGCGCACAGATGTCGTGATACTTCATCGCACACTTCCTTGAACACTTTAGGTAGAAACCCATCCGGTCCAGGGGACTTATTCGTCTTTAGGTCAGCGATTTTTTTCTTTATTTCTCCTTCGGTGAAGTCCATTGCCTCCAGCTTTTCCCCCGAGTAGGAATCCGTCGGCTGGGGGATGGAACCACACTCTTCAGTAAACACTGAAGAGAAGTAGTCGTTGAGGAGGTTAGCATTTTCTGCATCTGAATGCTTTAATGTCCCCTCCTCATTCCTCAAAGGGCCAATCGTTCGACGGATTGGTTTACGGCTGTTCACATATCCAAAAAACTCCTTGGGATTCTCTTTACAGAGTCTCGCCACTCGGAGTTCCTCAGACCGCTTAGCCGCCCTTATACTGGACTTCACTCTCCTGGCTAGCCTCCGGTATTCGTCAAAGTCACCCGAGATCTTCGATTGCCGGTACACATTTCTCTTCTCCCTAAGCAGTTGCCCGATTTCTCGATTAAACCACTTTGGTTGAACAGAGGACCAACGGGAGCATTTCAGAGGGATAAAACGCGATTGAAGACTCATGAATGTGGTTTTGAAACTGTTCCAAGAGTCTTCAACAGCACCGCACTCTTCTAGCCTCGCGTAAGTCAGTCCCGAGCGTAGATCTGCAAAGTCTGCTCTTCTCAAATCCAGTTTCCTTGATTTACTAGTTGCAGGCTCTGCCTTGGGGACTTTGACTACAAATCTAATTAGTCGGTGGTCACTGCCACCGAGCTCTTCGCCAACAGAGAGGTCCTCAACGATGTCATCCTCAAAGGTGAAAACCAAGTCGAGGATATTGTCTCCTCTCGTTGGCTCTCTCACCCACTGAGTGAGGAACTCGTTGTTCGTGAACTCCAGGAGTAGTGCGTTCTTGCCACAGGGTTTTCTGGTTTCCCAGTCAACTTGTGTGTTGAAATCACCCATGACGATACACACTCTGTCTTCGACAAGTTCTCCTAGCAGCTGGTACAGATCTCTGTCCTTTTCAACGAGTTGGGCAGGAGGTCTATAAAGCACCAGGGTCCTGTATTTGGCAGGACCTATCTCTAGGTCAACACCTAGTAGTTCATGGTCGGATATGATGTTGCAATCCGTCGAGTTGAGAGTATCCTTGACATACAACATCACACCGCTACCCTCTCTGTCTGGCCTATCTTTCTGGAAGAGCTGGCAACCGGGAATCGTGAATTCACCTTCAAAATCTCGGCTTGAGGTTTTTATCCACGACTCCGTTATGGCCACCATCTCAGGTTCCTCTGTTACTACGAGGCTACGGAGCTCAAGAAACTTATTCCTGATTGACCTCGCATTGAACAGTAGAACATTGAGGGAGTCCCCTAGTGTAGGACTCCCTACGCTCTTCCGTTTCCCGGCTTCTCTGTTTTCGTGGTCACACTCTTTTTGACCACCTCCGAGAAGGTCATTCCAGGAGTGACACGGGCATGCTGGCGCACGTCCGCTTTCGCTCTGTTTCGAACGCTCCTTTGGGTGCGTTCTACGACATCTTGAAATAGATTGGCGAGAAAGGCCTTCCCTTTAAAGGAGAGATGTACCCCGTCCCTTTGGTAGAGGTCGTCTCTACCGATAAAGGTACGATAGGGGTCCACGAAGAAGACTCTTTCTGCCGAGCAGAGATCCGCCAACCTTTTGTTCACTGCGACGTTTCTTTCGTGAGCGGTTCGGGATGGACCTCTTCTCGGAAGCATCCCAACCACCACACGTTTGCGGGTTTTAATCCCTATGTCGTCCACGGCTACCATCCCTGTTTGGATGGTCTTACCACTGAGGCCAACCTTACCCCCTCTGAGGTAGAGGTCGTTGCCGCTCACCATCAGAGAAACAACAGAATTCTCAGAAATCTGAGCTTTCTCTGCCTCTACTCTGATGGTGTGGTTACATGGTCCTGACAGGCAGCTTACCTTCACGCTAGTGCGAAGGCGGGCCGCTAGCAGCGGCTGCAGATCCCGTGTTTGCGAGTCACCAATGAGGGTGACCTTCAGAAACTTGGTCTCTGAAGACGGGGTCTTCCCTTGTGGAAGAGGCCTCCCCTCTTCCTCTTTACTTTCCTCATTCTTATCTTTCTTTTTCTTCTTCTTTATCTGTTTTTCTTCTATTTTGGGTTCTACTTTTGTTTCAACTATCTTCTTTTTTTTTTTCTTCCTTTCTCCTTTCTTCTTTTTCTCCTTTTCTCTCGCCTCAGCTGGCTTAGCCTCAGATGATGCCGGAATGTCCGCTTCATTACTAGGGGATTCCGACACGTCAGTGGGCGGCGCCTCTTCTAGGCATCGAACCTGAGCTACGTTAAGGCCTTCGAGCTTTTCCAACTTTCCTTCAAGGACCTTAGCTCTCTCCTCTGAGGCTCTATAGAGGTCTTTTAATTTTTCCACCTCTCGCGTCAATATGCAAGTAGTGCAGATACTTTCAGGGCTGCATTTTGAATAGCAGCCCTCCGGAAAGTCAACGCACCACTTTTCTAACTGGCATATTGCACAGTTGTGTTTGAGACGAACGGGTCCTTTTTCGCCTGTCATTTTGAGCGCTTTCTCTCTCTCTGAAAACTCGTGACCAATCAATGATAAAAAGGGGGGTTGGTGAGTTCTCCCAGCGTGAGTCGCTCCCGCCTATCGATCGGAGAGGTTTCGGATCTTTCAGAAGGCACGCTCCATGTGCTGCTGTTCGTCCGACCGAGTCGTCAAACCTCGGCGTGCCGTGGCTCCCGACCAAGCAGCACTGACGGTCCCCGAAGGGGCCATCGATTTCTCACCAGGTGAACAACAACGAAGCACGCCCCGTACTAAACTCCTATTAGTTCCCTTCACAACGGCCAGGATCTCGGAGTAGCGTTCAATGGATATCCCGCCACACCTAGGAACTCGACCCAATGCTTTTTATTGGCCTGGCAACCAACATGGGAACGAAGGGACGTCACCTCGGACCAATGCTACCATAAGCACCCGTCAACGGGCACTGGGAACGGTCAATAATTACGCGCCAGGGAAGGGGTTAACGAGGCACTACCCTCATCCCATTCATCGTGCCTCAATGCCTAGGACACCTCTAGTCCTAGTCTCTCGCAACCAGTGAGCGTCGATTGGCGTTGTTTATAGAGGTTACAAAACCTCTCTTCTGACGCATGAGGTAGCTGCCAGGTCCTTATAGGTAGATAGAGGAAGAAAGGGAAAGAGTGACACGATAGGAGTAGGCTTTTTTTGGTGTTTTTTTTCTTTTTGTATGAGTGGGAGATAGGATAAAAGTAAAAAAAAGAGAGGGATAGAGTAGAAAAAGGAAGGAATGACGCACTTAGTCTGGAACCTCGTTTCCGACCAAATCGACAAGGGAAGCCCTACCAGGGGTACCCAGAAGAGGTACCCCCGCCGACATAGCTCGAAAAGTCAAAGGTCCACACAAGCTCTCTTCCCGCGACAAGGGGGCGTCACCTCTCCCTCTATTTTCGTTATAAAAAAGAGAGAGATCTTACTTCACTTCTCCCTCGTTGAACAGCTCTCCTACTTTTGATGAAAAAGATTACTTGCATTCCTTCCTTCTGACCATCATCCACGCTTTCTTATCTGTCCATCTACTTCTCACTTTCTTTCGTTGGCGGTGTTTCCTTAAGTTCCCCGACACTATTGCGAACAAGAAATAAAAGAATTTTATGTTTATGGCATCTATGAGCTGCCTGAGTTTATGGTACGGAGACAAATACACCTCACTTAACCTAACTCTCTTACATATCATTTCTAGATCGCTATACTTCAGTTTTCCTGTGAAACACTCACCCACCGAATCCTTGCTAATGAAAAATACATCCAACATACACTGCTCAAGCTTATTAATCATCCTTATTCTGCTCTTGCCGAGTAAATTTCCTCCCCTAATTAGCTTATCCGATTTTTTGCTTTTTTATCGAACAAGTTAACTCATTATTGTTCTGAAATTCCCTCTCTGTATGTTTCTTCTCTGATGTTTATCCTTAAGTCTATAGGATTATGTCTTCTTCGTCCTTCTCCCTTACCTATATGGTATCTTTACTACCACCCTCTTCTTTCTCTGGCGTGGTATCATCTGATTTTAAATACGCTTCCGTTTGCCCAATCCTCAAGAAACCCAACCTGAGCCCAAAAGGACCAGTAAAGGTCCTGCCAAATCTTTTCTTACCTTTTGTTCCTTTTTAATGTTTTAGAGAGTCTGGTGGCATCTGGATTCTGGATCAGATCGCCTCATCCGACTTTGGTAAAATCTAGTTTCATTTTAAGCTCAACACACCACCGACTTATCTATCCTAATCGTACATGTAACTAACTACTTTCCTCGTGCGGCTGATACTGGTTAGCCTTCTATTCTGGATCTTTATGATTTCCTGGCAGCATTTGTTATTGTCAATCACAACGTTTACATTCATCTCTTTCGTGAATTTCTCGGCGTTCCTATAACTTTATTTAGCGGGTTTCGCTCGCAGAGGATACATATTTTATTTAGGCGTTTTGGTTATTGCTTATTCTTGTAACTTTCTACGAAAGTAGCTGTATTATGTATAAAATCCTACGACACGATTAGATGTCTTTTTTACATTTGCAATAGAATATGTTCTCATTTTTGTAATTGCTTTGTTCTTTCTTTTCTCTGACTTAAGACAGTGATATTTCATTCTGTCCTTTTAACTTCTTAAAAGAACTTTGTATTTTCAACAATACATTAATGCTGAAAATTAATAAAGAGAATAAAACAATTTTCTTTATAATTGTCTTTACCATAGTCCCTTATTTAAAACTTCGTTTCTTTTGTAGTGTATTCTATTTCTTAATATAAGCTACAAAACTATTTTTATCTAATGCCAGTAATTTATCTAAAATTTTCCTGTAGGTACGGAAATTGAAATATGTATACATTTTGCTGAAAACGATTATTTAGGTACTATAACAAATATGATGGTTATTCTGTTTAATCTTGTTCCACAATACAATATCTTATATTGAATTAGAAATATTTAATTATCTCAAGTCAAATTTTGATTTCATTTAATATTGAAATTAGTACGATATCTCTTCACAATAATTATTCCTTAAAAAAACACTTGAACCCCAAAATAATAAATATTGGGCATAATATTTATTATAAATTATTGTCTATTTTGCGTTTTTAATAGCTATTTTTGTGCTACGGTAGAGATTGGTGTATAAACCGAAAATTCTTAACCCCTTCCCCTCAAATATTCCTTTTTTCGATTATTTATACCATCAACTATAACCAAATAAAATTTTCTACTTGCCAATTTTTGTATTTTTTCTACTCTTTCAAACTTATTTTGAAGTCTAGATAGATCTACCTAAACGAGCGATATCCCATCTTCCTCTCATCATTATCACCTTCAATATTTAATCGTTGAACTTGAATAGTCCTTATCATCTTTATCATCTAGCAGTTGTTATAATTCACTATGACGACTACAAAATTCATATCGTGGGACAATGCGAAAAAGAAATTACCAAAGTGCTTTAGTGTATGTACATATAATCTAAAAGAACTCTCACTTTCGCCATTTCAGCGGAAGAAGCGGTTTTAGCAAACTTAGATTTATTGAATTTTTGCCTTGGCCACATAGCAGAGGGGAGTTCGAATTTGTTATTCGGAGCACTTCTCTTCTGTATATGAGGATGAAGTTATTGAAACCTAAAAAAGATGTCATCTTTAACTACTTTCGTTTAACGAGTGTAAGATAAACATGCACGTGTGTGTATGTGTGTGCATGGTTGACCCTTTTCCCTAGATTAAATAATTCGTAATTTATAAATCTCGATTGACCTTTCATACAATCTTGGTCGGCTTTTCACTAAGGTCAGGAAAGGTCATTTTGTGGGTCGTGAGAACACAGGTAAGTTTTAGATGTATGTGTGAACATTGTATATAAATGTGTGTATGGATCACTGGATATTAAGCACCCGGTTTGTCACGATATGTATATATATATATATATATATATATATATATATATATATATATATATATATATATATATATATCTATATATATATATCTATCTATATATCTATCTATATATAAATATATATATATATATATATATATATATATATATATATATATATATATATATATATATATATATATATATATATATATATATATATATATATATATATATATATGAAATGAAAAACTCACAAAGTATCACGTGAGGGTAGCAAATGAATGCAATGTCCCGCAGGAAAAAATGAAAGGAGTTTCCAAGTACTTTCGAACTTTATTAAGTTCCTTATCAAGGGTAACTACAAGAAATAATATTATATTAGAGGTATATATACGAAAGAAGAGTATAAAAGACCGCCTCAAAAACAAGAAATCACCAATGAGGAAGAAGGAAGGGGGGAAGGTAAAGATTCACATTAAAAATTACAAGAAGCAGGTAGTAAGGTCAAACTGAGAAGACGCAAAGGGTAACAGATTAAATGAAATGGAGATGGCCTAACGAGGAAGATTATAAGACACGAGGAGCGAAAGAGTGTGGAAAATACAATGTACATAACAGAGCAGTGACAATTTAAACAAAAACAAAAAAAAATGGGGCCACATAACTAAAGATTGTATATAAAAAACTAAAGACAAAAATCAGAACTAATTAAAAGACTAATACTTAAAGAAAATGAATCCATTAAACCACATTGAAAGAGAAAACGGAATAATTTTTCCTTGCAGTAATATTTTTATTACCTTTTTTCGAAAAAATCCGTGCAAGGAAGCGATCTGAGCCATGGACACTTAGGCAGCGAGCACCGCTTTGATCACAGTTAAAAGTATGCCGTTAGTACACTACGCTACGCAGAGAACCAAAAAATTCTCTGTATAGAATAGCTTTTAAGGAACACTTTCGCAAGCTCGAACGGAGACTATGAAAGAAATAGAAAATTAATTGGGAATTCAAAGAATAAATGAGGAATAGTTAAACGCGTGGTAAATAAACAAAGGTACCTGTATATAATATCTCTAAAGAATGAAAATGAAGATTTAAGCAACGACAGCAATAATATTTGTATTTCCTAAAACTTTCGAAATTTAAACTAGGACCATTTTCAGTAACTCAAACAAAACAGAAAATTCTAAGTAAAAATGACTAATAATTATTAATGAAACTTATTTGCTCTAGTTTCGCTTCGGGTTGACTTTACGGTGGCTGCATTGCGATGGACATACCCATGGGGCAGATCTTACGTTGAACTGTAAGTTTCCACAGATAAATAAAAAGCTCTTTTTTTAGGAGCCAATCTGGCGACTGCCTACTTGGGCATAATTCGCCATACTTGACTCAGCCTATTACTAGGTTATATAAAAAAAATAAAAATATGCAAATAACAAATAACAACGATAAAAATTACAGAGGATAAATAAATAACAAAATAAAAAAAGCAAAGCAAAAAAGCAAGAAGGAGCGTTCTCCGGCGTCGGGGTAGGCCTGACTCCCCCGGCGCGGAGCAGGCGAGCGCTCCATCAGATGGCGGTGCGTCCCGCGAGTGTGTCCAATTCGGAGACGACAGGAAACAACGAGAAGACGTCGCGGCATCAGAGGGTAGATCCATGGGAACATTCGGTGGGCAATGGCACGCAACTTTAAGTTCCCTTAGACCGTCTCCCATCTTCTTTGCCAAGCAGCCCGCAGAGCCGATTGTATTCCTGCCATGTAATCGATGTGAGGAAGAGCAAAATGTTGGTCTGGTCGCTAAGTACTTGCGGACTCTTTGGCATCTTCATTAGCGCGCTAATTCTCGGCAATTACTACATGTCCAGGAACCCAGGAGAAGATAATCTCTACAACCACCCAGGTCGTCAAAACCGTGGCGTAACGGATATCGTGAACCACGGGATGCGGAGATTCCATGCCATGAGAGAACTCAGGGCGCTTTTATGAGTCGCTATAAATCATAAGCCGGTCTCAGAACCAGGCATGCCACTTTATCTCCCGTACCGAGCAGTGTATTGCAACCAACTCGGCCATGAAGACAGAGGCAGCGCCTGGAAGAGCCCCACTGAATTCAAATAGAGGTGATACGGCGTGGAAACCGGCCCCATATTGACACTTGGAGCCATCCGTATACACTGGCATGGTTCCAGAGTGACAGAAAGTTTGCTACAAAAAGGCCAAATGCAATACTTCCGGCGCTTTAGAAGTTTTGGGAGCAGAGGCGTGGCGACAAATTGTCAAAGGTGGTATCTTCCAGGATGGCATCCTGGCGAGAACCAGGGGCGCCACTGGCCCGAGAGCTATACCTAGTTCTGAAGAAGTTTCCTAACTCTGAACCAAAAGGGATTAGGGTATGACTGGCGAGTCTCTGTTTGCGACTGAATGAGACGCCGGGATCGCGCGTAGGTGATAATACACTGTGCACGGCGCAGAGCGAGTAACATCAATCTAGCATCGACAAGTAGGCTCTCAATGGGGGAAAGGCGGACCGAGTCCACCTTCCGCAATATACGCTCGACTACGGATGCATAAATCTCTCATGCGTAATCAAGCTTCAAACAAACAGAGGATTGATTAAAAAGTAAGGCAGTAGTTCTATAAGCGCTCCAGGCTCTAAAACTTACGGAAGGGAGAATATCTATGGCGCAGGTACAAGAGACCCTGAGGCTGCGAATATGAGCCTCCCAGGGAAGGCTTTGGTTAAATACAAGACCAAGGAAAAGGTGCGAGTCCACTACTTCCATTCGATCTCCATTTTGAAACAATTTTGAAACCGAAGCATATGCGCTTTCACATACCGATAGACGCTGTTCAATGTCTGTTGGATTTGACGCTCCAGAGTTATCATCTGAGTTGCTGCAAAAAGATCGAAAGGGGTCCACGTAGAGTGTTAGTATAAACATCTTTTGTTCAGCACCGAGGTGATGCCGTTGATGCTCAGGGCAAAGATTGTGACACTGGGGACATTCTCTTGCGATACACCATCTTCCTGCCTCATTCTGCCGGAGAGGGCTCCCCTACCCCTACGCGGAATCGACGATCTCGCAAAAATTCAGATATAAAGATTGAGAGGCGTCCTCTCGCCCCCATCTCGTGGAGAGTCTTCATGATACCCTATCGCCATACGGTACTATAGGCCTTCTCCAGGTCAAAAAACCCTGTGGCCTAATGCTCTTTTCGAACGAATGCCTCGCAGACGGCATTTTCCAGTCCAAGCATAGCATCTGACGTTGAGTGGAATTTGCAGACGCTGCAGTGGTCAGGGAGAGATGGCAACCGCTGTCCAGAACAAAGGCTAATATAACAATTACTAATTTCTCCATCAACTTGCACATAAAGGAAGTTAGAGAGATTTAGCGGAAACCGGCTGAAGTAGAGTAATCTTTTCCCGGATTGCGATAAGCGAGCAGAGTAGCGATTCGCCAGGAATCTGGGAGGATACCTTCTACTCAGATCTTGTTGAACAAATCTAACAGAAAGGCCATGCCTTGCTTACTCAGGTGTCAAATCATGGCGTACCGGACATCATTCGGACCAGGTGCGGTGTCTGCGCACGAAGCTAGAGCGGAATGCAACATACTCGGACTAAACCTGTCCTTGAAGGGTTCTCCGCCTCTGGAGGTAAAGTCCAGTCGGTGGCCTTCCGCGACATCACGACCCGCATTGAATGCTAGCGTAGCAGCATCCCGGCTAAATAATGCGGATAAAGCGTTCGGAAATGATTCCGCCACGGACGTGGGGTCCGAGATTGCCGTCTTATAATCCTAGAGGACGGGAGGGGGTTCCTGCGAGAACTTGCCCAGAATCCTTTCACACACCTCCTTGATGGGTGTTCCCGTTAAGTGAAAACATTTATGCCTGCCAAGAAGAGCGGCGGGCGTGCGTCGAAATATACCGGAACCTAGCCCTAGCCCGACAAAAATAACCGACAGTGAAATCGTTCGGGTGACGCTTATAGCGCATGTAGGCATAACGCTTCTGTTTGAGGGGCGTTTCACTCTCGGCTGACCACCACGGAAGCGGTTGGCCTGTAAAACAGCCAGACGTTCTAGGAATGTTAGTTAGGCCCAGGGAGATGCAGTTGCCGGAGAAGAACTCAACGGCCTCATCTACCGACCTAAATTCCTCGATTGAGTGAGAGAAATCATTCATTTCCTGAAATGCCGACCATCCTGCCCGCGCCAAGCACAACGGGGCGGACTCAGAGACGGCAGTGACTAAGAAAATGATATTATAATAGGAAAGTGATGACTACCATGGATGTCATGATCGACCACCCCCCACCCCAAATTAGGCTCTACATCCGGAAAGCACAACGATTGATCGATGCAGGAATATGAAGCGATTCTAGGGCAGTGATGCGTAAACTCATCGACATTTAGGACACCTATCTCCAATGGGTTTAATCGAGTAGGCTCCCACAGCTGGTGTCTACCGTTTAGATATCTGAGCAAGAGAAATGGCCTCGGCAACCGTTCCACAACACAGCATAACTCCCCCGCGTCGAAGACGGCTGACGTTTGAATGCTCACCGAAATAACAGTATACTTCCTATACAAGTGCAGCTGCACAGCTACTGCATGAAAGGAGGTATCTAAAGCAAAGAGAAAAATGGAGAGATAATACCGGGTGTAAATCGCACATTCTTCTGCCCGGCTCCCATCCCGTGGTAGTGGTTTCACAAAACCCTTGTTACATGGCAGAATGGGCAGGGGGCACGCGCCCAGGAGGGTCTCATGCACAAAAATTGCAAACTGGGAACGGGAGGAGACGAGCCTCTGCAGATCATCCCAGTTGGCCGGAGTCCGGGGCAATTCCATTGCAGTAATATGCCCTCCAGGCTTTGCTCAGAGGAGATGCGAGGGGATCTCTTCGAAGAGAAGATCCTCACGGGCCGTACGCTTCCTAAAGGCAGATCTCCGGGCGTGTTGGACGGACAATTGCTGAAGGCGTCTTCGAAGACTTACCGGGAGAGGTTGGGCTCGCCATGCCAGTCTTTTCCTCCCTCAGCCTCGAAACCTTAGGTAGGCGGGGCGGCTTCAGATATGGGGGTCCCTCTTTTGGAGGAGCTACCCTTTCCGAGCCACCCAGACTACCACTGGGTGTGGGCGAAAGAGCCGAAGCTCCTTTAGTGCTGTCCTCCTTTCGGAAGGCAGCTTTAGTAACCTAGAAAGATGGCCTAACGACCAGCTTCATAAATGTTGCCTCCTGTGAACCTAACGAATGAGTGGATGCGCACGGGTCTTTTGCATTACGAGAAACGGTGACGCTGTGGAGAAGGGGAACCCTAGTTATAGCCCGGGCTGGGTGTAAACCCTTCATGCCACCAGCTCTACCAGGGGAGCGCCCGGGGTGGGTAGAACACGCACAAGGTTTCAGAATGGGCACAGAAACGACAGGCCTCGTAGGCCTGAAGAATCCAGGAGCAGAGGGAGTATTTCTTAACATTAAGGCATAAGACGTCGCAGGCAGAGCCCTGCGGGCCAGGACCATGTCCTTATCCTCGCAAAATGAGAGATAATCCTGGGCCTCAACGGCCAGGATTTCCTTCTAAAGCAGATAAGTACCACATTGCTTCGAACAAGTAGAGTGCGGCTCTCCGCAATTGACACCCTGGGGCACACAATTGACACCTTTGGAGCCACTTATACATACTTCGGGTAACTCCGACTTTGCTCGTCTACAGGAGCGATTAATATGGCCGATGCGGTGACAGTAGTAGCGCTTCCGCAAAACTGGCACGAATGCCTTCACGCGGTAGTAATACCACTGGTACGCACGGACTCAGGGAACTTGTCAGAGTCAAACGCAACGAAGAGTGTAGGGGTGGGTCTCGCGGCTCCTCCATGTTTTCTCATCGCACGTTTGATCTTGACCGCTCCATGGTCGCCATATCTAAGGTGATGTCATCTATGGAGTAGTCCACGAGTTTCCTCGCATAAACTACTCCTTTCACAAAGTTCATGGCAGAGTACGGCGTCACACTCACATGGGTGCCATCCGGTGTCCGAAGGGTATTAATGATGGCAGCCTAAGAGGGATTCGACGCATTTTCAAGAATGCTCCCGTCCGAAAAACGGGTCACACTCGACTCTCTACCAATGACGCTAGACAATGTTCTCTTTTGATGGACAATATTGCCCTTACCCAATATGCTGCCATCAGTGGAGCGAGTAACAAGGAAGCGTTTGAAACCAGGGGGCTCGTAAACGCAAGGTAGACTCTGAATGCGGGGCACCGACGTAATTGAGGCTGCGCTCTGCGCACTTTTGGTCTTAGGCTGTGACTCTACACCAGTGGGAGCGCCGGGGCTGGATGTGCCGATATTGGCTTGGTCGCTTACCTTAACGGCAGCGGCCCCGTGCATACCCGTGGCGCCCGCGGAGGGAGAGGAGTTCCGAGTATTTTTCTTCTTTTTTTCTGTTTTTGTTCTATTTAGGAGAGAAGGGTGGGGAATAAACCCGCTTCTCCCCTCCACTGGCTGGAGCCCTTAGGCCAGATGGACCGGCCTCAGCGAGATCCTTCTCTGAACTGGAGAAGGTCTTGACTGTCACAGTGGCTCCAGCCTGGGAAGGAGATCCCTCATCTTTTTGTGAGGCCTCGGGGATCTGAACTGGCTAAGGAGAAGCTTGCATATGGGCGGAGACGGGTTCCATGCTTGGCACAGAGCCAGGGTTCGACCACATGAAAGATCCTACCGTCTTAGTCTGGGTCAACTTAGGGACCATGTCCAGTTTTGTGGGGCCTCCATGTGACCATCCCCTCCTAAGATATTAGAGGTTTCCTTCGAGGTATCCTTTATCGTATTCTGGGCCGCCGAACACCTGCATCCGTCGGGAAAGAAAGGGACACGTACTGTGACCCCCTGTAAGCTCGCTATCCGTGCTACCTGGACTTTGGGGGGCACGGGTCGACGGGCCCTTTCATTCATCACCACTAAGGTGCTTAGCCCTATTGAGCTGCTCCCACTGGGAGTGATTAAATATGGGCCGCCTGCCGGCTTTCTTGTTAGTCTTTTTGGAAAGCAAACTGGGGAATGCCGCTGGAAAAGGTGATTCGCCCAAGGGTGACTACAGAAAAGAGGGTGAGGGGACTTCCCTGCACACGTATCCAAAGGAGAGGAGTAAACTTCCTCTCTGGTTAAAGAGGTTTTGAGAGTCCCCTGTGAAAGCCCAGATGGGGGCGGGGGGGGAGGGCACCTCAATTTTTTCGGGGAAGCTGCCCGAGGGCGACTCAGACAATGGTCGAGAGGGAGTATTATTATTTTTTAAAAATTCATCATTAGGCATGGTGACCCTTTTTAGGGCACGGGACGCAAACGTTCCTCACCCTACGCAGAGGCCCGCTCTGCAAGGTATGAATACGGGGCCGGCAGAATCGGCTGCCGCCATTTGAGGCTACTCCTCCCGCCTAGTGACCTGGCAGCCCACCGGCACGGCGCCTTTTCCTTAGGCGCGGTGTAAAATAGATAGAGATTGAAAGGTGAAAGGAAAAGGATGTGAGGAAGGTGTGGGTGAGGATGAAGCAGGTCGTTATAGACTTACTACCCCAAACCGGAGCTCAGTGGTAAGGGAACGTTGTTCCCTCCCCTCTCAGTCCCGATGGTTGTGTGAAAAAAATCTGGTCGGCGTCTACCCTGTGACATTAGTCGTGGGAGAGGTTGTCTGGAAAGTAAAGAAGCAGGGTAAGAAGACAGGGTGCCAGAAAGAAGGAGAAGAGACTAGGCTGGGGCCGGACGGGTCATCGAGTCCCGTCAGCACGGCGGTCAGAAAAACAAATCGCCGTACCCCTTACGGGAAATAAAAAGCTAAACAAAAATGATTACTGATTGTTGGTAAAACTCATACAATTTTATTTTTATACCAGCACTAATACTCGTCGTGGACTGGGTTGAAAAAAGCAGAGATCCCTTTCTTTGCCCGGGTAAAATATGCGTTCGGAAATAAACTAAGACGGATTTGATCTTTTTCTTCTTTTTATTCTTCTCAATGTTCTCATTCTATGAACTAAACTTAATCTTGTTCAGCAACGCGACAGAACTTCTTGTTACACAATATTCTTAGGTTTTCCTAATAGAGCATATACAAACAGATTACTTTTGCTCCTAACTCTAGAGCAATCAACATTAGAGTTCCCTTAATTGCAACTATGCCACTAATAGAATCTCATCTTACGATTTTTTTCTTAATTCACTTTGCAAAACTTTCACAAATTGGTAAATGTAGTCATCTAAATGTAAATGTCAAGTCTGACCCTGATGGATTTAGGGCTATTCTGTGAATGAAAACATCCTCTCTTTTTCCACTTCTAGTAAGAATGGTTGCCTCCATGACATGTGGCATCAAATTCTTTATCACCAACCGATTGCCATTTTTAGGTTTAAGACAGATTCAGGAGAGGTGCGCACTCTCCCTATCGTATAATATACTTAAAATGAGTAAACCTTTCACCGCTCGCGCCCGGCAGTTTACGCGCTCGCATGACTGACCGTTAGTTATGAGCAAACAATAAATATTATGGCTACATAAATAGATCGAGCGTCTTATCTATTTTCTATTTTTTTATGAACGCGATTTTTAGAAAAAAATTTTTTCTTGGTTTGGATATCCTGTTATAGGGGTGAGATGGGGGAGAGTGGAGTAGAGTGGAGAGAGGTGCGAGAGAGTGGGGAAAGAGAGGGGGATGAAGAATTTTTCTCGGGGTTTGGATGTCCTTTTGTAGGGGGGAGAGGGGGAAGGTGGGAGAGATAGGAGAAGAGGAGGGGGTAAGGGGGGGTAGAGGGGGAAAAGAGGGGTGTGAGGAGAGGTGTTAGAGATAGAGTGGGAGAGAGGAGGGGAGGGGTAACGTGGAAGGGGAGAGGGGAAGGGGAGAGAGTGGGGAGAAAGAGAGTGTCAAAGAGTTAAAACGGGATTTTTTGGTTCCTATAAATGGACAGACACATACACATACACACACACACAGACTTCATTTTTATTATATAGACATTAGAGCCATTAAAAATACTCACAACTATTTTTTGGGTGGTGGCTGCAATTTATTCTATCCTATTTTGTTAAAAAAAATATTTGTCTACCTATGAGCGCATCCATAAAGAAAATAGCAAAATGATTGGTAGGAACTTTAAATTTTTGTAAATTAAAGAAAATGCTCTAATGGAAAAACTTCTGACCCCCTTTTATATATATACCACTAATTTTCCCAAATCTTAGTTTGATTTCATAAACAAATAACAAAAGTTATAAACATTTATATTCCACAGTTTAAAAGAGCCACCTTTGGTTTATCCCTTCACAATAATTTCATTGCTCTTACATGAAGCCACATAAAGCACAAACACTATTGTGATTTAGGAGGAGATAAAACGAAATACTACTCTATTATCTCTTCTCTATAATTTAACCAATTACTCTTTAATTTGCCAGTGCCATCCATTAAAATTAAAACGGATACATATGCAATTTTCGACAATTTAAGCCCATAGGATTTAGTGGGAAAGAATCAAAGCAGATCTCGCATTTCGATATCGACTCGTTCAACGCTCTCGGATTCTCTTGCATCTGGACACTGCCAATTTGGGCAAAACAAGTTATATCACTAATTTAAGAGACGAAAAGGATAGGAGGTAATGCTATCCAGCATTATTTGGCAAGGTTTTCATTAGAACAGGAGGTAATTTGTGAAATTTGAGTTACGGAAGTGGATTTCTCGTGTCTATTGTGCATTTTATGATTTATCCGTACAAATAATTTTAAAATTAAGAAAAATGAAAGTGAAATTGGGGCAACATAACAGGATCCAGCAAGGAAAGGTTCCTTTGGTGCAGGGGGGGAGGCGAATCATGCTCACGAGAGTTGCATGTGCTCTTTGACCCTTGTTTCTTAACATTTTTCCTCCTTTGGCAGATGGCGATATGTACCTTCCACACATTTTCCGTCAAAATTCCCTCTTTTATTTTGACTTTCATTATAAAATAAAAAGTATCCTAGCTGGGAAATTTTCGTTAAGAATAAAGGGAAAATGTGCTAAAAGAAAGATAAAAGGTACATTACAATGTATAAATTAAGATCTACAGTAAGGACTGATATTGTGGAAAATCATTTAGGATGGCAAGGCTACCAATTTATTAAGCCTATTAAAAAATCTACTTTTTCTTATTTTCAGGTTTCTGTATTTTTTCCCATGTATTTTGATCTGAAAGAGCCCCAAATCACAACTATTTTGATAAAAAAAATCTTAAAAAGTATTACCGCATTGAGCTTTATATTTTATGCTTTGAAATCGGTCAGAAGGAACATTCCGGGGTCCTTTGAATCATGTTTTTCACTATAACTTTTTATCTTAACAAGAGAGGGTAATAAAATAGGCACCAAATTAAAGATTTTTAATCCTCTTTATAACATATAAAATTATGATAGTCTTGGAACAACAATTGGCACATTAGTGCATATAAAGATTTCAGAAATATCACAAAATTGATTTTCTCACACTCGAGGCAGACAAATCGCTTTTATTCACAAAAATATTTGAGACTAACTTTTTGTCCCCAAAATCAATCGAGACGTGAAAGCGTTACAAGAGGATTAATTCCATAATGACATTTACACAGACAGTTGTTGAGAGTTTGCTTCTTGAAGCTGTCAAAGCGGTGCATGTTGAACTCCAAAGCTTGAAGGAGAGAGTTCCTTTGATTGGCATCTGTTGTTTTGACAATCGCAAAGTTGCTCATCATCTTGAAACCATGTTCGGCAATTTAATTCACCGCTTTCAGATTCTTAACAAAGTCCAACGCCATTCTGTGGAAAGTCGTCACAGGTTCCAGAAGCCACCCGGATCCAATGTTCAGTGTGTCCAACAGGAAGTGTGATTTTAGGCCAATGAGATCAACCAAGGTGGTCTTAGTTGTGAGTCTCTTGAATAGAATTTTTCTGTTCTGAAGTTATCTGGTTTCCAGTGTAACATAATTGGGAAGCAATGTCGTGCTTCAATGTGTCACTGGGCAAATGGCACGACTTCCCTCGTCATGTTTATTTGTGGTTTTCCATCTTATTATGTACTGCATCATCAAGCTCTGGGTCAGTATTCCTGTACTTCAACATATCCTGGATTAAACCTAGATCATTCACAAGAGTATCTGAAGTATTAATTGACATCATCCATACAAGAGTGTAAAACAGCGCAAGGAAGTTGTTGAGTCTTTCCAGTTTTGATACAGTACCTTCTTCGTCGTACTGTAGTTGATTTGAAAACATCAGCATTTTAATGGATTACAGGCTTCTGGCCATCAATCTGGCCTGATAAATTGCTTCTGATCAACTCCAGTGAATACATCAAGGAAGCGTTCCTCCAAAGATAATGACTGTCAATTCACCTATTTCCTATAATCGGCTCTTCGAAGCCTTATGTGCTATTCACTGTTGTTCTTCTTTTTTTCAGCCATTTGCTGTTGATAGCTAGCAGCTTTAGGTTTTCTTTGGACAATTCCGCCCAAACATATTTCAGATGCTCAGATTAAAGATTTTCTAGCTCCTTTACCTTGCCATTTTAATTCTCTCAAACTGCTCCTAATAGGTTTTCCAGGATTTAATTTCGACAGTAAAGATAAAACACCTCTTTGTTTAGCATTTTATCTAGCAGTTTGGCTCGTTCCATGTGAACACCACTGTTACTTGATCTATTGTCAAAACAATAGCAATAACATTATACACAGGTTCCCATGACTACAGTAAATCAATTCAAACCTCAGAAGAATTGTCGATGACATGTACTTCAAATAACTTTTCTTCAGTGTATGAATGTACTTCCAGGTTAACTGCTCAAGATAACTTTGAGAAAACTTTCATCCTAGTGTAAAGCAGTGTACAGTGGGGTTTTGAAAAAATTGTGGCTGATATTATACGTAAACAACATTCTGTTGTAACGTGTTGTTGAAGCTGAAATCAGACACTCCAGATTTTAAAGGGGCAGAAACCATGACAGTAACTTGAATATCTAATAAAACAGGATGTTCAGCTGTATTGCAGATGACATCACATAACATTCTCTTCCTCGGAAACGTCCAAGATACACAAGTCAGGGTCTTTATGGTATGAACATCCAGGACGAGGGTGATGGTAAACTATGTCCTCTGCGTTATAGTCGTTGTTAGTTGAGTTACTCCAAGTAATATAATCTAGATGAAAATTTCCCTTTTGTTCTGCTAAAGATGTAAAATATTTCAGCATGTTAAGACAGTATTTGCTAAGTACATTCTAAATGTCGCAAGAGTAAAACTTGAAATTTTCTGTGACGTCCAAAGAAATTAGTTTTTGTTTATGTTGCAGTCTTTACTTCCTCGCTGCTTTCTTCAGGGATCTTGTCTCAAAAAATATTTTCATGACCAGCCTTTCCTTTGCGTTTTTATCTTGATAGAACCTGATATTCTCATCTTTCTTTTGTTATTTTCTAATTTCTCTCTGTTTTTCACCAGAGCAGGATGTTTCACACGTAGGTTCCTGAATGAGGAGCTTCCTTTCATTGTACTTATTTACTGTTTACCTGCATTTTAGGGTCAAATCTGAAGATTAAAGGAATTACTGGAATGCCTGTCTGTTGGTGGAAGCTGGAAACAACTGATAAATGCTGAAGGATATCAAATCAGGAGAGTTTCAGTCAGGGATCTGGTAGATTGCTTAGTTGACACCTGACTTTGTACAGTACGCGGAGATTTCGAGATATCAACTGTGTGCCACGAAGCTTCATCAGCTCCTTGATTAATGTCATTGCGAAGTTGTCACTTGTAGATGATTTTCTAGAATTTGATGAGTATTTTTTATTTCCTGAAAAATGATTGATAATTATTATAATTAATTATTATTTATTTTTATTTATTAATTTTATGCTCTCATTTGATATCTAAATTTAATTTCTTGCTCAATCATGTCTAAATCTAAAGTTATTTTTTATTTCCTGAAAAATGATTGATAATTATTATAATTAATTATTATTTATTTATTTTTATTTATTAATTTTATGCTCTTTCATTTGATATCTAAATCTAATTTCTTGCTGAATCATGTCTAAATCTAAAGTTCTAGTGCAAAAAATCATTCGAGGGGCCCTGGAACTGGTGCTTTAGGCCGATTTCAAAGCAGGAATTTTAAAGCACCATAAAGCAATGTTTCACAACATCCCAGGTCTAATTGTTAGGATTTGCGTCATTTGCAAGTAAAAAAAGCTTGAAAAAATGTACAAAAACCTATGAAAATAAGAAAAAGTTGATTTTTTTTTTAACAGGGATAGAGTATCATAGCATAAGTTAGCAACGCTAACTTGCAAAGTCCAGAACTCAGCGATTAGAATCCTCTACGAGGAAATTTACAGTATAACGCTGTTACGAATGAAGAGTCGGAAAACCGTAAAAATCGCAGACCACGGCGAAGATAAGCAATTCCAATCCAAACGGACTTAAAACTTTAGTGGGAGTTTTGCATTAATTTATACGCTGATATAATTATTTATTAATAAATACCCATATAATTACTTATTTAAAAACAAAAACAAAATCAAAGGGGACATTTTACTTAGAACATTTGTAAAAGAGGTACGTAATATTGAGAGTAAGAATGGCGAAGTTAGGGAGATAAAAATGGGTGGAAGGTAAGGATCGCGGGAAGTGAAAAGTGAAGAATGCTGGCATAGGTGAAGCCGGAAGAACTAAAATTTATAAGGAGGTATTCGAATTTCTAAATAAAGGATCCCTTTGAGGGAGGTTTCAGCATCCCGATTTAAGAGTTTTTCTTCACTTATTCGAATTTTTTGTTGTATCTTCAACCTTATGTTCAACAGGCCATACCATTTTGGGAGGAAGTAAAGAAATCAATATGCCAAATTTTAAGAGCCTGCTTTCGTTGGATTACCCCCACTTATTCAACAAGTGAGGCAGCTGAAAAGGAAGAATCCAGGAAAGTTGGCTAAAAATGATAAAACAGAGCCTTGAAAACGGATTACACGTCATCCACTGCAAATCTTGTAGCAATTCTTTATAAGCATCAAGAATAATTCTCTTGACAGATTAGGAATCAGACAAATACTGATTAAAACCGCTTAAAATATCGTATTTAAATGGAACCCGAATAAAGCCATGTGATTAGTAGAATTTCGTTGCCATATTTGGTTCATCCGTGGCTTTTCTCTCTTTCAACTTGACCTCAGGGTCAGGTTGACTATTAGCTTAAGTCACATTGGTATGACATTATCTTTAGTTCTTTCTTAATTCTATGAGCCACCATATGATGCAACCAGCGAGCGCATAACCACTTTATAAAATGGCTATAGGCTTTCCAGCCTAAATATATGGAAACAAGGTCTGCTGACCAAAGGTCGCGCGCTCTCACTTATTCTGATTTATGACCTTAAAAGGACTTTGACAATTATATTATTCGAAAGAGAATGTAAAACAACATAAAGATTTCAAATTTCGTTATGATAGGACAAATATTATGATGTTATAGCCAAAAAAATAAAATTCCCTGGCTAACCTTGGGAGGACCTTGACAATTATATCATTCAAAAGAGAATGTAAAACAACATAAAGGTTCCATATTTCGTTAGAATCGGCCGAATAGTTATGAAGTTATTTCCAAATAATTCCCCAGATAAGCTGGGAAGACTTTGGCAATTATATCATTTGAAAGAGAATATAAAGCAACACCAAGCAATGGCTTCGCTACTAAGATTAAAATTTAAAATATAAAAAAAAGGAACTCTAAACTAAATTTTCCCGCTTTCAAAATATCAAGTTGCTAAAATATAGAGTTATAGAAGAAGAAGATATATAAAAGTAAATTTTCTGAACTTCACCATTTGTAATTCTTTGGGTTTTTAAAAAAATCACCAAATTTCGATACTTATATTTATTTCTGAACTTCACCATTTTGTTTTTTGATATTATAACAGAATTATTAGAAATAACTCTGATAAAAAACAAGTCATAACCAAACTAAGATTAAATTATTATTCAAATACCCCCCAAAATCCCCTTCTTAAATTATAGAGTTAGTGATGATGATGGTGATAAGGGTTTCACATTTAGTTACATTGGCGAAGTAGTTATGATGTTATTGCTAAAACAAATAAATTCCCTGGCTAACCTTGGGAGGACCTTGGCAACTATATCATTCGAAAGAAAATGTAAAACAATATTACCCTTTAGGTAAAATGAACGGACGAGGTTTCAGATTATCCATCTTTCAGCCATTTTTGCATGGCCTCATGGCTCACTTTAGTCTCTAAAGCAAGTTATCTCGCACTCCTCTTTGTACATCGGCTAATCTTGCTCATCATGTTCTTGATGAGGGTTGTGGTTCTCACTGATAGAGGCAGGGTGATCCTTACTCTTAGTAGCCTACTGCCTGTCTCTTTAAGCCCTTTGATAACTTTAAGTCCCCAGATTTGGTTATAATAGGGTTCAAAATTTTGAAAAGATTTGCCTGCTATCTTCCTGCTTCTATAGAGGTACTTGATTGCCTCCCATTTTCCAGTCATATTTGTAAACGAGCGATGTTTTTTATGGATGTAGAATTTGATTACAAAATTCGATAAATCCTGAAGGAACTTGCAAGAAAGTAATTAACTGATGGTATGTTTATATCACATGTACCGTTTGTACCCAGTAGTGAGTGAATCAATTGTTAATAAACTAATGTATAGTAGAATAATATTTATTCACGATACTAGTTTCAGTCTGAAGTTTACAATACTATTCATCTTCAGTCGTACAATTAGAATAGAGACACATCAATACTTTATATAACAATCAGATCAATGTCACTGATAAGTGAAGTTGGGGATTTAATGAATTTAAGGATATATGATGGAAAAATAGGTTTTAAAAAAAAGGGGTACAATTAAATTGTGCATCTGAAAGGTTGAGATTAGGGACTTATTTCTATGGACCCGCAAGAAGATGTCAGATTTAGGGTGGCTAACCTTCCTGTGGGCCACATCTGGATCATTGTGTGTCCACTCGTTCCCTCTATCAGCAGTTTGCTTTCTCGGCCCCAATGCTTGCATCATGATCCGTCTACATATATATTAAGGGGATCAAAGAGTAATTAAGTCTTATTAAAAATGGGATATAAACAAATGTCAATTAAGTTTAATTAACCTATTGATCAATAATATAATCACTTTTATTATCAATGACTGTAACCCAAAGCGAAGGCAAATTTTTGATTCCTGGTTTTGAAATATCGATCAAATTTTTGACGAACAATCATTTGAGAGACAAGTTTCAATAACATTTTTTTTTTTTCTAGATGTTTTAGTAATCGAAATATGTAATATTCTCTAAGTGTAATATCTGGTGAGTATGTATAATGCGGAAGAATACTCCATCCCAAGAATCTTATCTTTACCTGTTTTTTGTCTTGCTGGGGGACACCTTTTCTGTTTACCAAAGATGGCCAGTATCGATGTAATGCTTGCTTAGCTAGATCAAATTGCAGGAAATAAACGACTTCAGTAATTCATGTTTATGGGGAGTAGAACACGACACTTTCAGTTTTTGTGCTAAATTTCTGGTGCTTTGACGTCGATCTGATTCAACAGTTTCTTTCAAAAGAAGATCATCAAATAGGTTTTTTTTTATCGGTTCTTGCGGTATAGGAGTGGTTACAATCGCTCTTTAAGTTGTTGTTTTTTATCGCATGTGGCATTTACGAGTCTTTACTGCATAAGGATAGATCACAAATCCTTTACTTTGCTTGTGTAGCAGTACTAGCTCTCGAAACATACAATAATCAATGACGAATATAGTGCTCTTTAAAGTCTTTATCTCCATGGGAAGATAACGACTTGAAATAAGAAGAGCACTACGGCTAAAAATGTTGCTAAACTAGATCTCCCTGCCATTTTTTTTTACCACTGAGGAATGCTCGTTCCCGAAATCGTTGTTTTATAATCCATAGCGGTCGAAGACGTATTTATTTTCCGAACATGATATCTTCAACACATTGTCACTTTCTTTAGCTTTATAGATTTATCAGTTTCTTTACAAATCCCTCCTTACAAATTTTCTTCTTAAGAGTTTCGATAGTATTGCGCTTTGTCTATCTCTTCCATTTTCTCATTTACTTGAACGATTAATCCGTGCTTTTTCTCCCACCGAAATACCTTTAAATAGATAGAAAACCATGAAACCTTTCCCCCCTTCAAGAAATAAAGAGAACATTAATGAAGCAGGTGTATTTATAATCCATTTCGAATATATTAATTGCCTCTATTCTAACTAAGTAAGAATGAGAGATCTTTAGACTAAAGGGTATACAAACACAAAGGTGATGTCGATTACTACACTAGCCTTTGTCGATTATTTATAATCATATAAACAATTCAAATCATGTATTAGATTTACAGCAGTCCTAAATAATTTAGCGTAGTAACGATTTTTCTTAAGATAAAAGTTATAGAATCCACATTAATTAGAGAAGTCCTCAATTTCAAACTTTCAGATGGGCTAAAAATTTAAATGTATCCCTGTGTCCAAACACAAGTCCCCTCCCTACTGATTTGGGACATAGATTTGACTTTTCCGCTAATTAAAAGTTGATAGCTGTCTATTCTCATCATATGATTGAAGATTGTAGGGTAAAGTTTATACATGAAGTAGTCTCTCTCTCTCTCTCTCTTATATATATATATATATATATATATATATATATATATATATATATATATATATATATATATATATATATATATGTATATATCTCTCAAAGTAGCAGGAGAGAATTATGAAAATTAATCCATTAAACCACATTATGAATAACTACTTGCAATTTTGGAGTTCAACCAAACTAAATTAAGGGTCATTTTTAACAGGTTTCCTACTTCTCATGTGGCTCTAATACATTTTTACATTTTTTTAGACAAATATCTTTTAGACTCCATAAATGTATTAATGATAGGAAACGATAAATTTGATCTTTTATGAATAACTAAAATAATAGTAAAATATAGTAAATCACCCAGAACTAACAATATTGCAACTTTAAATTGATGTAGGTAAGATCAATCAGGATTTAACTTTTCTGCCAAAAGTATGTTCTTTTCACTAATATTCATCATTTGAATATTCTTCATGACCAGTTTCATAAAATTCTAGAGTATGACCCGCCCTAGCGATATAGTCTTAAATTGTCACAATCTAGTTCTATTTAACCAGCAGAGAGACATCTCCCAGATAAATTTATTTGCTGAACAAATAATGCCTGGTGCATGTAAGAGCTTCATGAAGATATATAAAGAAGCAGTCTCAAAACATTATGGCTACTTGCTCTGCAACTTTAGTACGAAAAACACTGTACGATTTACCTTACGGACGGGAATATTTCCAAACGAAATCAAAACCGTATATCTCTTAGAATGAACCATAAAATAAAAAGATACGCGTATCTCTTCCATGCGTTCCCTACACTTTCTAAAAAGATGAAAAAATCAATCATAGCAAGATTGGATAGTGATTTTGCCAAATGTGTATGTGAAATGTGCCTTAATCTAATAAAAGGTAATGTTCCGATGACAGCATCACAGAAACAAAAGATATCACGATTCAAAGAGTTGATACGTATGTTAGTATGGAAGTCAGGTCATACACGTCTAAAGTAAAAAATAATAAATCAACGTGGAGGATCGTTTCTATCAATCGTATTCTCTGTTCTAACACCTCTTCTCTCCAATCTTCTAAGATAAAAAATATTGTTTATCCCGAAAAAGAGAGAGAGCTACCCTCAAACTTAATACCATCTCAAGAAAGACTTTTATCTTTGGAGAGAGAATTGACTACTATACTCAATAATTCACACATACCACCAGATAAACGTATTATACTTTACCAGAACACGTTGAAACATTATTTAAAACAGTATGATAAGGTTGTAAACTCACCTCCCGCTAATGTTAACCAAAATGATAGAGATCAAATAAACGAATATGCAGATAAAGTATTAGGAACACTGGAGCATAATTCAGACATTAAAAAATACAGAAGGATTTAGTTAGAATAATAATGGGGCGATTACAATCGACGGTAAAAGACTCCCATAATCTTACATTATCAACCTCCTTAAGGATTTAACCAGAACGTGGAAAAGACCACCACCCCTCTTCTGGGAAGAAGTAGGAGCATAGTTAATATCTTTCAATTTCACCAAATCTATTATAGAAAATTAGCAACGCCAGGAAAAAATAGAAAATATTACTCACGCATTTACTTTTTCCACTCCAACCTCAAGGGTTTGCGAAAAACACACCTCGTACTTCTCACTATCGCCAACAACCCAAAATAGGGAACTGGTTGAATTATTAATCAATTTCACTGATGGAAATGGCAACCAGACGGTCCAATCAAATAAGTATAAAAGGCTAAGTGGCAACTCCACTGCTATGTTAATACGAGAAAAAAACCTGAAAATTCAAACCGCGTCAGAGAAACCCTATCTTAATGGATTTTGTCTCACTGTCTGTCCAAATTCACACGAATACTCACGCGTAAGAAGCTATGTATGTCTCGATTCCAGGTGAAACAAATTATACAAGAATATAAAATTAATATATTCAGCATTTTTAAGATTACTAAAACAAAATTCGGTTATGTTGGAGTGATCTTTGAAAATACCTACTGAAGAACCCCCCTATAACAATAAACTATTCCTTCGTGAGGATGAGGTTTGGCTTGTGTTTGCTGCAATACATAAATTAAAACAGGAAAATTTACCCATATGATGATCGTTTGGCGAAGAACTACGGTGTAAAGCAGTTAAAGTGTGTAGTGGAGGCCAACCTTAATAGTCTATTTCCAAGTATCCATTTCGGTATTTACTGGAGAAGGGATAAAGAGTTCATTACTACACGATTTAAAAATGCGCTGTACAATAAGTATGAAGTCAACACTTTTCTAAAACTTGAAGACAAGTTTTATCAAAACTTTAGTCTAATGAACTGCTTACAGAATGCGGTTGATGTCTGTTATCTTACATTCAACGATAGACTTGATGAATGGCCAAAACTTCAACCTACCATCACAGAAGTTGAGTATATAAAAAAAATTCTCGTTTAAAGAGTTCCAATGTTTTCTCAACAAGAAGGGGAGCAGTATCAAACTTGCGAAAGAATTTGTCCTCAGGGATCTTTACGACTACGTCACCATTACGTGTAAAGAAAATTTAATAGAATATCTATCTATCAACCAGTCTCACCTTGTAATTCCAGAGGTTGGAGTGTCACCAGCCTGCGCCAAGACTTGCAAGAAGAAAGTTTAAGTTTATCCAAGATAGAAATAATATTTTATCAGAGCACAATTTTTTAACAAATATGTTTATTCAAATACTGGATCATATAAAAAACCTTCTAATATTAATTTAAAAAATGTGTACAAAGTAATAAGGTTGCGAACATCCATGAAATTCTAATTGAAATTATGTATTTTAATCTAGATGTAAAATAAAATTGGATTTTAAGATAAGATGTCTTTTCATTGAATAGTTATGAGTGTAAACTAGACAGATATTCAGTCTGAAATGAACCGTCGATTGTTACGCTTATATACATCCCCGAGTCTACCAACATCTTTTGGTGAGGTAAATCGACTACAACAATCTGTAAAAAAGATCGCTAAAAGAACTGATGTGGAAAGTTTTCTCTCAAACGCGCTCGAAAAAGATTCAAGACCAAACACGTAAAAGCGCAAGGCTCTAACGAGATCTGGCAACTAGATTTAACTGTGATGTCTAAATATGAAAGTTTTAATTACGGTGTACGATACATACTCTTTGTAATTGACGTATATTCTAGATATCTCTGGTTAATTCCTTTAAAGCAGAAGACGGATCAGGTACTGTCAAATGCTGTAAGAAATCTCATGGAAGAATCCGGATGGATTCCAGGTTATATATGTTCTGATGATGGAGGAGAGCATTCATCATGTTGACTCTCTAAACAAAGCTAGTCTTGTAAATCGTGTACAAAGAACCATAAAAGAAAGACTTTTCAGATACTTTACTTTTAATAATAACTGGAAATACTCGACGTATTAGATGATTTTGCAAAGGCTTATAATAATTATAGACATAGGATGGATGATTGGGAACACACCGTTCAAAGTTATACACCATGTTGCTATCCGAAGCAGAGAGCTGAAGGTAAATAAAAGAGGTTTCTATATAAGATCGGTGATTATGTTCGAATCTCACGCGTTTCCAGGATATTAAAAAAGGGTACAAAATAGGGTGTAGTGAGGAAATCTACAAGATATATAAAATTTAAAATGTATTAGCTCTGTATTATATTAAAGATTTAAATGGAGAACATATTGGAAGTGGGGTTTATGAAGGAGAACTACAGAAAGTAAAATTTGACTCCCGTAAGAAATATGTAGTGGAGCTATATTTAGTAAAATGGTGAGGATACCCAGAATCGTTTAACTCATATATCCTGGCATTTGATATCACCCCAAAATCTTGAGCAAATGCATTCCTAAAATTATAAAGGTGGGAGATGTAGATGGTTTTATATCACTTGTGAAGATGGAGCCAGAGAGTTTTTATGTCACCCTTCCTTCCTCATCCTCCCTTGATGTTTACCCTCAAAATACCAAGTCTAACTATGGAATCGAGTTTCACAAATCCATAATAACAGATCACAGGCAGTATGAAGTAGGTCTTTGTGAGTTCCAATTTACAGGGAATAACTATAATGTTACTAAATATACACACGCATTCACAGTCTATCGGAAAAAGGCGGCAGTAAACAACTATGCATCAAATACTATAATGGCAAGAGGAAAGGTAACGAAAATAAAAGAAATTGACTATGTTTATTATGAGATATGGATAGTACAAAAATAAAAAAGCACTCATAGAGAAAATGAATCTAAAAAGGAAACAGAAATTATCATCTCAAGATTTTATGTTTCAATCTGACACAAAGCAACGGAAAATGTCTACTGATTATATGTTAATTCTCACTTAAGGTTCATTACTCAATGTGAAAAGGAAAGAAAATCTATTAATTCATCTTTCAAAAGAATTTTCCACTATAATGCAAAGATCTTTCAGAGATGATATCTCCAAATTAAATCATTGCATAGAGTTCAATATAGATTTTACTGCTCTTATATCTCATCCGAGATCATGTAACATTTACTCTAACCTTGTAGACTATCAGTTAGTAGGCGGGACACAGTCAAGGCTGATGAAAATTATTCATCTTCCTTTCAATGATGGTTCATTCAGTATAACTTTTGATAACCCACACTTTCTTAATCTAAGCTCTGGGGACTTGAGATCAATTTATATTTATATAACAACGGTTGAAGGGGAAAAATTCTCATTCTTTGTTGTCATTTGATGATAAAACTACACATTAGGAGCAAACATTGAACAATAATTAATAATGTTGAATGGTCTACGCGTGTTTAAAGGGTTAAGAGCACAGAGGAGGCCATAGTCATGGATCCCTCTTGCCTTCTCTATTCAGAAATACAGCACCATATCTAAAGAGTGTTGCTCGTTATCTAGGAAAGAAGGTTATTTCAGCCGGTTTCGATACTGTTCAGGATATTGTGCAAGGAAAGAGTGCAAAGCAAGCTCTAAGAGACCAGCTGGAAAGGGTAAAAAATAATATCACTAAAGACACTAAACAGTATATTAGAAGAAAGTAAAAATTCTGAAAGGGATTTAGAGGAAATAAAAAAATAGGTGGAATAAATAAGCGAAAATGGATGAATAAGAAGTTGTAGAATAGGTAGAATAGAAGAAAGTTGAAAATAGATGATGAAGAAGATGGGGATGTTTTTTCTTGTAATATATACCAGAGGACATTTCAAAGATGTTCTCATAAAGATATCAACGGCTGTAAATCATACACGTGTAAAATGAATGCTCTTATTCCAACAAATGATATATATTCGAAGACAGAACTTGATTTGTTTACTGTTCCACTAACACAGACTTCTATCGTTGAAAGCAATTATCAGTCTTAATCTCGACTTAGCAATATCTCTTCTGACCTCACACCGATTGAATATTATGTATCTGGTAGCGGACAATATTATGTAGACCCTAGGGAGGTTTATCTTTATATTAAAGCAATAATTGTGAAGTCAAACGGAACCCAACTTCCAGATGGGGAGAATGTTTTTCCTGAAAATAATATTCTCCACACTTTGTTCAGCAATGTTGATATTTATTTAAATAAAACATCTGTAAATTCGATTGGAAATAATTACCCCTATCGTGCATATTTAGAGACCCTGTTCAACTATACTGAAGAAGAAAAATCTACTTTTCTTTCCACTGCAGGATATTACTCTAGTAAAGAAAGTATAGAAAAGAAATATAGCAGATCTCAGAAAAAACTGCACGCCTATTTCTTCTAGCAACATAAGCTTTTAATTAATAGAGTCTCAATAAAGATAAAGTGATCCAGAGCACCACATTCATTTACACTATTTAGAAGACATACCGGTTTAGAAACTAAGATAGAATTATTAGAGAGTCTTCTTTACATTAGAAAAGTCCGTCTTTCATCATCAGCTTATCTAGAGATGGAAAATAGGTTGCTTACATCAAATGCTAAGTACCCTATCACACATGTTCGCATGCAAAATTTTACATTTGTGAGTGGAATATCAATGAGGAGTGTGGATAATATCTTCATGGGGTGAATACCTATACTCATGGTTATAAGAATGGTTGATCATTCCTCATTTTCTGGTAGTTTTGATGCATTACCTTTTGAATTTTAAACCTTATAATGTGAATCACATCACTATCTATATAAACGGGAATGGAGTTGAAAGACCATTAGACTATTCGGACGATGCCGATCCAATTGTGTTACGGGCTTTTTACTCGTTATATACCGAAATAGGGTATATTGGAGGTGGGCAGAGTATTGGACTTACGTATGAACAATTTATAAAAAGTAAAAATATTTATTGTATTAACCTAAATCAGGACAAGAGTACTACTTGTCTTGGAGAATGCTCCAATCCTATACAACAGGAAACATTATCAATACAGTTACAGTTTAAATATCCATTAATAGAACCAGTCACCCTTGTTATATATGCAAAGTTTTAGTCTGTTATTGAGATAGATAAGTCTAGGAACGTATTAGTTTATTCTTAATAAAATGAATGCAGTAGAAATAGAGCAGCTATTGTATCGAAATAAAACTACAAAACGAGTTTTTCATGGATGTTTTGCGAGAGACACTGATCTATGTTTACCTTTAGTACTGCCAGTGGCTTATATAATTAATCTGGACAGGAACCATCAACCTGCATCGAATTGGATATCTTTGTTTGTTAAAAAAAAAATTGTGTATTACTTTGATAGGCTATGTCTAGGGTTCCAGAGCCATTTTTATATCCTTCAAAACTTGTTAAAAATTAATAAAATTATTGTCATTAATCCATTCAGAGTTCAAAGTTACTTTTCAGACACTTGCGGATTGTTTTGCGTCTATTTCATTCAATAGATGACAATTGGTATATCATATCGAACTTTTATAAAACAATTCGCTTCATATAATGTCCAAAGAAACGAAGAAATCATTGTAAGGAATACTTGTAGTAGAATGTAAAGAATATTGATAGCATACACTGAATAAATATATAATTGGGTATCATATTGACAAATTGTATATATATATATATATTATGTAACCTGAGAGTATAAATTATAATAATTCAAAACGCTTTCAAGTATGTGTGTATGTGTATATGTGTGCAGACTATGAATCCTTTGAAAAACTTACTATCACTATTATTATATTAGGGGAGGTTGGGGGGTATGGGACGGTAGAGGGGGGGGATGGAGGGTAGGGAGGTAAGGAGACTTGAGTGCGAGTCCATGTGCGTGTGTACGTATCTGGATACGCTCATAGGAGGCTGAGTTTGTGTGTACTCGACCCTCCACTTACAATACTACTACTACGGAAATTCCTAGGTGATCTCACCGATGAGATCAAGGATGTGTACGGTGCTGATGCGTATGGAGATTCATTCTGTTCTACGGGTTCCAAATCCTATTCGGTACGCATCCAAACGCCGAGTGGGGTGGAGTATATACTTTGTGCTACAGGATTAACCATTAACACTCACACGAAGGATATAATAACCTACGATACTATGAAACGCATCGTTGGAGCCGATAATGATAGAGAGAATGATGATAGTCATATCCTTGTACCATTTATGGGTTTCAAATCTGAGGAACACGGTGGAGTAGTGAAGAAGGTGAGAGGGGAAACGGTTTTGAGAAAGGCGTTTCGGAAACGTGTTGAGCTCCCAAGAAGGTAACGAACCATACCTTTCGGTTTCAAAGGGATCTTACAACATATTTTAAAAAAAGTCCATTGAATACCTGCCAGCTATTGTTAGCTCTTTCTTTATGTTCATATATATTTTTCAATTATTAATAATATTCTCTGATTTATATGAATATATGTCTAAAAAATAACTCGCCACATTCTCTTGACCTTGTGACAAGGGAAATTCTTTCATCCTTGCCTCTTCAATCTTGGTTTCCATCGTATCGGTGAGCTGATGAAAATACCATGAGATAAATCGAAATAACAAGGGATTTGTGTCAAATATAGCAATGTTTACTACTTTTTCCCCATCCCATCCTTCACAGTGTTAGAATGCAATATGCAGAAAAATCTATCCACCCATGTATAGTGACGATCAGATAGACCAATTACAAAGAAAAACGGATCCATAAGCACGTTTTTTAATTTTTCACCGATGAATAAATCTTCTAAATCCATAAACTGGAGATTTTCAATCACTTCTTTTCCGTTACTATAGTTGAAAGGTGGTTGGACTGACCCACTATACAGAAATTCAATCCGATCAATTGGGTGTTCATGAATAAGTCGCCGAAGATGATCGAAGAAATCAACCGCAAATGAATAGCCTGGGCTAAATTTATAATACGCTCCACACACATCTTCATTTGCAAAATATTTACTAAGTCTAGGTGTGGTAAGATGTGGATGGAGGATCATCTTAGAACGTGTGCCACACAAAGAGTCTTAACGACAAATAATTTAATCAGATGGCAACTAGACGGACCAATCAAAGAATTGTAAAAGGTTAAATGGCCCCTCCACAGTTATGTTGATATGAGAAAAAACCTGATAATTCAAAACACTTTCAAGTATGTGTGTGTGTGTGTGTGTGTGCAGACTCTGAATCCTTAGAAAAATCTCACTATCACTATTATTATTATTATGGTGGGTTAGGGGACGGTAGGGGGTAGTGGGGGTAAGGAGACTTGAGTACGCGTCCATGTGCTTGTGTACGTATCTGGATACGCTCATAGCAGGCCGAGTTTGTGTGCACTCGACCCTCCACCTACAATACTACTTAGTTAGAATGAAGTGAGCTAGTATTTCTTATCTTAAGGTGTTTTCTGGATGAGTATTTCGATGATTTTAGGAAACAATTTGAAATACAGTGAGGTAAAAAGATGGATATGAAAGGAGGCAAAAGTATGAAATATAGTATAACCCCTTAGGGTTCTAACAAACACTTTAAAGATTTCACAGGAAAGCTATTTCATAAATACTTTAAAGAATTCTGCAGCATGGAAAGGCCAAATGGAAAGGTGTTTTTAATTCAAGGGGGGATTAGAATAAGATGGCGCTTAGAATAGATGCTGATGAAACGGAAGCCGAGTTTCTCTTTCCCGATTTCATTGGGATGGTGGCTAAATAGAACAATCACATCCAGCCGATGTTGAAAGAAAGGTAAGCGCCATATAACAGGACGGCTTGAATAAACTTTGGTTCAAGGAACATTAGTGGGAGAGGCAAAGGAAACAGGTGTGCATGGGAACCCGCTCCATCACTTACTGCTAACTCTTTTTCCTCAAGGTTCAATGAGATTCTTTCGATATTCTAATTCTTTCCAGTAATTCCTTAATATTCTTGTAAGCTATGTTTGGTTGTGCTTTTAAAGTCTTCAATGATTTCGAATTTTAATGAGCATGGGAAACAGGAGTTGTACCTGTAAAAGACCTCAGGTAGATGCTTTTGGCACCATTCTTTTGAAGAATTCCAAGATGATGCCAATAAAAACTTTTTGGTGATTAATAATAATTAGATTAGTTGTAAAAAAAAACAATCTAAATTAGACGTAGTCCGTATTGTTTAAAAACAGAGAGACTATAAGTAGGGGTTAGTATCTGACTTATTTTGAATCTGAGAGAGTTCTCTTTGTGGTTTTTCATCTTTTCACAGGCGTATCCAGGACTGAAATCACCACACATTACACAGGCCTGCGTTTGGAAAAAAAAATTATGTTCTTCAGGATTCCTTTGTGGTTTCTTAATGAATCAAACCTCCTTAGCTCAAAAATGAATGTATTTTTGTTCAATCAGGTCAGATTTTCTAAGTACAGCAAACACCATTTTCATTCTGATTACCTCACTTTTCCTGAAAAAAAAAAATTCAAAAACATTTCTCTATCTTATAATGCATTATTATTGTTATATCATAGAAACAAGAATAAACATGTGTAAACTATAATCCTTTTAATAAAAAAAAATAAAGAATGAAAAATAATAAAGAAAATAATTCTAATTTCCCCAAAAAGACGCCCTTAACGATTTTCGTTTTTGCCTGTCATTTGGTGCATCACACTTCAAACACCAACAGTAGTTAGCAAGCATGTTTACGTACTATTTACCCTGGTACCTGGATTACATTGTTTTTATGTCCTGGTGGAATCTATCCTCCTGTTATTCAATGTAATCCTCGCAGTTGTCGGGGAAATAATGCAGATAGGACTGTAAAAAGTGTATCTTTATAGACATTCGAGCTCCCAAATGTTTGAGACTTGGTAGGAGCTGATTGACCAGGACAACATATTCTGGGCTTCTTTAATTGCCTAGAAAATTGTTAACTTGAGCTTTGAAAGCTTTCCAGGCATTTTTTTCTATGTTCATCATTGATGCCTGAAACTGATAATCTCTCATCAAGTTCCTGATCTGAGTTTATTGAGTTATGTTGTATACCTTCTCAATTAGGATAAGTTCCCCATTAACCCAAAAGGATGCATTAACCTATAGGGACACACTTCAACAAAAAAATAAAACTCCAAAACGACTCATGATTTCCAGATTTTCATTCTTGTAAAATGTAAGTTGACCAAAAGGTGTATACAAGTATTAAGAATTAAAAATGAAAATGTCAATATCAAAGAGCTTAGAAATGCCACGTGCAAATGATTTTACTTTTAAGTCACCACATATTCTCCAATTGTGGGCAGAGTAATTTATTGCATCTAGCATTTTTTTCATATTTTCATAACTTTCAGTAAGTTGGATTGCATGGCCTATCGGAACGGAAGCTATCTTGTTACCAATATTCAGTAACACAGCTTTTAAACTTCTACTGGAGGAATCTATGAAAAGACCCCATTCTAATGAGTTGTAAGGAATTCTAAGGGCTTCAACAAGTTCTTTTATATTGGCGCAGTATATTAAAGAGCTGGAGGAATGCTGTAAAAAATAGCTTCGAAACTCTTGTTCTCTTTTTCTCTACTAAAAAAAATGTTGTTTCTTTAACGAGATTACTTTCACGAAGTAGAGAGCCAAGAAGTTGTGCATTCTCCTTTGAAAGCCCCAGATCCCTGGTCAGGTCATTTACCTGAACTTTAGTGAATGGTCTTGCGACCAAAGCATGTGTGGAAAGCTGATAAGACTCAGATGTGTCATAATCTTGATCAACTTCCATATTAATCTCTTCATGGACATCTATATGCTTATGGGGAGAAGGTATAGGAATTTCTGGACCATGGGGCATGGGTTTGATGGCAGAAGGAACATCCGGATAGGCCACACTATGTTTATTCTTCTTATTTATACCTGTGCAAAATATAATTGCATATTACATAAAGGAATTGATTTGGAATTGCAGATAATACATAAATGTTTAGTAAAAGATATGTTCATGCTGAAGTGAACTATGTTAGTTTTTAATTTTATGCTAAGCCTATGCAGGAGCCAGTATATTACAGAAAGCTTAAATAATTGATACAATGCTCATCTTTAAGATTTGTCATGCAAAAATAACAGTTATAGTGTGGTCCTTGCCCTCTGTCCACACCATGGGAACACCAAAAGAGAGAGACTTTTGTTTGCCCTAACTCCAGCGCCTTGAACTTATGTAGCACCTCTTGCAGCATATATGTGGTGCAAAACTTTTATCTTGATCTCCTAGCCTTACTCCAAAATATGCATGGTACCAAGATTTAATTTACAGGAGAGATTGTACATACTTGTACATTGATGCTCGGAAAAAGTCACTTTGCCGCAAACATAGCAAAATCTGTCGGAGCTATTCTTACATTTTCTGTTCATTTTTAACTCAACCACGATTATTATTATTATTATTATTATTATTATTATTATTATTATAATTCTAAGCAATTTCTAACCTGCAAAAATATAAACTTATTAACATAATTACTTAAAATGTACAGAAAATTACTGCGAATACAGTAGTGCAAAAACTATTGAAATTTTGATGTAATATAGGACATGTATAAACTATAAAATTATTATCACCTCCTCTATCGGAAAAACTGGACCTGACAGAGAAAAAAGGATGCCAAATTCGGAGTTAAGAGGTCAATTTTATTAAGAAACAATACAGAAAACCTAAGGTACATTTTTGACGCAGACCCGTGTTATCTTTATTTTCTCATTTCTTGGTTGCTTATTGATCTATTCGATGATTTGATTCACTTTCTTTTTGATGTCATCGGTTCGGTTCCTCGTAATTTTCCTCAATATCCTTTGATAATTTAGTATTGTGTGTATTTTTGCAAGGTATAATGACAAACATAGCAGCTTTGCTGATGGTAATCGCTAAGGTACTCCTTCGTTGTTAGCATCTTCGCTATGGTAAGAGGCTAGAAGATTGGACTTAAAGCAACCTCTACTAAATTATATATACAATCATCTTACCGGTCACCATTAATTAATATAATATATAAACCTTCTTTTTTGGATATATCTTGACTTTGTCTCTGAAGATGATACAAGTTTTATCGAAACGCTTGAGTTAAAGAAAATCTTGCGCTAAATTCCTTTAGTCTTCTAATTACTTTCTAAAGAAAACAGATTTAAGTTTACTGAATTTCGGTGAACTTATTCATGGGTTGTATTGAATCCAAACGTAAAGTCGAACAGACGAAAAACAAAAAGAAAGTAAACAATGCGAAATTAGCCGTCAATTTAAAAAGCTTGCTTCTAAGGAATATATGATTTAAATGTTCTAGTTTTATTACCTTGAAAAGATTGATAACATTTGTTTAAAAATAGAGCGCCGGTCTTATGTGTGGCATGTATGGCGAATGCTAACGTACTATAAGGTATTCAAAGGTATTAAAATATCAAGGTGAATCATTCTAGTTTTGATAAAATCACTAGCGCCATGGAAGCATGTTTCAAGGAAAATGGTTGGAATGGTGTTAGGATTGTTCATGAATTTCCTGCTAAGGACTGGGCTCATGAGTGTTTATAGGTAAATAAGAAAGTCAAAAAACACTGACAATAGCTAAAAAACATACGGGGTCTGACGAAAAATACATAGAAACAAGGAACATCTTTGCATAGAAGCCGCAGCGACTTAAAATTATCTACAACAATATAATTTTGATATTTTATTGGAAGGATAACTGGCTGTTGCAATTCCGTGACTGCAATCCGATTTATTATTAGAGATGGGATTTCCTTAAGCAGAAGGTCTACGTCACCCATAAAAAAGAATCATCCAAAAAAGAACGCATGAAAATACCAGTAAAGCAAAGGAAGATTTTACGAGTAGATGCTGCACGGAAGGGCATCTCATCGTGGAAACAGCAAGGGAAGAGAGTAGTGGAACAGTGTGTGGTAAAATTGAGTATTAGTTTAATTTTTTAAACTTTAAATTTGTTTCCGAGCGCGCTTTTTTTAATAACGTTTTTATTTCATTTTTTTGGTACCTTGATAAAACTATATAATTCAAATCATTGAAAATTGCAGCAATCGTAAATAAACAGACGGGTCAATAAATATAGCTTATCATACTTGGAATTTGGTAAACTTTTATTCTAGTCCCTCGATAAATATATAAGTATATGAATTTAATGATTACTAAAAAAGGGCTTGTTATTGAACGAATGTTATTTGAATAAGTACCAACTTACTAAATCCCGGATCTAGTATTTAAATTCAATAACTTAAAACCCTTAATCCTTTCGTTCCAAACTGACATACAAAGTTGTGAGAAATACATTTAAAATTTAATCCAATCTTTTAGAACTTTATCTCCATACTCTGGTTTTATCTTCTCCTTGACTCCATTTTCTTTGCTACAACAATTATAATATATATTTATATCGTATGTAAGTTTCTGTCTTTTCATTGTACAGTTATGCCCAAATGCTTAAATAAAAATTTATTCGTTTTTAAAATTTAAGTAATAGGAATATTTTTCTAATATTTAAATTATTGCAGGTTTATTAAAAAGTCAGTATTTAAAAAATAATTTTAAAAAAACTGCATTCTTTCGCTGAATCCAAAATCGCGCTCTGGTTTTGCTCCTGTTGGGATGAGTTTCAGTCCCTCAAGCTTGCTATTCAATAAAAAAAGGTAACATGATAATAAATATGAGTTTAATGAATGATGTGGAATTATGATTTATTTTATAATAATTTTGTAAAAATAAATGTTTGAATCTTTTCAAATCCCCAAATAGTTCTTTCCAAAGCAAAGAGTGTAACCATTGTTGCTCTTTACCATAGGGGATTGGAATGCAAGGAAATAGTTGCTCTGGGTATTGAATCTTTAGGATTATTAATGGCTTCATAAAGACTGGTTACACTTCTATAAAAAAGTCTCCTGGAGGTGTAACTGCTTCAAATGAATACTAAGATCGCCTCCTGGTAAGGTCTTAGTTCAAGGATTCGGATTGCTTCCAGTGCCAAACTTGCTCACGATTGAAAAAAAAACAAAACCAGGTGTGAGCAGTTCAGCATTCACAGTGAGCGGGGACCTTTGACACTAGGGTCGAGAAGGGCTGCGAAAAGGCCTCATCTCACTAAAAAAAACCTCACGAATTGGTTCATTTCTGTAGAAATAAAAAGAATAGACTGTCGAAAACTGAGGGAAAGTGAGATTATCTGATGAAGCTCCCTTTCGATTGTTTAGTGATTCTGGAAGATCGCTCGTTATGAGGAGAAAAGGGGAGCTCTTTCAGGAGTCCTGTGTTATTCACAGTGAAACATCCGAACACTATCTATGTCTGGGGCCGCTTACCATCTAAGGGAACTAGAGAACTAACATTTTTACCCAAAACCACTGCCATAAACTCATAATGGTATCGAAATGTGCTTCATCAGCATCTTTTCCCAACAGTTCTGAACAAATTTGGCGAGGAAAATGTATTTCTCAGCATGATGGCGGAACTTGTCACAAAAGTAATAACAAAGTTCTTGTCTGAAAAAAACATCAAACTTCGCTGACCTTGGCACGGAAATTCGCCAGAATTGAGTCCAAAAGCGAATTTGTGGTCGATAAGCATACTGGTGGTTGTAAACATAAGCCATCCGATTTTGATCAGAATTGATCAATATCAGTCAAGATATCAGCACTAATTCGGTTTTTATCATGCCTAAACGAATTGAAGCAGTCCTGAAGAACAAGACACATCATCGTAAATATTGACTGCTCGCATCAATTGACTGCATTTATTAATAAAAGGGGTTTGGACTCTATTTTTTCTTGTTTATATTTCACCTTCAAATTTTGATGCAAACATACTAAAACAAAATGCAACGTGGGATTATTTCTATTAATTTACTTATTTGGAAAAATCTAGTAGATTAAAAAATATTTAACCAAAACTATACACTGCCACAGTGAGTATATATATATATATATATATATATATATATATATAAAGATTCATTAAAGTTAAAGCCAACAACAACGCTTGCATTGTTTAATTTAAACTGAAGCTTCTTTATGGATCTATCTATAATTTCAATTGATCACTCTAGGTGAGGAAAATTACTTGGGAGAGGCCTGCCTTTTTTGCCTAGACGTCTCTCGACCCGTTAGTAGGTGTTCATTCCTTCTTCTCAAGCGCACTTCTTGACCAAAGTGTTTATCAAGGCTCCAAATTTAGGCTTTGAATGAAAGGTTCCTTAGAGTACCTCGATAGATACAAAGGATCAGTGATTAGCGTTCTTGTAAACAGATAATTCTCACACCTCTCCACTTGGACAACGATTGTTGCTGATTTTATTCGAGTAAATCATCTCCTCGTGAACAATGGCAACTCATAAACTCTAATTGACTCAACCGTTAGATGTAACATGAACTATGTCCTCATTTCAAGAGATAAACCAGAAAATCGTGGATTGATAGGCATATTTTACCCAGCAACAAGGAACACAGGCTACAAGAAAGACGAGAATATTCTCAAAGACATTATCCACCGCAACGTTTCTCCAGCCAACCCCGACCACAAAATGAACTTGGGCATGTATTACTAGACCAGAAAAACACGAGCCCTCATAATGAAGAACAGTGTCTCCCCGTGACGAATCCCCTCCAGGAGGCAAACCTTTTGTATGAATACCAGTGAAATTTCGGTGACTGCGTTCACCGCAACTCTAAGTACATCGGGACGACTTCCACAACCTTATGGCGCTAGTAAACAATGCACCTCCAGAATGGGGCTATCAGGCCCCACATTATAACGCATCATACGTCAATCATAAGAAAAACGCTAGTCCAGAACACCTCCATTATTTTCCTTGATTCTGACCACCCAAATCTCCGAATGGCTGAAGCGGTTATGATCTCCCAAAGCAGACGTTCAATCAGCATACAACTTCAGCCAAAAACTATCCTCCTAACGAGTTGCCGCCTGAATCTGCAACACTCCCGCTTGGAACCAGAACTTACTAAAACATTTGCCTTCTTTTGTCTATTTTTAACATTACAAAACTCTTAACTTTTTGTTTCGAACATAAGAATCTAATCTTAAATTCTACCATAGTTGATTTGCTATCACGGCTATGTTCAGAATATTTTCAAACATAAGAACCTAGCCTAATATTTTATGTTATTCGATTGATCATTTATCTCGCGGTTATGTCCAAAATATTTCGAACATAAGAATCTAGCCTTACATTTTGAGAAGTTGATTGGTTGGTTATCTCACGGTTATGTTCAAAATATTTTCTATATATTATATTACCTTGGATACCTGCCCTTGCATAGGAAAAAGAGAAAACTGAACAGTAAGCCCTGCTACTGTTAGCAAGGGGATTTGCCACTACGGATAGTGAGTGAAGAAGTCGTTTTACTTGAAAGCCCTACAACTGAGTCCAAAGAAGATCTAAATTACGCGCGCCCGCGAGCCTACGTTCCGGACAACCAGCGCAAGCTTTGGAACTCATTCTTTTTTTTCAACATAGCAGCACATCCAGAGTTCAGATAACCTTTCTGCCAATTAAAATCTGTAGAAGCCGCCTGTCCCTTACGTGTCCGAGCACGGAAGGAAATCCTGCAGGGGGCGCGAAGAAGGGGACCCCATATCTAGAGTGGAGTGGTCAGGACATGTAGGTGGACCCTGTAGGACAAGATCATCGGTAGGGCAGATAAAGGGCCTGTTAGGTTCGCAACCGGAACCGCCACCTTGGGGCCGTCATGGACGACCTCAATAGCGATAGGCGAATTCCTCTCAGGGTGAAAGAGCGCCGTCAGAAACCGGCGAGGGAGAAAGTCTTCGAAGTCGCCTTCTCGAAACTTGGGATTGCTCTTTGCCCTGTGAAGGAACAAGTGTATGGGTACCTAGCCATATGCGACACGAGCCAGGAAATAGATAGTATTCTGAGCACAAAATCAAGAAATGAATTTGAAGAGATCAGCATCGTTCCTAAGGTTCCGCCTCAACTTTCTGCACACAGATCGATCTTCTATCGACGCATTGACCCTTAGGTTGGGTCAAACTCTGCCGAAGAAATACAACATGAAATAGTCTCAGCAAAAGTTGGCTAAGATAGACGAAGTGTATAAATTCAAGAATCGGGAAGGAGAGGAATACAGTCATGTATTCAAAGTGACATTTCATACAACTCAAATGGCAAACAAAGCTAAGGAAAATAGAATGGTCATGTTTAACTCCAAAGTTTCAGCGTACTGCAATGAATGAAAGGTGTTTCTCCTACTTCAAGTGTGCTTCACCTGTTATGCTCTGAAAAAGCACTAAACAAAAGAATACTCTTTTGAAGGTAAGGTGTGCTCTGGATGCGTCGGCACAGATCATACGTGGAAAGAGTGTAAAAACCCGCAGAAGAAATGTATAAATTGCAGCAATCCGCATCGAACCCTATCCGTGGCCTGTCCGCTTAATAGCTGAAAAGAAGAAACAGATAATAGAGGATAGGAACAAAAAGGCTAACACGACGTACGCACAGGCGGCAAAAGCAGACAACCAGAAAAAGACATTGCTCAACTAGACCCGGAAATGTGACCAGATTTGGTGATCTGCGTCCTTCTTGCACACTTTACCAACATTATTAAACCAGGAAGCTATGCAACGGAAATGAATAAGATGCTAGTTCAAAACAGACTCAAACCGATGTGGATCCTGGACAATCATCCATCGGGGGAGCTGTCCCAGGCTCAAATTAAAGCTATGAGGGAAACTGTGACAAAATATCGCTCCACGTCTAAAGATCCCCGCCTGAATAAACCAAGAACGTCGGTACCTAGTGACTCCCGAAAAAAACCACGCCCCACTCCTGGAGATGGTGTCACCACTACAGGCACGCAAATGGGAAGTAAAGAAGAAACCGAGGCAATGGATATTGCTGTTCCCCCCCAAACCTGTAAAATAACAGAAGAACTAGGTATGAGGATTTACGGTTCACCATCTGCACCAATAAAGAAGATTTCAAAATCAACTCACATCATATCAGGAATCAATAAGGGGAAATAAAAATACGACTACGAAGCCGAAATAAACGAAGATGACCTGCTAGCGGCTCTCAAACAAGGTTTAATTGAGATCTCCCAGGATTCTTGCTTTAACCTCGCACATGTAATATTTAAAAAGAAGAGAAGCGGGAGGATAAGATTCCCAGCCAGAGAAGGCGGATCGAAACCGAAACAGTTGCATAAGAACTAATCATGGATAATCAAATAAGATATATTAGAAAATTAAAAATCTTCTCCCTCAATGTCAACTGTTGGACAAATAAGAAAAGGATTTACATCGAAATCATAAGTAACCTGGACCGAGATATTATCCTCATTTCTGAGCACGGCATTGATATGAGGGCAGATTACATTAAAATATACAATTACGAAGAACTAATGGCAAATCACTCTGTCGAAAGATTTGATGGTGTTGCAATTGCAATCAAGAGAGGCATAAGATTCCTAGAAATTCCAGGACTAGATGAGTCTTACCTGGTGATAAAAATCAAGATGACCTATGATAACGTTGTGGTGGCCGTCGGTTATCAACCCCCAAGACGCTCATATTTGCCAATTCCTAGCTTTATCCATTTATTCCGTAGAAACGCCTCTACAATCTTAATCGGAGATCTCAATGATCGCAGCAGAGAGGAAGGCTACACGACGGCATTCAATGGAGCGTGTAACTCAATGAACCTCTTAATTAATAGGAACATAGGGCAGATGGAAGGATCAGGATTCGCTACCTTTTTAACCGAAAGGTCCTTCACCTCACCTGATATTATACTAACTAACGCAAACTTTGCTCTTAATCAGGTGACGGTACCGGGCCCTTATATACCATCTGACCATATCAGCCTGGTGCCAATGATTTTAACCTCGCCGATACAGGTCGAAATACCTAAATGAAGGTGCTTGAACAGAGCTGATTGGAACGCATATAAAGAAAATCTAAGCAGTATACAAGGAATCGACTGAAAGGAGCCTCACTTCAGGAGATCGATCAATATCTTTGTAATGTAGTGGAGAAAATTATAGAGGCTAACAGTCTAACTATCCTATGGATGAGCTTCAAAACTCTCCCGGCCCCAAGGTCGGATAGAGATATCACCGAGAGGATGGACCACATGGAAGTCCTTATCAACGATATAAACTTGTATGGAAATACAGCCCAACGTTATAGAGAACTGCGCGAATTGAGTTCCCCCATTAGGCTTCTAATTATGGTAAAGACTAAGCAGACTCGGGACAACATAATTGGCAATATGGACACATATGGTGACCGGAGAAAATTTTGGAATCAACTTATGAGATTAAGAGGAACCTCACCAAGAGATAAAATAAGATTATTAGTCAACGGAGATGAAATTACCAGTAATAGAAATGTAGAGCGATATTTAAAAATTTACTGGATTAATAGATTTCGTATAAACGAAGCCAAAAATGCAGAATTCGACGGGGATTACGAGGAGGAATTAGAAACAAGGTTGAGAGAACTAGGTGATGAGCTAACACCCCTCCATCTGGTTAACAAAACACGCCGTGCTCGTGAGGAAGGAAGGCCATTACTCATGAAGAGTACGAAACCGCACTGAAAAGCTTTAAACAGAAGGCACTAGGAATGACACGAATAACGAAAGAGCATCTTATAAACGCACCCCCAAATGATAATCATGCTATTTTAAATATCTCCAATGTATGCATAATTTTTAGCCACTTCTCAGACTTATTAAAGAGAGCTAAAATGATATTTTTGATAAAACCTGAATAGCGAAGAAAGCAATCAGTAGCTACACGCAATATGGACTGTTGGAGTTTAAACAAAAACTTTTTGAAAAACTCCTGAACACCAGACTTAGGAACTACTTGGAAACTGAAGACCTATATAACAACCAACAACACGGTTTTCCTAGGAAACTCGGTACGGAAACCGCACTAGCCGTCATAACTGAGAAGATTGCTATTGCTAAGGCCAAAGGCAATAAAGTAGACATATTGTTAAGAGACGTAGCCTTGGTATTTGACAAGGTCTGGGTACCAGGCCTGAAAAGAAAGATCTACGACCTAGGCATGGAGGATGGCATGACGCGGATTTTATGCAATTACCTTGAAAATCGAAAGGCCATGATTAGCATAAACGGTATCGAAGGGGAATTCTTCGACCTGGAAGCAGGGGTGCCACAGGGGGGGGAGGTGTTCGACCCCCACATTGTATACGATATATACCAGCGACCTCCCTCACTCTAACTACGATTTTGCTCAATATAAACAACTGGCTGACAGCATCACCCAAATCGTGACGGGCGACTATCGTAACCCGAGGGATATAGCCAAAAGAACAGGAGTATAAATCGCAAATATAAACACCCACGAAAAGAGAAACAAAATAAAGACAAAAATCGACACGTTTAAGATAATTCCGATAGGATGCATTCGAACAGTGGGAGTAGTGGTGGAGTGTGAACATTAATTGCCATTACTCTACACAAGGCAAAGTACTCGGCTTAAAGATGACTACTAGAGGATATACAAGACACCTCAAAGAAACGATCGCTGTAGCCAGAAAGACGCACCGATCTCTATTCCGTTTTGGGCTGCCGTCGTCACCGTCGAATCAGAAAAAATTATAGTTACTCCTCGTAAGACCACTGCCGCTGTATCCTATCATTCTCACGCACACCTTAAGCAATACAGCGTAAGGAAGCACAGAGAGTACAAAAAATGGCAAGGAGGTTTATCTCAAACGTGACTCTTTTGGACCGTCTTCCCTCGACCTTGCTACACGCAATAAATGAAATAGATCCAATCAAGTTGACTCTTCACAAGCGAGCAATCGCTATATGGGGAAAAATTACCAAAATATGCCGGAAGAAATAACAAATCAACTAAGACGAGCGAATGAAGACTATCCTGATATATATTTCAAACGAGCGTTTGAAAGCAGCCAGCTGAAGCCACAGAAAGAAATTATACCGAATATATCTAAAAAAAAGAAGAGAAAATACATGTATAACTTAAGTAAAAGATCCGAAGTGGACATATTAAAATAGAAAAACTACAAAATAAGAAAAGATTCTAATTTGAGACAACTAAATAATAAAAAACAAAAAACAACAACAAATAAAACGAAATGGACAGATTAAAATAAGACAACTACAATATAATTAGACATCCAAAGTGGATAAAATTAAATAATTAAATAAATTAATATAAAAAAGATCCGAAGTAGACAGATTAATTAAAATTTATTAAAGCATTAAAATGTAATGAAAGAATCCAAGAAAGAATAAGTGTATTAGCAAGTTATCCAAAAATAACCCAAATGCTTTATTTTAGAAAACAAAGGCTTGAACGTTAAAGCGTTTTAACAAAAAATGTATCATAAAGAATCATAACTACCGAGTTTGCCAGACGACCTGGCACATATTTCTCTCTCTATTAATTGCACTTACTTCTATCTATTTTTCTTTTAACTATCTCCACACCAATTTCTCTCCTTAAATATCACAATCACAATCACAATGTTCACCATTTTGCCCCGAAGACAGCTTGTCATTTGGTTAATACGTACGGCTACTCGCTAAACAGTTCAGTCAAACTTTTAAAATTCGGATTGATTTCTGTGTTTTCGCAAAGTGTAATGAAATTGATATATCGCTTTTTAGTACGTGACATGGGAAACACGAGCAGAGATACGTTCAAAAGCGGCTTCTTTTCACCTTGACTGGCCTCAATGAAGGCTAGTTGATGGAAAGGAAGGGGGATCTTTCTTCGCTTTCTGAAGGTATAGTGGTGAATTTTAGTTTATTGGACACCTTTTTTCCACTATTTTTCACAAATATTTTTTCTTATTTTTATCATAAATGATCCCTAATTACACACACACACACGCGAGAACAGATACACACATCTAGAAACGGAGGTCTCTCAGATTCCCTTCCAAATTACATCCTCGGGTGAAATGACGGAGAGATGAAGGAGACCCGACGTATAGCTCTGAAGACCTTACCTGATTGGATAAAAACCGGACAGGAGTTAGGCCTTCGAGAAGATCTACGGAGAGCTAAATATTGCTCTCGTAGGCCTGATCTACATACTGAATGGCTACTCGGCTATCTGTACGAAGGAGGAGGACACTGAAACCCTTACCTCCCCGCGTACCGCAGAAGGCCTACAAGAAATCAACTTAAGAACACATACACCGTCACGAATACGCTTCCATAGAAGCGTAATCTGCGGCCGTTTCGACCCCTGGGTTGGGGGTCATGACAGAGACGAAATGATTAAATTCAAAGGCTACAATCATGTGTTTAAAGTAGTCTTTACGGAAGCATCGAATGCAATCAAAGCAAATGAATCTGGCCTCCTCCTCTTAAATGCCTGCCTGCATTTGACCCAAGCGGATTGAGCGTGAGGAGTTCGTTGATTTGAAAATGTGCTTCAAGTGCTACATGTACAACGAACACACCACTGCCACTTACCCAAACGCTACCACTCTAGTTTGTTCTGTGTGCGCCCAGCATATCCCCGTCTGGCGTGACTGTAAAAGTGACGTCTAGAAGTCTCAGTTTTGGCGATCCACATAGGACAATGGCAATAAACTGTCCGATTAAAAAAAAAGCACATAAAATAACGAGAGAAAAAGTAAAAAAGAGGAAGAGAGGAAAGCAAACGCCATAGAGAGTAATGTGGCCGCTTAGCCTCTTTTCCTGCAAATAAAGAATGAAAAATCAAACAAAATTAGGTACTACATACTCGTATATTAGGCGCACATTGCTAACCTGACTCGTTTTGGCATCTTTGCGAAGGAACTAAACACTATGCTCGACAAAACGCCATGAAGAGATGTGGTTTCTTGAAAACCCTCCGTATAATGAAATATTGATTAGGTCTTCGTTTTCAAAAAATAGGGAATCCAGGTACATGTACTACTCGAGGATGCTAAACCTAAGAGTATATGGGGCCATAGGAAACCAGTTTCCGGGCGAGGCGGGCCCAGCTGATATTAAGGATGGTCTAAGGACCAGACAATACAAATAGGACTACGAGAACGACACGCTAGTAGTCCTGGTCGAAGAGACTCTTCCGCGAACTTGTAAAAGTCTCGTCTGATATTTTTGTTGTTCTTACGGACGGTGAGTTCCGTAAGAAAAGATCAGAAAAGGGGGCACACCACCTTCCACCCACCCCCAAGGAGCAAAGGTTGAGAGATAATAGACACAAAATTACCAAAGACACCTACACTAGATTGTGAGCGTAGTGTCTATAGTTGCCGCCTATCAAATAAGACTTTATTAAAAGAACACATTTACCTAAAATGACACAAATAAATCCCGACTAAACTACCTGAGTTGAGTAAAAGATAACTCGAATCTGACTAACCGTAGTGGCGGGGTTTCTCAGTCACTACAAAGGCTCAAATGACACCCAATCATAAGTTAACATAAACCTTAATACAAACGTTACAATGCTAAAGCTACTCTTCTTTTCTATCTTTTCAAAATTTTCATCATTATACCCTCCCTCACTATTTATTCTACTACTCTATCCCTTTATTATATCTAATGTCATAAAAATTACCATTTTGCCCCGAAGATGACCTACTACCAGGTCGAACGAAAGACGTCTAGGTAAATAAAGTCTTACCTCTTCCGAGAAATTTTGATTATAGTTAAAGCTATAAAGAAGCTGCAGTTTAAATTAAACAATAAAGACGTTGCTGTGGACTTCAGTGTGTCCTGCATAAAAAATGTCCTCCTTTCATTATATATATATATATATATATATATATATATATATATATACATATATATATATATATATATATATATATATATATATATATATATATATATAATGTTGAGGAGAAATCCTAGAGCCACCAGAAACGGATGCAATATCATTTAATTATCCACACAACGTTTTGAAAACTACAAGTTTTCATCTTCAGGCTAAAATACAAGCTAACTAAAATTAGTACATAAAAAGATGTTAATAAGCAATGGTCAAAAAGACATTAAATCGCTTTGAGAATGACAAAAAACAATACTTAAGATAATAACTTTAAGCAGAATTAACAACTGTTTTTAAAATTGACAGAAAAGAATAAGTTTTTTTTTAATATTTAAAAATTAATTGAAAATTGTAAGAGCAACAATCTTTAACGGAATACAAGTAATTATAGAACATTAAAAATGGGATGCTTTTAATACTTATTGAAGTAGATCCATCCAGACAGTGAATGATGGATTTAGACCAAGGGCTAATATTTATAGGTTTCAGGTTCCAAAAGGTGGGGCTTGAGGGAGAGGAAATGGGAGTGATACAACCAACTAACCAAAGGTAGTTAAAATTTATGTAATTAATAACTGTATTGCACTAAAATCTTCAGTGAAAGTAGGTTTGCAGTGTTTTATTTATAATGTTTGAAGGGTTCGTAGACATTGAATGTTGTTATTAAAGATTAGTACTTTAAAATTAGCAATAGAAAAATCGATCTTACAATTTAGGGTGTGTTTGTTAATAGAAGATATCTCCTTTCTGCTTAATATTTTGCCTGTTCGCGAACCAATTCCCATATGAGCAGAGAACCTGACATCCAAAGACTTAACAGTGCTGGTAATGTAAGAGGCGGCAGTACAACTGGGAAATTTAAATAAATACAGTATCATTACGCTACCACTCTAGTTTCATAAGATCTTTAGTGGTGAACAAATTGTCTATTGAAAACTTGTTTATAAATACTATTTGGTGGTTAATTTGGGGAAATAATTTTTTTTTAATAAATAAGAGTTTTCTTTTAAATGTTTAAAAAGCCCATCTCTGGAATTACAAGATATAAGAGGATCTTTGGAACATTTATGGAGAGTTGAGGGGACGGGGGAGGCTAAATGAGTTTTTCAAGTATAAAATAAGCTTTTCTAATACAGTCAAAAAAACTGTCTTCCGATTGGCCTTTATAATTGTCATCCCTGCTTGTTGAAGAAAATAATAAAATTGTTTTATGCGTTATCTTCATGTGTATGTGAGAAGAGCTCCTTCGAAGGGCTTCGATTAAGAGCTAGTTAGCCGAAAAATTGCCTTCTGAACCGCATAATTATTATTACGATATTGCAAATAATTCTTGATATATATATATAAATATATAAATATATATATATATATATATATATATATATATATATATATATATATATATATATATATATATATATATATATATATATATACCAGGCAATGGCTTCGCTACTAAGATTCAAATTTGAAAAAAGCAGCCATGGTTAAATTTTTATAAGTTTTCTGAACTTCGCCAATTATAATAATTTTAAAAAGGAAATCTAAACTAAATTTGCCCCCTTTTAAAATATCACGTTGCTAAAATATAGAGTTAGAGAAGATATATAAAAATAAACTTTCTGAACTTAACCATTTTGTTTTGTGATATTATAAAAGAATTATTAGAAATACCTTTGATAAAAAAAACATTTCATAAGCAAACTAAGATGAAATTGTTATTCAAATACTAAAAAAAATCCCTTTCTTAAATTATAAAGTTAATGATATATATATATATATATATATATATATATGTAGTTTCATTGGATTCAATCAAATAAAACGAATCTGAACATTTATCCAATGCAATAAACAGCTGACATTAATTGTGTCCTCATCGGCAGTATTTCGCTCATTTGAGTAAAAGGTTTTTGTCACATGACTTTTTATAATAAAAATAATCAAATGTAAAATGCTAAAAGAGAGAGCGAATTATTAAATCGATTAAAGAATAATTAAAAAGAAAAATGGTCATATTTTTCTTTCTAATTACTCTGCAATCAAATCACCAATTCGTTCAATCCCGTAATGTTTCCATATAATTATTTTTATTATGTATTTTAAGTTTAGTTTTTAATGTTCAATTTAATTAATTTACACAATAGGAAGAACTACTTCCGATGATGCACACAATTTAATCTATGAAAAGTCCGCTTTACAGAATTAAATATATATATATATATATATATATATATATATATATATATATATATATATATATATATATATATATATATTAGGGTGATGACTTTTTGACTTTTTTTATCAAAAATTATTTCCTGTAGCACGAATGAATGAACTTTTGCCTATTAATGACAAATATTACTTTTATTTCTTTGAAATATTGAAAAAGGTCACGCCCAAA